>OX388343.1:113529300-114086770 GCA_947579665.1 Sympetrum striolatum | reverse complement strand
TTTCTTATTTAATGTCTATAGTTTTTTCTTCACGCAAGAAATACAACAATGACGTCTTTGTCCATTCTCGGAATCACACTTATTCAGTTACTGAAGATCTCCTCTCAATGATGACCAGTCGAAAGTTTGCGGCTTCAATCGGCGTAGAAAGAAGAAAAATGCTCCTTTAGGAGATAAAAGTCAGAGGGGAAGAAGCTACTATGTATGCCTCTTTTCATACGTAGATACATTTTGATACATTGTTACCAAAAAGTTCATTCAGATACTAGAACCTGCCTTCAGAAGATATAAGCCAAGGGAGAAGAACCTGTATGTAAGCCTCACTTTCATATGTAGATACATTTTGACACATTGTCACGTAAAAGATCATCAACCTGCGTTAAATTGAATATTGAGTTAGAGTGGATTTGTAGACTTAATTGTAACTTACATTTCTTGATATATTGGTTTGGAAAGTCTGGTATTCGCTATTTACCAACAATTATGAAGAATTTGTTACGATCAAGGTTATTACACTGATATTTATGAAATTAAAAATACCCGTTGAGAATCAACGGGTACTTCTGCTAGTAAAATATAAAAATGAAATTCTTTGAAGTTACATAGTCACTCAACTTCTGCGCTTTGACATTCAACATGAAAATACGTCCCTCTGGCATAAGTCCGTGACAAAATTAAAATAAACAATGAATTGGTGAAACAATTCCTACGTCATCAAAGAACAAGAATTTCCAATCCTCCAAAAGAGCCCTCCGCTTTGTCTCTGGCATGCTCTCGTTATTTGTAAATAGAGATTATCTTATACGAGTAAAAGTTTGATTGCATTCTCCAAGCATATTAATGATACACATTTTAAGTCGATATCATATCGGGAAAGCCCTCAAACTTAATTCTGTATTGCCCCTTTGAAATATATGGTAAAATATAAATGGTGCCCTAGGGTAGAACCAATGATCAAAAGGTAAAAGATAAAATGTTTTTATGACATATTCATTATTTCTGTTCATACGAGTATGCCTGGCCATTGAATTAGCACCTTCTCGGTGAATGACTCATAAAAAAAATGAATAACCCGCAATACATTTCGAATACTAGAGCCGCCTGAGAGTATCTATTCTTATATTTAACTGCAATCAACTCAATGGAATTCGGTAATAAGTAAGTGTTAAAATTATTGTGTAAAGCAGCAATCAAAGATATACCTTAATAGAATAGAGAGCTCCCTATTTAGAAGTAAGAAGTTTTTTTTTAAGATTTCCTACGAATGACAAACTTATTAGAAATGCAAGTATTAATCTTAATTAAAAAGACCTTAAATTTAACATGATATAAATGGTTGAATTGTAAGGAAGTTTGAATAAGACTGTCTATCTGATTAGGGACTTAATCGTTGAGCATTAAAATTAATGGTTTATGAAGGCTAGGAATAATTACTAAAGCGTAATATGTTCACAAATTGTCTTAACTTAAATAAACTAATTTCACCTTGAGTGCCCTTGCTCCTTCTGTTTGCATTAAAGAGGTCGTTCAATTATATAGTACCATCGGAACTTTTAAATTCAACCAGTCTCTTCAATTATGTAAGCGATAGACATATGATTTTGATAGAAAACAAAATATAGATATGAATCAATATAATTCAATTCAATTATAAGATGCAAATAAAATTGTAATTACTTATTCCCAGTCGCCAGAATCCATGAGCCTCTTCCGTGACTATCTTCGACGGCCTTTGATTTTGATACACGAGAGAACCACGCAGCAAAAACCAACGAAAGGAGTGGTATTTTTCGCTTAAAATCTGAAAAAATAGTAAACAATATTAATGTGCTATCAAATTATAGCTATCCTTTAAATATTCTACTCTGAAGCCTGAAGCATGCATAGAGTTATCAATACGAACGTCGATTTTCAAATGAGATTTCCATTACTTAAAATCAGCATACCCGTTATGGATAGTATTAAATATAGCGAAATAATTTACATCGAGATAAACGCATTGCCATTAATACGGGAATGATACTCTGATGAAGAAGGATTCAACAGTAATTGACCACTCAAGCATCTCTTTACTACAGTAAGGTCGAACTTCGATTGAGAAAGACAAAAACCTTGTATGCTTACTGACGAGTACCAAATTGAATAAAATTAAAAGAATGCATATAGTTAACAGCGAATACACAAAATTTGTAAGAATTACACGACTAATTTAAGAAATAAATAAACTTGATATATGAAATATCGGAACGACTCGAAATAGTAAAATCCCATAATGAATGTATATCATATCCAATTTAATAATATTTAATTTAAGCTCACTGAAACAATAATGAATAAACTTCGATATAGATTGAAGTATTATGGATTGGGAAAGTGACTCAGATATTTTCAATGGCCTGTAACCGTTACATTCAAACAAATATTTTCCGTTATTCAATTGTTCAAGACATTTACTAAATATCACCCAAAAGTTCAGGTTCGTTAAAATTCTTTTTCGTAAACTTCTTTACTCAAAATTCAGCGTAAAAGACATACGTTTTTCATTAGTATTTTAGACATCGATTGAACTTTATGATATTCATTTACGACGATCGTTTAAAGACATATCATTACGTGCATATAATATCGGATTATTACTAAAACGAACAGTAATAATACGATCGATTTCAAGGAATGCACAGTGAAGAAGTACTCTTCTATCTCGAAAGACAACTGAACTAAATTACTTACTCATAGAGCAAAGAACGTGGCGCAAACATAATACGCCAAATCGACTCTTGACATATTGACATTTAAAAATCGAAAAATTACTAAATCAACTGAAAATACATTTCAAATCCTGAACCGAAATCACTTAACGAATAACAAAGAGTACAAAATAAATCACTAGTCTATACAGTTATTCTCCGATTTAATAGGTTACGGTTATTAATGCAAGTTGGCAAACTGATAGCAGTAATCAGAAGCAGGTAATTTCAAATTGAAGTAAAATATGAATGCATTAAGTTATTCATTTGAGAATTAGTTTCTATGCAATGAGATTGGAAAACCATATTATGAAATTATTTCAAATACCAATAACCGTTACAGTCAACAAAATAATATCGTTATTCTACTGTTAGGGATATTTGCTAAATACCAAGCAAATTTTAAAAGAAAGTCATTATTTTCCATGTGCTTTTTAGTTATAATTAAATATACCATTTAAGACTTGCGTTCTTTCATTTTTATTAAATTTTTGATTTACTTTTCTGACATTCATCGACGACGAAAATTTACATACTTTACAAAACTTAATTACCAAATCGAGTGATTGCAATAAGGAATTTAAAGTGCAAGCTTAGAGTAAACGAAATACAAGATAACGAGACGGAATTCTTCCGTCTTCAGGGACAACTGAACTTAATGACCTACTCATAGACACGGAAACGTTCCTCTCAAATATTACGCAACAAAAGAACTTAATATATCAGAAATTCCAAACCAAGGTAAAAAATATTCCTTTGATAAGAGACAACAAGTTCAATTAAGATATTTTTTTAATCATACCATACACAGGAATTCCTTCGTGACGTTCAAGGATATATTAACACACCGAAATTCGTTCTCTCATTTCGTCAACAAATAATCACGAGCGTGAATATTATATCTAAAAAGAGATAGCTAGACTTTAAAAATACAAATTAATAAGAAAAATATAGAGTCAAACTTTAAAATATCCCTCCGATTTCCAGGTTCCGCAATTAACGAAATTCGGTAAATTTAAATTTAACGGTTTTTTCCAGAAAATTCAGTAAAAGGTACTCACCTGAAGAAATCCGAACAGCAAATGAGAACTTTACCGTATGAACAAATTTTGAACACTATTCCTGTGCTGTGATTGGTCCATTTCGAATTCGCTGTCATTGGCCCCGACCACCCTCGGTTTTTATAATCGATAATTATAATTAAATCAATAGCTATTTCAAATAGAAATTGTTAAAATTGAATTTTAACATTATTCGAACATCTACATTTTTGTTAATATCAATTTTACACTTTGCTATTAATATTATAACTACTCTTAATATATGAACAAATGAATGGGAGAAGCGCATTTGTACACTCAAAGAATTAACATGGATATTTCTGATAATATTTCAATATATAAACAGACTTTCTTCTTTTCTACGAAGTTTCCTTAAGGAAACTAGTGATGGTGTTAATGATAATTAAGATATGTTGTTTAATAGTATGATACCCTTTCCTAAATGGAAAACAAGATACTCCTAGATTCGGAAAATTTTCGTATACTTTACTGCAATGATAATAAAAGGTGTACACCTAAATCCTGTCAAAAAGAACACTCTATAGTTAGACATTCTCTTTGAGTTGTATTGCATTATTTTAAAGATATTGTATAAGGAACAGTATTTCAACGTTCATACCTTCAGTGTCTTTCCTCTTCAAATCCTTTCCTCAGCTTTTCTTCTCACCTTAGGAATTTGTGGATATAATCTGTATTTTAGTTGCTATTACTTTAACGGGATTTAATAACATTCGCTTTTACCACTATCACATACAACACAATTAAGGTGTTGAGTTATATATACTGTAGCACCACTTTTTTAACTCTTTGTCTAAGTTAGACGGAAATCACAAGAGTGAAGGTTCAGATATAACTACGAAGAAAGGCCTTCGAGTATTCCTCTGGTAAATTCACGAGTCCGATTTTCGTAGCATTGATGGAACATTCGCAAGAAAAATATGCTGGTATTTTAGAGGTAGATAATGGCCGCCATTGTGAGAACAGAAACGAGGACTGTCAGTCACGAGAAAAACATTACTCATTTATTCTGAAACGCCATATACGTGATTCAGGTTTTTCAAGACGATCGATTTTTGGAAAGCGCGGTAATGGTCTCGTAATCGCCTCGTGGTGTATTGAGTATGTAAGTAAAGAGCCAAAATTAAGTGATATTTGAGTGCTAATTATTATTTTATGTAGGTAAAGTGGATTTGTTGTAAGGGATCAAGATCGAGTGTGCTTATGGATAAATGTTATGCTGTGAATGTGCTACAAGAACGACGTATAACTCCAAATCATCCGTGGTATAACCAGAAATGCTTGGCTTTAGAGCAGAATCAATTATATAATCAGTTATTACATTTAGTAAGGGTGTACCAGTGTAGAATTCTAAATCAGTGATTAAAGAGTCGTCAATGAAGGACAACCTAGGAATGGATGAAAGTTAATGCTAGAGTTTTACGAATTGTGCCACCTTCGAAAACAAGCATATTGCCTTCAGTGATACATGACATAAATGTAAGTATGGAATGAATGATATCTAATTTTACGTCTATATTTTCAATCTATGCCAAGTTTTCGTATCAATATCATAGCCTAAGGAGGAGATAATTATGTAATTACTAAAACGATGTTCCTATTTGATAGAATCTGTTTGTTTGTCAGAACGTGTAATATTGTTAAGCCCGGAAAGATAGCAGCATTTTCGATGCTGTTTATTCGATTTATCGAATGATTCCATTGCCAGCCACTATCTTTCTGGTGAGAAATAGTAGTAAATTTTAACGAAATTAAATTTGAATGTTAATTTGTAATTCTATGAAGACCTATAATCTCCAGTTGTCTAATGTTTCATTTTGAAATTACTTAGATTGGTTGGCTTGATGTTTTAGAGGTATATCAAGGAGACGTCAGCTCAAATGCTGGTAAATTCTCGATCTCTTCACCATTAGCTAAAATTCATTTAGTAGAGGGAATGAGGCCTTCTGGATATTATGAGGGATGAGGCAGATATGCCATGGTTTTCTCGCAGGTTAGGAAAAGTTAATGCAACTTCAGAACAATTATTACTAAAAATATTGCATTTCCTTAACAATATACATCAAGGGCAGACACAAATCCCACCTTTATCTCCTTAGCTTGCATATTTTCACTGCTATTAAGAAGACAAAATTAAGGGATAGATAGTCATTTATCTGCTTCTGCAAAAAAATAATGGGAATAACCCCTTACTAATAGGATCGGTGGTAAAAGTTTACATATTGAAGCAATATTTTAAAATGAAGGTATATATTCTTTCTTCTTAGCGATATTTCAGTGACAGCAATGTTTGCCTTCTAGTACTTAAAAATATGAATGTTTGTGTTGAAGTGGATATCGACACATAACAAAACCACGAGATTTTTAGCGATTGAGAATCAATCACTGTGAAGATATATCGAAACAAAGGAATTCTCACGGTGAAAATAAATTAATCTTTTCATATATAATGGAGATATTCTGGATAGTAAATGCTTCTTTAATTAATATTTTTATAAAGTATTGCCAGCAATAGCAATGTAAATCAATTAAATGTGCGCTTAAGCAAATCCTATTCTTTGTTACAGGAAATCAGAAGTTATAATGTATGATTAAATACCTTAATGTCGTGATCCTGGTGTAATATTAAAATAAATTGATTTATGGTATGGATACTCGTATATTCTAGTTTATCGCCAAATTAACATTTTGTGAAAATAAATAACATTTTAAAAAATTACCTCCAAAACTTTTAAAATTCACTTTCAACAATACATAATTTCATTTTCTATGAACTTATCAAATTAAAAAAAAACATATATACCCATTTACTTATCCCATTCATTTGTTTATAGATTATGAGTAGTTATAATAATATACGCAAAATTTAAAATTAATGTTTAAAAAATATTTAGCAAGAAAAAAATTCTTAAAATACAATAATAACAATATCTCATTGATTTGGCTATTAATTTAATTGTAATTATAGATTATAAAAACCGAGGGTGGTCGGGGCCAATGACAGCGAATTCGAAATGGACCAATCACAGCACAGGAATAGTGTTCAAAATTTGTTCAAACGGTAAAGTTCTCATTTGCTGTTCGTATTTCTTCAGGTGAGTACCGTTTACTGAATTTTCTGAAATAACCGTTAGAATTTAAATTTATCGAATTGTGTTAATTGGGGAACCTGGGAATCGGAGCCATATTGTAAAGTTAAACGATTTTTTTGTTAATAATCAATATTCCTAGTGTCTAGCAATCTCCTTTTAGAAATAAATATTCATGTTCCTGATTATTCTTTAACGAAAAGAGAGAACGAATTTCGGTGTGTTAATATATCAGTGAACATCACGAAGGAATTCCTCTGTATGATATGCTGCATGAAATATCTTAATTGAAACTGAAGTCTCTTATCAAAGTAAAATTTTCTACCTTGAGTTGGAATTTCTGATATTATAAGTTCGTTTGTTGCGTAATATTTGTGCGTATCGTTCCCGTGTCTATGAGAAGGTCATTCAGTTCAGTCGTCCCTGAAGACAGAAGAATTCTTTCTCGTTATCTCGTATTCCTTTTACTCTCAGATTGCACTTAAAATTCTTTTTTGCAATCACTCGATTTGGTAATTCCGTTATGATTAGTTTGTAAATTTTCGTCGTTAACGAGTGCCAGAAAAGTAAATCAAAGCTTACATTAGAAATGAAAAACACATATCTTCAATGGTCAATTTTATTGTAACTAAACAATTGATTATTTTTCAATTATTGTTACTCGTTAAGTTATTATTGTTTTTATATAAGTGGAGTGGAGTCACTATTCGTGGAGTATTTTCCAAGGTGTCAGGATTTCTGTGGTCACGACTTAGGATTTCGTATTTATGGTATGTAATTTTAGATATCCGAATAGAATTTCATTTTTTTAGTCTCCTATCAATGAAGAATTTTCCTTGCGATTTGTAAATGTAGATATGTCAAGTGTCGACATTGCGAATTATAGATGCGCCACTTTTCTTTGTCTATGAGTAGGCCATTAAGTGCAGTCGTCTTTCGAGGTATAAGATTACTTCTTTTTTCTCAACGTACATTCTTTGAAATCGATCGTCTTACTGTTCGATAAATTAATAATCCGATTTGATAAGCACGTAATGATACTGTCGCAAATGAACGTCATAAAAAATATCATAAATTTTAATCGATGCTTAAGTTAAAAATGAAAAACTTATTTATTTTACGCTGAATATCAAGTGAAGAACCATAGGAAAGGGAACTGGATCAAACTGGGATTTTCGCGTGGTACAGTCCTGGCCAAAATTAACGCAGCACCAGCCGTAAGGATCGCTAGGGAGGTGCTGCGTTAATTTTGGCCAGGAGTGTGCATTTATCAAACAATAGAATAACGGAAAAAAACCTATTTTGAATGTAACGGTTACAGGCAATTGAAAATAACTGAGTCATTTTATCGTCGATATAAATAAGGCTGCGTCTATTCTTTTGAATAGTATTTATCTCGCTACTCATCATCATAGGTAATTAATTTTTCTCCTTCCAAACCGAATTTGGAATTTCCCTTTCAAAAAAAATTTAATTTTTTCTCAACTAATGAATTATTAGAGTCACCAGTATTAAATTTCGATAGTGATTTTCATGCCTGTATTTTAGGGCTTTAAAGTAGCGATCCTTAATAGTGAGCGGGAAGAGATATTGAAATTAATGTAACAGAAATCTCCTTTGAAAGTCGCCCATCATATCGGTCATGTCTGTACATGCTCAAGGCTGCAGATTAGAATATTTACCTAAAAGCAATTATTTTATGTGATATTAATTTAATTTATATTTTTTCTAGATTTCAAGTAAATAACCTCTCCTTTAGATGTTTTCCTGGTGTGTTCGTCTCGCGTGTTTCAAAATCGAAAGTCGTTGAAGAGATTAAGAGTTTCGTGGACTCCTGCAACCGAGATGTCAACTTTTTAGGTAAGGAGAATTCATATGTACATTTTATCGACGGATTTCATTTTCAATAAATGCATGTTTTCATTTTATTGGCTTTGATCATTTGCATGTCGTTTATGTAATTGGAAAGACTTGGGGAATATTTCCTTAATTTGTTTCGATATAATAGGAGAGCTCTAGTGAATATAGAATATTACCGTTAGTACGGTAAAATAATTCAGTTACATTAATGAACTGCAATGTAACATTATGAGTACAACATGATGATATTCATTGGAACTCCTTTGCAATTCGCGATATTAGAGGTTGTTTTAACCAGTGTTTAGATAATCAGGCGCGTTGATACTTTTCATCATGCTTCCATATTGTAAAAGTCGCATGCAACATTTCTTTAAGTCCATCGATTTTATGGCAGCATCATAAACACAATTATTTGTGTTTCTACATAAGTGCTTCATAGCATATAAAACTATATTTCGGATCCCTGCTATGCATCAATCGATAGGGCATTTCAGAACACTCGCTGATTCTCGACTTCCAATGATTTTAATAAAAGTAAATCGCTGTAACTTAGAAAGCAAAGATGCATTGACGGAATTTCGCGGAAGCCGCAGCAGTCGTTGACTTTTTGTTAGTTATTTAGAATTAGAAATTGGATAATTGGTTATCGTATGCATTTGCATGCACTGCAGGCGTTGCCCGTGGGTCGTGATTTCGTTTCCACTGCCTCGGTACATAATAGTAAAACTCATAAAGATCTTTTTTTATCGTTTGCTACATTTAAAAATAATTTAGGAGGCAGCCCCAAAACATTGTTAATCACTTTTTCACACATACATTATTACATTTAAAAATTCTTTAATAACATCACTATATTAAAGAACAGGATTAGGTCACATTTTTAAGTACGAACAAGACTTAAACATTAGTAAACATCCCCCTATTACTCCACCTATTTATTCCCACATTTACATCAGATGTATTCTATAATTATTGTTCCTATATAATAATATTTTACATTGTTTCTTTTATAAGTCACTTGTCACTTCAGAAGTTTCTCAATCTCACTTACATATTATAGATTTAACGATATCTAAAACAGCACATCCGAAGACCCCTTTCATACGATACATTTTTATAATATCTTAAAGTATCAAAGTCCAAAATCTTGTTAAAAGACCTAGAGTGACCTTCACGCCAACAAATGCGCATTCCTACGTTCAAAATACACTTTCCTTAACTTCGCTATGCAAACACATAATGTCATTTGAATTGGTCTAGTGTGATATGTTATGATGATGGACAAGAGGGAATATGCAAACATAGATAGGACACGTACATTCATTTATAAAATCCTTCCCGCAAAAAGCTCAAACATGTTCATGTATGGAAGCTTAATATCCATTACGTTATTCATACTTTGTCAATAATTTATTGACATATTGATTAACATCGATTGTTGATTTTTTACTTTTTATGAAATATTCCTTGTTGAAAGTAGTAAAACTAATGCTTTATGGTTTCTAAGTCCTGGTATTGATTTTAAATAGATTTTATTTTCAAATGATTCGGCTTTCAGTTAGTGGAACTTCATCTTAATTGTTTCTTTTATCTTATGTTTTTTCATCTTCGACTTATTAAGACAATTTTTAGAAAACTGTACATCATAATCAAGAAATAAAAGCAAATTATCAATTGACTTCGGATACAGTTTATCTAAAAGCGGAAATGTCGTTCCGCGATTATTTTCAGAAACGCAGAGATAAAACGGAAGGGTGTATGTTTGTGATATAAGAAGGATTAAACGATAACTAATTGATATGATAGAAAAGTGCATATCTTTTAAGATTGAGATGAAGATTGAAAATTCATAGAGCTCACGATAGTTTACGAATGAAATTTCCTAAAAATATTACCAAATACTTCATAAATGCAATCCTATTAGTGATAAATATTTAATTTATTTAAAGTTATTTTAAAGATAAAGTGACAAACTTATACTTACTCTTTCTCTTTATCTCCATGGTCCCAAAAAACGATGCGGAATTTCACGTATTTAAGATATGCTTCTTCAAATACCCATTGATGTTTTGCTTTCCCTTTCCGTTACTTTCGCTTTAAAGTTTTTCTCCGAAAATTGGGATCGTCTTCCACAAACAAATTCCAAAGAGCCGACCTTATAACAGTCCTTAACGACCTTCAGATTTTTAGCCGTAGCATCCAAAATTCGTGAACGAATTTCTCCTACCTCCTAAAATAAAAACTCACTTCTATGATTTTAAAAATCATGATAATACTTGCATTGTTCGCTTCGTGGAAACAATGTTTTTCCTGGAGCAGATGGCTGGCATTCATAAATTACTTTTAAGTAATTTACATTTATTGTTGTTTTACGTTGTTGGACTTGAAAGTGCGTCTTGTTCTGTAAGTAAATCGTTATCAAATATCTAAATTTATCCTTAAGAATCAGTTATTGCATTTTTTTTAGGGATACCTTCGTTTCATAATGAAGTGGTGGAATGTTCTTGGCAGTATTTCATAACATAAGTGAGTAAAATTATTTGCAATATAAATAATTAAGAAAGTTGAGGATGGAAAATAGAAACAGACAGTTATAGAAAAGGCAATCAAGATAACGTAAAATATTATTTATCATTGTAAATCGAAAAAATACAGAAGATATATGGCTAAGATGGACCATTGAGAGCCATTACTGTTTTCTGCAGTCATTAGATAGCATCCGGAGAAAGAGATGAAGCAACTTAAATAAATCGCTTGTCTCCAAGAATGCTTGAGAATTCAAAGAAA
The DNA here is from genome assembly GCA_947579665.1 of Sympetrum striolatum. Taxonomy (NCBI): domain Eukaryota; kingdom Metazoa; phylum Arthropoda; class Insecta; order Odonata; family Libellulidae; genus Sympetrum; species Sympetrum striolatum. The sequence goes on along the minus strand of OX388343.1, from coordinate 114,075,208 downwards.
TATTGTATGTGTAATGAAAATGGTCAAAAAATCTCAACTGCGTGGAACTTGGGGATAGTGATTTGTCGTATTTGCACAATATTGCTCTAAAAGAAACATAATGATTCGTTTAAGTTCTGTATACACATTCATACATACTTATACTTCAAAATATTTTACCTTTTAATACTCATTCCTTAATTCCTTTCTACAGGTTAAGTGCTGAAGCTAAAGCTCCCAATCAACCCTCCCGATGTAACCTTGTGAGTATTAACAATCTTTACATATCAAATCTAATTTAATTTAATCTTTACTTTGTTAATTTTGCAATTGCTTAATTACAGCTTATTGTTCAGATAAATTTAATTTGCCATAGATGATGAAACATTTTTACAATTTGAAAAATTAGTTTCTTATACAAAATTTTTCATTCTGATAAATCATTAATAGTCAAATAATTTCACAAATTTTCTTTAAATCGAATTAAATATGAATTTAAGTATTCCACCATGACAAGTACTTATTGCAGTAAGTCATGGAAATGCATTCAAGTTAATGCTTTCTGAACTCAATAAAATAAATTCTAGTCAATTGCTGCCAATCCAAATATTGAATGCAGCTTTAAATGAAGTGTGTCTTTATGTATTAACTACCTGCTCTGTAGGGGAAGAGGGAGTAATGCCTTACTCCTCTCAACCCTAGCCGAAAGGCCTACAGATGTAGGCATCTTTTCCAGGGCCCTTTCTTTCACCTTCTTCTGCTGGGGGGAGCTAACTTAGCCCTCTCTTCTCACCAGTTCGATCTTTCTGTCTATGAGGTCGGATCCCGCGGTTAACCAGCTATGAGTGGTAAAGGGGAGATCCTTAGGCATGAGGATGAACCCCATTGCACGCCACTCTGATCTGGCCGGGTCCCCACGTTAGGGTGCTACGTATTCCCCCCAAATCCTCCCACCCCCACCCCCCCTCATCAGCAGCGGAAGGAAAACCATCAAGAACGTGAATGACTCCAGGAGTAAGTGTTGGTACTGGTTTACGAAACCAAGAATAATAAAAGTGCAGGAAGATGATTAAATATAGAGGAAAGTAAGTGAAACATAACGCTTAGTATAAAGATAACATGCAGGAATAAATAAAGGTAATTGGAATTGTATCTGATTGTTTGTGAGCACTACGTTTTAATAGTAAACTTGCTTACATCTAGATCTACATTAATACCCTAGAAGCCGCCTTTCGGCGTGTGGCAGGGGGTGTAAACACCAGTTGAATCAAAACTACTTCCTTCTTCGATTATTGTTGCATATTGTTCGCGGAAAGAATGAATTTTTAAAGTGATTCGTCCTAGCATCTATTTCTCTTAACTTACGGTCATTATCGGATCGACCGAGGTAGCAAGGGAGTTACATGATACCGATTGTATCTTCTGAAAATGTAGTTTCTATATATATTAAGACAGAATCGTGTCCGACCGTCTGTCCTCAAAAAAGGGATGTAACACTTTTAGCAAAATCTGAGTCTAAATTCAATATCCCGCAACGATTCTTAGTGCGCTGGAGGCGGACGGCCTGCACGCACAGGCGTGCCAAATTTTAATTTAATTTAATTTATATTTATTTATTTTTGGTTGAGTTTAGAGGTGCAAAACGGGCGAAAAACTGAAAAAAATCGGGAAAATGAGGGCAGTGGGAGACGTTTTCTTTTGGGATGACGAACGCCGCTTACCTATCGCTTGCGCGTCATTTAACATAGTTAAGTCTTTATCAGTTGATCTCACTGCTGAGGGTGAGGTACCGACTTTGCGGTCTCTGACATTATCTACTTTTTCGGAATCTTTCCGGAGGAAATGCCATTCGATGCCGCCCCATCAAACGTAAGGGAACTAACCTGGCTAATGCTAGTCCCTGAATTTATTAAGCAATCGCAGCCTAGCTTCCAATCTCCTTTTTTTCAAGGATTCCCAACCTACGTCTTAGAGCATAATCGTAACGCTTGCTTTTTTATCGTAACATTTCTTAACAAAACGAACCGCATTACGCTGCACTTGGGGGTCCGATCAAGGTAAAAATAACATCGCTATCTCACCTTTTCATCGCATTTACCGACAATACGCTTTACAAAGCCAAGCGTTTTACTTGCTTTGCCGCAGATTTTTCGAATGTGCGTTTTCCAAATTAAGTTATTAGTAATGTTGATCCCGAGATATTCAACTGAATCTACTACTTTTTTGTTCATTCCATTAATTTTGTACTTTTTATTTGGAAGCAATTGTTTCCTTTCGAAGAAATTAACTACGGAGCATTTATCTACGTTAATATCTCATTCCGATTTTTCGCACCACCTTTGGATGAGTACTTAATCGTTTGAGAGAGATGTTCGGTCTTCCTCGTTTGTTATTTCCCTATATATAACCGAGTCATCTTCAAATATCCTCACATTGCTAACTATCTTGTCACTCAAGTCATTGATATGAATCAGGAAACGAAGAAGTCCAATTACACTGCCTTGAGGTACGCCAAAGGTTACTTTGACTCTATTTGAGCTAACGCCATCCAGTACAACTTGTTGTTCCCTCTCGTAGAGAAAATCCTTAATCCAGTCGACTACTTCCTTGATAATGCCCGCTAGTTTAAGTGTGTAAATTAGTTTGTAGTGGGGTACTCTATCGAATGCTTTTTTGAAATCGAGGAAAATAGCGTCCACTGGCTTTTTACTCTCGGCAGGCTTTAAGATATTGTGTACAAATAGAGCAAGTTGGGTATTGAATGATCGGGACTTTCGAAAACCATGCTGGTTCGCGTCGAGGAATTCATTTCTATCTAAAAATCCCATGAGTTAGCTTACGACGATATGTTCCATTACCTTTCCGGATAGTGAAGTTAATGATATGGGTCTATAATTTCCTGGGTCCTCCTTTAATCCGCTTTTGTAAACAGGAGTCAACATAAGTGTTCTACCTTTCGGTAGGTTCGGAACAATCAAAAACCCCTATTAATAGCCATCTCCTTCGTATCCTTATATTTAACCCCACCCCTTATTTCATCCAAGATCTTCTGTCTTCCCCTCTGCCTTTTCCCCTTAATCCTGCCCTCCATTACAACCTTTACCAATCCCTCTCCCCTCAATATTTGACCCACCCATTTCTTCTGATGATTCTGAATCACGTTAATTAAAGCCCTCTCCTCCCCAACCATCTCTAACACCTCCGTGTTTGTTTTCCTATCAACCCAACTAACTCTTTCCATTCTACGCCACACCAACATCTCGAAGGCTTCCAATCGCTTGACTTCTTCCTTTCTCAAGGTCCACGTTTCGCACCCATAGATCAACTAACTCCAGACCAGGGATTTCACCAATCTTTTCCTGATTTCTTTATCAAGACTTTGGTCATGAATTCATAAAGGCTTCCTTCGCCAAGGCTATTCTTTTACGAACCTTATCTTTATGAATTAGAGCAATAATAAGAATCAAAAGTAGGAGCGAGTCTAGAAATTTGCTAATGGGTGACGGAAATATCAAAGGGGTAATGGACGATTAAAGATAACATCCTTAAACTTTCATCTCAAATTAAATTTTAAAATAAATTAAGTTGATATATAGGGATCGTTGAAAATATGAGATTAATTTTAACTCCTCGTGACAACTCAAATAACTATTACTCCTAAATGTAAATTTATTATAACGACACAAAGAGGATAGTTATGGTCACCCCACGAATGATCGTAGGTACCTCTTCTTCATGCAATATTACATTGACCACCACGAATACACCGTTTATTTTTATGAGCTAGTGCAATTCAAATGAGAGAATTACGCAATTAATGCATTATAACAAAAAGTAAGCCAAAATTTAACAGAATTGCTTTCACATTACATTAACAGGAATTCGGAACAGTTCTGCATTTTGGTCAAATTTGCTATACTTTGCCTTAATAAATTCACTTCCATACTCATTTCGTAATAAAGGCATACTATGACTTATTCTACATAATAGTATATTTAAGTATAATAATAATATGTATGTTAGGACAATGCTCAAGAAAGGGAAATTGGAAAACGTAAAGTTAGAAATGAAGAGGTCCAACATAAATGTAATAGGATAATGCGAAGTGCGGTGGAAAGACGAGGGAGACTTCTGTAGCGATGATGTTAGAGTCATTTTCAGTGGGGGAAATACTAGCCAGAGGGGAGTAGCTCTAGTGTTGGATAAGAAAGCGGGAGAATCCGTGATAGCCACCGAGCTAATAAGCGATCGGGTTATGTCGGTAGAAGTAAAGTCTGAACCAGTAAACACGGTTATAGTTCAGGTGTACTTGCCCACTAGTGATTACAGTGAGGATGATGTAGATACGGTCTATGAACAAATAGAGGAGGTTATGGGAAGGGTTAAGGGAAATAAGAATCTCGTTGTTATGGGAGACTGGAACGCGGTAGTCGGGCAAGGCAAAGATGGGGAAGAGGTGGGAGAATTCGGTTTAGGGAAAAGGAACGACAGAGAACAGAAACTGATCGACTTTTGCAAAAGAAATAATCTGTGCATCACAAACACACTCTTTCAGCACCACAACAGACGAAGGTACACATGGAAAAAGCCCGGGGATACAGATAGGTACCAAATTGATTACATTTTGGTAAGAAAGAGGTTTAGAAATAGTGTTAAAAACTCGCGGAGTTTTCCTGGTGCTGATGTCGACTCGGATCATAACCTGGTCATGATGAAAACCGAGCTTAAGTTTAAAAAGATCATTAGACCAAAACGTACACCCTAATGGAATTTAGAACCATTCAAATTTTCCATGTCTTCCTAGTGTAACTTAAATGTTTCGGTCTTTCTAGTCGAGAGAGTGCACTGTAGTCTACTTGCATCGTGCTGTGATCTTTGAATTTGGGTTTGTTTTTCTCGGATCCCAAAAAATTTCCATTAAAGAAGCTCATCATGAAAATTGTACTTGTATTTGGGGGGGTTAGGACAATAATTCCCCAGGCTGTCCTACTGCCGGTTCACGAATACCACTTTCATCATTTGGCTGTAGATATTGTTGAAGCCTTGTTAGCATGGTTGAACCTTGGCTATACTTCGCCTCCAACCTCCGTTAACACCCCTCCGCCCCAATGTGGCAATGAACTGTGGCAGTGATGAGGAGGGGTTATATGATATATATGATAAGCATATTAATGATAAAAATTTCAATTCGATATCTTATCGAGAATGTTGTCAAAAGAAAAAAACAGATTGAAATTATTTTTTAAATCGCAGTATTTTATTTTAAATAGGAGAAATTTGCACCAACCTTGTGTCAAACTCACACACATGTAATGACAGTATTATAGATATAAATAAAGAAGTTTTCTGGGACCTGTATGATTTTGAATTCCCTATCCTTCAGAAATGTAGCTGAAAATATTTTCCATTCTGAGTCATTAGTAATTTGAAAGTCCCGCTACACGTTTCAAAAAGTAGAGACGCCTGGAGTCAAACCCATGATCTTTTCGAAGATGTGAACACATATAATACTCTGCTAGAAGTAAAACTTATTTACCTCAAAATTTGAAATCGATATCTTAGTGGGAATACCCTTTAAATGAGACTTCTTTATCGGCATATAATTGCATAGGCTATAGTAAATGGCTCTCTGGGATCGATCCAAGGGCAATCAAGGAAACCTTTAACAGCGTATATGAAATGTATTTATGATCTTTAAACTTATGCAAAGTTTTAAGTTACTATGTTTGGGAAGCGGTTCAAAAAAATCTTTAAAATCTTATATAATTTTAGAGATGTCTGGTGTCAATCCCAGGATCTATTGGCAGATATGAAAACATTATTATAACTTGGTAGGACTTGATATTATTTAATGCAAAGTTGGAAGTTGCTATCCTACTGGGAAGGACATAAAATCCCAATCCCCATAAGAAATGCATCGAGGAATATAAATTACTGTCTGGGATCGAGCCAAGGACCATCAGCAAAGCGTTAAACAGCATATATAAAATAATTTATAATCTTTATCCACATGCTGAGTTTAAAGTTTCTATGTCATTAGGAAGGGATCCAAAAAAAATCTTAAAAATCGTCGCAATGCTTTTTAAATGGGAGTATATTCTCCCTGACCTAGGGTCGAACCATGAGTAATCATCAAAGATATCTTTCTAGTTTTTGTTGGATATGCATGGCTTCCAGCAATCCCTTCAATTTAAACTCTCTACTTTGCCGTGAAGTGCCTCAGAAAAATTTTCGAAAATCCCTGCAATGCATCATTATGGAGAAAATCGTGACTTAGGGACCTTCTGGCATCGAACCTATGACACTGAGGTGCAAAATCCCCTTTTTTTGTGTCGGTTCCACGTTATGGCCAGTACGTCGTAAGAATTCCAAGTCAGTGACACTTGTAGAACATGGTTAGAATTTTGATCCCCTATGAATGAATGAGTGAGTGAGTGAGTATATCCTATGTGTGTGCATAAAGGCAGACATTTAAGATCCACGTTCGTGAAATTAAAATTTATTGTGGAAATTACGAAGTCTTTTTCTTTCAACTCCAGTTTAAGGTTTAAAGAGGTTTTGAATACCTTCTCCTCCTTGATAGCCTTTGGAAGGGAGATTGTGCTGCTGTGGTAGCGTAGTGGTTAGAGCAACCGACCGGAAATTGGGAGACCCGGGTTCGATTCCCGGGCTAAGGCAGACTTTTTCTCCTTCACTTCCACCACCCATTTACAATAAACATGTGAACCATGTAAAACTTTCTTTATCAAACTTTGAATTGTTTGTTAGAACTGGGAATCATCGACTTACTATGTTTTGAATCAAATTTTAGGTATGATGCCGTAAAGATAACCCAACAAAATTTACCTAGTAAATAGCTGATGCACTGAAAAGGTTTTTAAGAAACGTCACAAAAAATTTTTTTCTGTATGATTTTTTAAATTGCCCTCAAAGATTTTGTCAAAGTTGGAAATTTTGAGAATTTAAGAATTTGAAATTTTATTTTGGCTAAACAGTAAGAGTAAGGGTAAAAGCTATTCCCTTGTCTGTTACAACAATTATTTAGCATTTTTAGAAAAAAAATTCAACAATGCATCTCAAATACTTATGTCACCATGACCACAAATGTCTGGAAAGTGATGGTTTTCTCAGAAAATACGAACAAAATTCGTAACTCGAAAACAAAAGAAGATTGGACACCAAGATGAATTGCAAACCTGCAGCCCAGGTGATGTTCTACCTCTGTGTTTTGTTTGGTCCATACGTTTTGGGACACCCTGTATATTCATACCACAAAATATTTTCATGGCACAAAAATTCTCACAACAGAAATTTTCCTTGTAAAAATTTACTAGTGTTTAAAGTATATAAAATTGTAAGGCATGGAATTGGAAGAGTAGGTGGGGAGGATACCCACAGCTCTTGGACTCCTCGTCTTCGTCGCATTAGGTTTCATGCTTGCCGGAGGTCTTCCTTGTATAAGAACATCGGTTCCTTCTGCTGCATTTGCAGACCAAACTACTTGTGATGGGATCTACATGAATTCCTGCTCACTATCCTCAGCTTCTTCATTCGAAAGGCTAACATCTCTCTGGTGTTCGATTTCATTCCTACGGGTGACTTCATAATTAAGCAAACTTCCAGCCAAAATGCAATAACATAATGCTAATATATGGCTAAAGTAATATTTTAATTCATCAGATGAATTAAATGTGCATTTATAAGCATTTTAACACAAAGATTTTAGTGAGAAAAAGGCCCTCACAAAAATTTTTGAGGTAATAATATTACTTTTTTATGCTCATGGAAGGGAAAATGAAGCAATGTTCTTCACTTGAATAGATAAACTTCAATATTTAAAGTATTTTCCTTTGAGTATGATAGTCACATCGAAAGATTGGTATTAACTATTAGAAGAATTATATATAGACAATTGTGTGATGACTGAAGGTGAGAGCCCTGTTTCCCCTCAAACTCAAATGTGTTCTTAGCAAGGAAATTTGAAGGTCAACTTTTTAAATTAGCTGCTGACAATTTTCTTTGTGATTAAACACCAAATATATTTAATCAAACTGATACTGTTGTTAAATGACATTCTTACAAGTGAGATCCGTGAAATTTATTGTCTCTTTAACGCTTCAATTAATCACTCTACATTGATAATTAATTTTTAGAGGCACCTTATTTTAGTCAAACAATCATTTCTAATTTTAATGAGAAAATATTCATTTCTTCAACACAAAATGTAAGAAAAAGACAAAGAAAAATGCGTGTCTTTTGTGATAAGTATTGTCAATCTTTTTATAATTAAACTGAATTATATACTTTGATGGATATGTATTTAATTTTTAATACTTTCTGAAAAAAGTTGTACTCTCCTTCTGTGCCATGATATGAGATTGCTAGATTCAAATATCCAAGCTCTCTATTAAAGTATTTGAATAGAATGTATCTCAAATAGTTTCCATCAAATGGAAAAATTCAATTTATGAACTAAAGATTTGCAACTTCTAAAGATACAGTTCTCAAAGTATAGATTTGTCTTTACTAACAGCCACTCAAGTTAATTTATGTGGTGAGATTAAGTTAATAAACTGAGAGTACAATATCTAGTTACCCTTGATATTATCTCCTTTTATATATAACTAAGTCCAAATATTTTGTTCTCCTTGTAAGTTATTTCTCCATATTTCAAGAAACATCATATCCTATTTTGAAGGCAATATTAATGACATAATTATCCATAAATCATGCTGACTAGGCTTCCTGTTACTCTTAAATATAAGTTAAATTCTCATTTGTAGAGTTGATCACATTCACAATGAGTTTTATGGAAAAATGTTTTCTAACCTAAAAGGATTATGTATTTTCTTTACAAATATGCCACATTCAAACGGTTTTATAAATAATATAAATATATATACATATATATTTAGAGAGAGGTTCAAAGTAGTTTCTAAGGAGGTGCACAATAAGGGCACAATAAAGGATTTTGCTGTGGGAAGTATGCATTGTGTTACCTTTTTACGCAGCTCTATGTTAATAGTTCATCTAGTTACTTCTCTTTGAATGACTCAAAGATAGAATTTGTAAGAAGTAACAAAGGAGTCAGAGGCCATTTTTAAAACCAAATGGTGGTGATTGTAAAGCTTTATTTAAAAGTTGTTAAATTGTGTTCTTCCTCTTTTATTAGTAGATCTTTTGTTTTCAATGTGGTTTCATCATGAGCTATCTTTTACTTTTTAGTAATCTGTTCCTATTTAATGAATTAGCCAATTGTTACCAATATAAATCCTATTAATATAATTTATCAATAGAATTGTAATTTTCTAATTAGCTTTCACAGCTAATTTCATATGATACTATATCTGTCAATAAGAAAGAAGCAAAAATGAAGGGCACAGCACAAAAGTATATGTTTGACATTCATTACTTCATTAGTTATATCATCACATTCATATGTAAAATAGTGTGTATATTTATTGATATAAATATTTATCAGAATATAAGTGCTATTTATTCATAGGAAATAGTGATTTGTTTAATTTATTCAACTTTTACCACTTCCAAATTAAGCAATAAATACTATGGGATAATATTACAGCTATTTTCAAATATGCAAAATAAATAATTCGGTTAGCAGTTAATTAAAAACCATAAAAAATTTATTAGCATGCATGTATTGGCCTTCGGGCTGAATACTTTACAGACAGACTGTAATATTTAAAGGTTTTATATGACTATGCATGTTACATGCCAATTAATATGGTATGTATATTTTTTGCCAAATAACTTCAATTCAAAATACATATATATATTTTGGAATTTATTAAATCTTATTATGTGATTCCTTCATATAAATTTTAAGTATGGATTGTTTTTGCTTAGCATACTGTCTTTGAAACAGTAATTTCAGAACTAAATAAATAATTAATTTTATAGATATTACCTTTCACTTCACACTTTATTTTTCCAAAGCATCCATCTAATGGCCCAAAATGAAACATTCTATATATATTATATTATAGTCAAGTCATTTGTCTTTCCCATTTAGTGCCTCTTCTTATTCTTTTACCTCTGCTTACTATTGATGAATTAAGTAAAACATTTCCGTACAGCTCTCTATAACAGAAGCCACTCTTTTTCTAATCCTGTTCTCTTTCAAATGATTCTTCTTTCTTTATAATAGATCAAACGTCATGTTTTTTTTTTCTTTTCTTCCTTACATTTTTCTTTCCACCTTGGGTGACCAGACCCGAATACCTTTTTACTGGTTGAATTTATAAAATTTACCTTTTCATGTATAGTTTTTCAATATTATCCAAATATTTATGAGCTTAATATGTTCAAAATTACTGAATTAGATCTCTCAATGAGCAATAAAAATGAGATCCACTAAGATAGATCAGCTAAAACTCACAGTATACAAAGTTGAGGTAAGGTTTATGTCTTCTATATTTGCTTTAAATGTCCTAAGAAAAACTCTTAAAACACATTTGTGGAGTTATAATGCCGATATTCATTGGAATACCATATGTAATTAATCTCAAAGATGATTATGAATATTGTAAATTCTTCCTTTAAATTCCACAAATTCCAAATATGATATCCCATAAACAAAATCTCAATTGGTCACCCTGCTATCAGTAACACTTTCTCTTTATCTGCTCTGTTTCCTTTTTCTGATAATTTGGCACTCTCTATATTCTTATACCATATACATTTTATATTGTTATGCATAATCGATTTAGTCATTTTCTTTATTTTGTTGATTGTTTTCAGTAGATTAAATACTTGTTAGAGCAGAGATGTTTGATGTTATACTAGGAAGACGGACAAGCCATAATGGCCAACAAGCAAATAAGTAACCCGATTATGCCATATTAAAAGTTATTTCTATGTTAATATTAAGCAAAGATTATTGATACTCTAAGATGAGTATTTAAGTAACTGAGGAGTAATGATTCAGAGGTTACATACAATCTTTTTACTTTTGACAAACCATTTTATTAAACTATAGATATAATCATATGAGATTTTTAGCTATGATTTAAATTATTTTATTCCCAGCTGAAGACCAGACCAGTTTACTACTTATAACACTGATTTTCAAACTGCAGGCTGCAATCCAGGGATAGGTCCATAAAATTGTGGTTGTGCTTTGTGGAACATAGAATTTCCCTGATAAAATACTGTCATGGAAAATTTTCTTCTTCATGTAATGCTTAAAATTTAAATATATTAATTTTCTTAACTTTGCTTAAATTCTTATTCTAAATCATATATAAGACTGTGAAATTGAGAATACCAGTCATTTTCTTCCTAATCTAAGTTTTCACGGGTAATAAGGTAATGTCTTAATGATTTACAGGTAGGAATAAGGAAATTCTGTAATAGAATATGCTGTCTCTACCTTCAATACTTCCCTTGTCACAAATTTTATGTTAATTTAGTAATATGTTTAATAACCCAGCTTATGAACGTCTATACCTTAAGCCAGATTAAATAATTAAAATCTCCTTCAAAAAATTTACGATTATCCTTAAATGCAAGTTTCATTATTTGAACATACATTTCTGATTGATGCATACAAAGAATTCTCATTTAATGCAAGGAGGGACATATGAATTATTTGGAACAGGTATGAAAGAGGAGGTACAGAGGAACTAGACTGGCTATTGGGAGGTCCAAGTCTTGGTCTTGTCTCTTCTTCATTGGGATTTTTCCTAGATGCACAACTTATAGTTAGCCATAGTAACCATAATTCTTCCATATGATCCATGCATTGAAATTTTTTTTCTTCTATGACTTTCAACTTACATTTAATGATGGTTATGAATTATTGGGCATAATCTCTATGTTCTTTCCCAACCATAGAAGTTATCAAGCTGGCTTTCAACATCTTTTTTCATGTCTGTTCTCCAATGGGATTCATCCTAAGATTATTGACAACATAGGTTATATTTTTATTTGATGGAGAACATCAATTATGGTGAATGACTTACTTTTTCAAAGCAGATTTATTTATTTCATCATATTTCATTTGCCATTTAAAATGAATAAAAGCATAAAACATCGGTAAACAATTTGTCGCTTGAAAAACCTAAATTACAAATTTTTCCCCTATAAATTCCGTACCTATTCAACCATAACAGATTTAAAATCCTATTTTGAAGCTTGCGCACAAACGAATGTCAGTTTTATGTCAACGGCAATTAACCTTCTTAATTCTTACCTTAATCAAATGTACAAATGAATTTTACTCAATTATAACTATGACATCAACATTCATAATTTTCTATTTCTCAAACTTAAGCCTTTGCTAGGAAATGAATTTAATATCGGCATTGATCATTGATGATGGAACTTGATGTTCATGTAAATAAGTAAACTTATATCTGATAATCAAAATTTTAGGTTGTAGCCTTGTCTGTTTCATAGAAAAATTTACTACTGAACCTGCATTATTTTTTTTTATATCTCTCAGTTAATATAATTGTTAAGGTGGTTACTTTGTTGGCCATTATCACTGGTTTATAGTGTCTTACAGAAAATGTTTAAGCGGAGAAAGAGTTTCTTGGCTTCCACCATTTGAGGAAAATTGGATCTTTGGTTCGTATAATATACAGGTTCTGCCAAATTTACGGGAGTATGCGAATTTTTGACTTTGAAAAATCATAAATACAGGTAGTATATTCTATTCTTTTTCTTCGTAATTTCCTATTTCCCAATTCCTTTTGTATGACATTTGCAATTGATAAAACATATTATGAGTGATTATTGAGTATTCGTTTCTCCTCCCATCTTACTTTTTATAAATGGACCAAAGTGGACCACGTTTTTACTTAAGAACCTTATTTCTAATCACTGAAATCCCTATGAACGAAAAAAAAAATTAGAGGTTCTTTTCCGTTTCAGTTTTCATACTTGATTCGCCTTAATTCGTAAAAATATTCTCGGAAATATATTTTCTTCTTTTTGCATTAATGCAACGGAAATTGTATTACTGCAGTTCATTATCACTTTTTTAGAGTGCAAATTTTTCAGTGTTTCATATCCTATGCACCGTCTCCTAACTAACTATTCAAAGCGATATTAAATGGACGAAAAAAAATAGAAATCTAACCAAAAAAATAATAAACGAAACCATCTCAGGGTTAACATTATGGTATTTCTTAATTTGTAAAAAAATCATGGTAACAAACTTTTACTAGACCACTAATTTAATATCTTAAAAAGCACGACCTAGGATTCGTAGCTTTTTCTTTTTTTTTTTTTTTTTTTGAATATTCTTTTCTTGATGACTGCTCCGAAGAGCGTGTCACCTGGCATCGCTTACCTCTTACAAAATTGTGACTCTCAGGAAAAGTGACTATTTAATTATAAGTTAATTTTTAGCTCGATCAGTGTTTTAAGGATGAATTAAGATTATGTGGGGAAGATGCAATTGGGGACTCTAAATTTTTTACAGCGGATGAAGCCTACTTTTTTGGGGGACCAAACATGTGCTAGAAGGGGATTTTTAAGAAGAGAAGTTTTCATTTTACATTTTTTCGCACATTTATGTGCCCTATTTAGTAGGGGGAGAATTTTGTGATAGTTGAATAATTCGGTTGTGGGGACTAAATGGCTTGCTTTTGTGGCAAGTCTGATTAATTTCCTATTAAAAATTTCGTATTTTTTGATGATAGTCGTCGAAACATTGAAGGTGATAGGGGAGGCATATAAAAGGATTGGGATAATGGTGGTGTTAATTAATCTAATCTTGTCATTTGCTGATAGTGGGCTTGAATAAGAAAGAAGGGGATATGTCGCTACATCATCAGGTGACAAGTAAAGCACGCTCCGAATATATACACTCATGAAAGGGGGGAGGGGAGAGAAGGTTGCAAGCACAGGGAGAGTCTAACGTCGGGAAAGTGAAGCCAAAAAAAACGCAACCCGCAGAGCACTGGTGAGAACTTTTCGCCAGCTCCCCTTTAACTACATGTATTTTTGGGGTTTTATTTTCCTCTCATACGGGACTCAGGAGCTTGTCTATCCTATGACATGGACGCAGATAGTTTAAATGAACCTTTTACTTAACGATCATGTTCGATTTTTTCCTCAAAGTCCTCTTGATTCTTTTCATCATGGAAAATAAAACATGCCTGCAATGTAAACTTCTCGGATGCCGGTGTCGTCTGCTAGAGCGATATAAAAAACGAATCATCTGCCAACCTTCCGAAAACTATATTAAAACCTCGTTGATTATTATAAAGTTAATTTTATGTAATTATAATGCATTAATCCGACTTAGTTTTTAATCGATCAATACCAAGTATGGCATAAAAATTCCTTAATAATCGTTTACCGCAATGAGATAAAGCTACTCTATCATACATTATAATAGCTTATCAGGGTAATTAGAGATTTCCCGCTTGTGCAAATGTTTGTTCTAATTCATAATCGGGGCTCAATGCAGTAAAAGTTGTCAAAATGACGAATCTGTTCTTACAGCCAAATGCACTGCAATTGGTCATATTGAAGGCAGAAACAAGCCCCTGCTTATTTACCTATTAAACCTTTAGAAACGCGAAAATAACAAAATTGCTTCGTGGTACACATTGCTCAAACTACATTTTGTGTTCCAAAACGTTCGAATTACTCGATCAAACCTTGATTACTCTGTACCAAAGCCGCAAAATCACGAAAAAACAATGTATTAGTATAGGGAGGTACGAAAAGTTCTCACCAGCATGGCGAAATGCGCAATTTGCCGCTTTACCCCTGGCTTCACTTTTGGTCGCTAGAGGGAGATAAGGCACGTTTTCATGGACGCGTCTGGTGCGCACGCGTGCGACGAGATGCATCATTTACCGCGTGAACTGTCCTCATGAAAGTGAACCTATGCGCAAGCGAATCTACGGGTTGGAGGCATCCGCGCACCATCTACAGCAGAGAAACTACAATAAAACAAACGAATGAGGCGGCCCGTGAAATGATGCATTGCCTCGGCCCCTGCGCCTACTACGTCGTTCTGTAGAGAAGGGTTTAGGGCTCATGGGATCTGGAGATATTGCACGAGTATATCTCATTTAATCGCAAATGTGCTAACATCGGTAATGATGTCTCGGGGCGATTAATTTGTATGTTCCGTGGTGATCGTGAAAAAGGTGTACTAGTGCCAGTAAAAGAAAAGGCTCAATCGTTACGGAGTATGTTAGTGCATGTTTATACTGGATGAAGTCTCTCTTACGTCTATAATCAATTGCAATTACATTAATGAATTACTTCAGTGTAGAGCAAACGTATTCCTGATATCGACCTCTGATTTTTGTTCTCGTAAAAAATATCAAGGCTATAGAAATTTATGGAGATTCTTGGTAAAAGTAGTAATACCAAAACGGCACGTAACTGCAACTAAAATTCAATAAAGTATAAAATTTTTCATCCTAAATGTAAATCGTAAAAAACGTAAATCATACGTTAACGTAAATGATTATTTACTAACTTACAACAACTGTATATAACATGAGAATGATGTGAGAACCAATTGCAATATCTAAGCCAACCAAAATTTCATTATAATAAAACAAGCCACTGAACACTTAGTCAACACTAATATCGAAATTGGAATAAAAAATGTTAATGTTTTCCTTTTATTTATTTTTATTGGCATAATCTATTAAAATTTCTTCGATCTTGAATCCAATTGCAGTCATATCTTGGTCAGATATTTTCCTCAGTCTGGCAGCAAGTGATGCACAATATAAATCACACTCATCCATGTCCCTCGGTTGATTCTTTATCAAGGAGATCTTCCTCTTTCCTTCTGCCTGAAAATAATACATTTGGTATTAACAGACATCTCATTTGTCAGTTGGTAGGTAGCCTTAATTTAATAAAATTAACTATTGGAGAGAAGCTGCATCAAATGGTATGCTATAGGTCAAGTATATATATATATAATTATATAAGATATTAAATTAACTTTGGGTGTTCACATGATGGGATGATTTAGCTACAACTTTACACTACACTGCACTATATTGTACTTCTCCACTTTTTATTTAATGGATTTGTCAGTTTATTCATGACTCACACAACTGGGTATATGTTCAAATAATTGTAAGGTCTTTATTAAGGCTAGATTGAGACAAAAAATTCTCTTCTTCCATATAACCTTTTGTCAATGATATTATGTACATTCCTGGCCAAAATTAACGCAGCACCTACCTAGCGATCCTTACGGCTGGTGCTACGTTAATTTTGGCCAGGACTGTACATAAAAGCTTTTGTGTAGGTTAATACAAATAAAGAATACAACTTAAGAAGGAGTGCATGTAAAAAAAACCTAAGGTGATATCATAGGAAAAAATATCCACAGCAGGAAAACACCCACTAAGAAGGGGGGTGTGAAAAACCTATGCAAACCTACTGATAGTACAAGCTAAAAGAAACAGTGTATAACAGGGAAATTACAAAAGCATTACTGTAATTAAATTGCAAATAAATAATTAAATAAAATCAGAAAAAGGAAAAACTACAATAATAAACCATAAGCAAATAATTAATATGATATAAACATTAGATAAAACATTCAAACAAAATTAGAAAAAGATAATCAAATCAAAAAAGAGGTAACTGAAGGTATGCACTATGAGAAAATGGTAAAGTTTGCAAACAATATAAAATAAAACATTCAAATGTGTACAAGTAATGTATAAAATTGTGCAGTGAGAAACAACAGTAATCATTGTGTTGATCATTGCTGAACTAGCTACATTGAGGGGTGGAATGAGAAGTATCAATTGAGTGAGGAATTTCTTTTTGAAAGAACAGATTGAAATAGAAGATTTGATGTTGATAGGATTCATCCAAGTTGAACATTAAAATATGGGTATTATAGAAGATGTTGATCATTGGCGGGAGATTGAGCAGTTAATTCATGTGTATACATGGTAAGAGAGGCTGAAAAGAATGAAGAATCTTGCATTTCCCCTGTAATTGCTTGCAGGAAGTAATAATGGTAGTTATCCATGATTTGTCTTTACAATGATAAAAGGCTGCAGCAGTATACCTTTTAATTTTATTATCCTACCTTTCATTGAATTCCTTCGACTGCTGTGGACAGGAGTTGCAGGCTTTTAAGTAGTTAGTAGGGTAGTGGGCTCAATAGGGATGCAAAAGAGAGCTGAGGTAGGTGTAAGGAAGGGCAAAGATGATTTTATCATACTTGAGCATTGAAGTGTGGGTGAAGATAGAGGTGCAGGATTCAAAGGAGCAGAGGGTAAGGGAGAAGGTGTAACTGAGGACCTAGAATTGGATGCTTCTGTATCTAATGCAACTTCCTCTTCCACATCAGCAAAAGAGTTGATGGTATCTCGGAGACTGCTCGTGCTCCTGAAATAATAATTTTTTTATCTCTAATGAGAAATATGCAAGATGTTCCAAGGGAATTAATATAGGTAAAAAAAATGTATCACATGGTTTTGTCATTGGGTAAAAACATAAACTTAACTAGATATCAACACCAAATTTCAAAATGAGTATCTATAACTGGTACAATAGAAGCAAGAATATAATATTGCTCTTGTAACGAGTATGTACCTCTCAATCACTCTCTATGTAAATATATTTATCAAAATAATTGGTCTAATTTATGAAATTGCCAGTTTTTATTTCTCCAAGAATTAGCATAGCAGAAGTAGTTCATACCTTGCCCATTCACAGTATTCACTTGGCTGACAGAATACCATTACTTTTAAGTTAGATTTAATTTTTGCCTAACTTTTTTAGATACTCACTCCCTTTAGTTTTTATGCCTTAACTAGTGATGGGATGTGATGTTGTAAGGGCTATTTCATTTTGAAAGTGACACCCTGAATGAAATTGTAGGTAATTGATAGGAAGAATGCATTACATTATTTTTCCGTTGCACTAAATACGAAATTAACTTGGAATCATCCTCCACGTGTATGAATTTCGTAAAGAATGCTTTATTGCCTCCCTTGAATGTTAAAAAGTTCTGCTGTTGATATTGGATAACCTGCCTCTTAGGATGCTATTACACTTTAATGTTGTACTAATCTTATGTTTTAGTCCTTTAATGTGACAGCTGGGATCGATATATCGTCATTATCTTTGAGATTTACACTGAGAAAAGACAAACTTAGCATAAAAAATATGAATTTTTACCTTTTAAAGTGAAATATTCTACACAATTCCGGAAGTTTACAACCTAAAGCTGCTCTGCATTCCTAACAAAAGAAGCCAACATCTTTATCGTCTGCTATGATACTGAGTGCCTGTAAGAAAACATTTTAACATATAAATAAAACTAGCAGGAATCTAACTTCAGACAAGTTATTCAAAATTCACTTTAACGGCATTATTTTATTCACAAAGATAAAACAGCGCGTGTATCACTATTATGACATATATTTAACGTCGATTTTCGTTTAGCAATAATAGTGTAACTTCAAGATGACAAAGTTTATACCAATTTCACTATCTTATCTACTAGATGGAACAATATTAACAAAAGGTCAACACTTATCAACGTTGCATCATTAATTTACTTACTTATGCTTACCGCTAGGAAATGAGAAATATTTAGTCTCAAGCTCATCGAAGAATAATCTGCATCTCTTTGAGATTCAAATTCTTCGAAAATATACTTTGCTTTGCGATTAACATAGGCAAACCAAATTTAATTAATATCCCTCTACCATAGATAGCTCTGATAACGCAAACTAAATGGCAAAGGATAAGTAAAGCTTAATACGGTAACATTTTTTCAATTCGCAAGCATTTCTGATACATTCCGTTGGTGTATTCAATGTGAAATTCGAGTAACTATGCATAGGTAGCCATGAAGTATGCTACCGTACCGCAAGCGATAATTGGCTACAATAACTAATTATAATAATGTCTTCCATTAAACACATACCAAATCTTAGAATTAGATCAACAAAAAAATATTCATTACTTACTGCCTTGCATACACCACGTCGTCCAGGAAGCCCAGAAGTGACAGAAGCCTGTTGCCTGGCTTTTCGGCAGCTCCTGAGCCATTTCTCGGCTTCCTTTTCTCCCAAACATTTTTATCGCGGAGAGTCTCTCATCTGGCCAACACATCTTTTGCTGCAAAACACAACGATGTTATCACCCAAGCTTTAACACATGTAGTCTCTCAGAATCATCGGAAATTGAACTTCTCCTTACCTTCCATTCCAATGAAAACTCCAATCTCCCTCCAGGCTTTATCCCTGAGATTTTTATTTCTATACTTATAATCTCGGAAGTCATACACATAAGTGTATTTCTCCCTAATCTCCGATAGTATTACTTCGTCCACAGAGACGTCGCTACGGAAATCAGCCATGTTGACGAGAGTCGCGCGTTTCGCGCAACGAAAGTTGAGAAAATTTCAACTCGGGAGACGCGAACCCACGTGAAAGATTCCGGGCTTTTGATTGGCTGAAGATACCGTTCTCGCTTCACTTCGCATGAAACGCATCCATGAAAACGGGGCTATAGGATATGCTACCCCTGTGGTTGCAAGTAACGGAAGGAGGGGAAAAAAGGGGGGAAGAAGGAAAGGAGGGGGTAAGGGATGAGGCGGGTTACAATTTGAGTTTGCAATTTGTATATTCTTGCTATTGAACTCCTTCGTTAAGTATGACGAAACGTATTTTAAAACTTCTCCTTTTACTGTAAACCTTCTTCTTAGCTAATAGGTGTCAATTATATAACTGTAAATAATTTAACTTCTCTCTGACATGGAAAGGGCTAAAGGCACTTTGCACATAAGGGCGTGCACCCAGGAAAAATCCCAAGGAAAAAGAAGGGGCTGGGAATCGAACCCGGGATCTTCCTCTATCCGGGAGGACGTTTTTGGATTCTTAGTAAATGAATGGAGAATTGAATTGGCCATGGCCAATGTTTATGTGAATGAATAATTTATTAGTAGTAACAATGTAATCAAAATTCATAAAAATATTGTTTATTTTCCTACCCTTAGCCATGAAAGTAGAAGGAAAATTTACGATCATCTTCCAAGTGTTATTTCGCGTTTCAAGTACCAAGCATATTCTTATAGGACTACAAATAATAGAGCTTGGCATAAAATATCACGCGAGATGAAGCATGATGAGACTCAATGTAAATTGAATAGTGAATCAATGATATCTGAATAGGCTACTTCTTTATACCATACTTATTTCATTTTCGTGAATTCTGGCATTAATTACCTCCCATATATTCCTTATGGACATAAAATCTCCGTGTTTTGTCATGCGGAAATGAATTAGGTCTAATTCAACAATCGCCTTGGTCGTCAGGGGGACTGTTTGTTCACTGCGAAGAAATTTGTCAACATACTCGTTCATTTTTGCCCTAGTTATCCTAATTTTGAGCCAAAAAGCATATTTCATGACCAATATAAGAATCTTCGTTCGATTTCCTTTCTTCTGGCACTAATCTCGAGTTCCTGGGACCATTATTTTCCATTTAATTCTTTAAAAGTAATAAAGACTGCACGAAAAATAACCAAATGCAAGTGCATTTAGTGTGGAGACGAAGACAAATTCAGCCTGCGTATGTTTGTGACAGATAAACTCGAGAAATACTCGGTCGATTGACTTTAAATTTCAATACAATGTTGCATTCAAATACAAGAGTGAGAATGAGAGATTTATATCGCAAAAATGTTGACATTTCGTCCTCGGTTCGATCCCAGTCGAGTCGAAGCATTTCCATAAGAAATGCACGTAAAGTCCATTTTCGCCGCTGCATGCTTCGTTTCTTTTGCGAAATTAATTTAGAAAGATTGGTTGTGCGAAATTGAGACAAGCACCAAAAGAAGGGAAAATGAATAAAGAATTTTTATTTTGGTCGTGGATCATTGTTATCAGATTAAATTATCGAGATTTTACACGAAGTAAAGGAAATATTTGCAAACATTTGGAGGTGTAAACAACCGGTCCCCCTGACGACAAATGCCATTGTATGCATCTTATACATAATGCATCATTTTCCATCCTAGTAACTCCCTAATCCATTGTGGTTAGCTCGGGAATAAACATTTGAGATAATTCCCTTATTTTATCCTCTGATTGCACCAAAGCACGGCGCCACTTAAATATTAGAACATCCTTCTTCTAGCAAAAGACTGGTGAGCACATAACTCCTCGTAGTCCAGTGATGAACACGTCCGATGATAGACTGCTTGTGAAATTCCTTCAAAAATGATTCGCCTCCAATCACGAGCCTCCTTGTCCTGTTACTTTCGTCGTTTGGCACCCTCGATGAGGTCCGCAGCTGCGGAAACCGATATGGCACTTCCCCGGTCTACGTTTAGTTCAAATTTCACGCCGATGTCTGGAGGCGAGCATGGCTCTCGGTAGAGGTGAATATTCTTAAATTCCGTCATTTGGGACGAATTTCGTATTCCTCTTGAGTTGAAATGCACTGCTAGCAAATTCATTTATGATGGTTGAAGATTTTTGTTTTGTCGTTCAATTAACAGACGCATCGCACTGTATCCAGAATGGAGCGGTAATACAGTTACCAAATAATTAATAACAATTATAATTTAAAATTTTTTATTCCACATGATAAAATTGAACGAAAAAACAACCATATAAATAATCTTTCGGTGTTAGAGTGATTCGTGCTTTATTTTTTATATGAAATATAACAGTAATAATTACGAATAAAGTTAACCGGCCTTGGTGGCCGAGTGGCTAGCGTGCTCTCGGGCCCCGGGTTCGAGTCACGGCTAATTAGTATTTTTCTGATCAGGAAATAGTTGTGTGTGTTTGTCCGATTTGTTCTGGGTTGGCGGTAGAAAGGGCAGCCGGCTGTAAAAGTCAAATTATCGCCAAAACTAACCTCATCATCACCCAAGACAATCATTCATCAGCCAGCAACATACAAATATGGGAATAAGGCTTAGAGAAAACAATACGAGTTTAGATAAACTTTCTTAATTAACTCATAGATGTTAAGTCCTTTGAAGATGTAGCAGATGATACTCGTCCATCTTGCTGCATAGCCCGATTGGATACTGAAAGAAAAGTCTGGGAAACAGTAGTTAGAACGAGACGATTCAAATGTTTTTTTTTTTGCTGGGACGAAATGCGACTGGCCGGTTGCACGCTACACGGTTTTGGCACGGAGGTGACAGTATTTTGAAGACCGGCGGCCTTCCACTGCCATTGGAGTGTCGTGGCGCCCGTGACTACATACTTTTACATCGAACGGCATTTAGTCGTACGGCAGCTGTCCGGGAGCGCGAAAACCATATGCATTGTATTGTATTTACGATTGTTTTCTGAAATTGAGTAATTTGTTGCAGTGATTTCTATCGCTTTAAAATAGCTAAAAACTTTGGTTTAATCGTTCCTCAGATCTTCAAATAATGAGTGAAATAATAATAAACTTCTTCTCTCCTTCCTGATAAATAGGATGCTTCTAGTAAAGGCTACTCTACTTCGCCTTTTATTCCAACGAAAAAATAACCATAAGGCAATATTTTGTTTCATAGATTCATTGTAACTTTCTTCTGTGATTTATCTTATTTTTCTGAATAACATAAATCTCTTGATTCGTATTCAATTAATAATAATTAAATCAATTGCGCAATGTTCTTTTGGTTGCAGGAGTTATCGTTTTGTAATTGACAGACGTATGTTTGCACTGTTTCCATTCGTACATCAATCCATCCACAGTGACATTGTAAGCACAAATTAAGCATAAAAAGGGATGTGTTGAGTAGTACAAATTTGTTCGTCCGAGCACACTTTTGACCTTGAACTTTAAATAATAATGAATAACCTAGGAGAAAGTTAAATAATCGCATGTTGCCGGGATGACGTGCATGCGCGAAGGCCGTGACGGGGTGGGGGGCCTCCCCGGGTGGGTGGACTTCCTTGAAACAGCGAAATAGCGATCGAAGTAGCACGTATTTCTACTTGAGTGTTGAAAAATAATAAACAAATACGATGTTTTTGAATTCGCGCCACACCGCGCTGCCCGCTAGGTGGCGTACGCTGTTACTCCCGTATCTTCCGTCCTCTTAAAGAGCGATGTTATGTTCGAATTAATCATTTAGTATTGAAATATGTCCAAGTTCATTCCATCTAGACCGTCGACCCAGTTCATTCCATCTAAGTCGGGAGGAAATACAAACTCCATGGCCAAGTTAATCTCTTCGAGAGCACAACTCGGAGGAAAAACGGATGTGATTGTCCGAAAGATTAACGAGAATGTGGCTAATGTATTTGAAGTCCTCTTTCCTTCAAACCTTCTGAAGAATGATTATGAGAATGACTTTACCTTGGAATTAACCTTCGACAGGAGATACATTGTGGATGTGAAGCATAACGATCATTGTATCAGTCTCGTGGGGCAGAAGGTTATTTTTTCCGGATTCGAAAATGAAGAGGGTGAATTAATCGAGTCCTTCAACGTCTCCACACTGAAACATTTGAAACTGGAGGGGGAATTGTTGGAAAAAGCCATGACTCAAGATTCAACGATCGTGTGCAACGTCTACGAAATTGAGAAAAAAACGAAACGCAAAGTTTGCTGTGTGGTGGATGAACCAGATTGTGCAACCTCCGTCACATATACCAATGGAATGATATCAAGAGTAAAATATTATCAAACACGTGAAAAGAAGGAAAGGTTTCTTCAATCATATACCTTTATACTAAAAGTTGTACCAACAAATATTACTGTATTTTAAGAGAAAATAAATGAATTACAGAATGTTTCTTTTTTTTATTTATCCTTTACTTTGGGGGAAAGGTTGCTAAATAAAAACACACAGAAAAATTGGTTTTCAAAAATCATTTATTAACAAAGAAATTGTTTAAAAAATACATCCATTAACAAATATTATTTTTGATACACCAATCAGCCAGCTTTCTAGCGTTTTTTCTGGCGCATTGTAAATTACCTTTTATGTGGGCTTCCACTAAACAACCTTCCCTTGTTTCTAGTTTTTTTAACGAAGGACAACCATAAAGATCTAGATTCATCACGTTCACCCCTTTAGACAATAGACTACTTAAAAAGGAGGATTTCTGAGCTCCTTTAGTAAATAAATTTTTAAAGTGATTCGTGTATAACCGTAGTATTTTCTTCAATTCAGTGTATTCAATTTCACCCAGGCCTTCTTGCAGGCCATGGTAATTCTTTTTTAACCAAGCATTATCTCTCGTTGCGATCGCGCATGGCGGTGATTTAAAAAGCCACGTATTGCAGCACTTGTTCTGCACATCGATTATTGCCAGTTCTTTAATTATATAATTTCCATCACTCCCAAGAAAACCTTGAAACTCGATTATAGCACTCATACTGATAAACTCCCAACTTACAAGGTTTTTAAGCCCAATGCCAGAGGTCGAGAGTAAATCAAAGTAGGCATTAACTTGCGGAAAAATTAATTTCGCGCCAGAGGTCTACCTACTGCACACACACACACTCAGAGAATAATCGATAATTCGATCTTTAATCTCTGAAAATCGAGTTGGCTATTGCTTGGCGTGATGAAAGAGTCGGCAATAAATCCTTTCAAGTTGCTGCTTTCTTTTATTAATAAATCGAGAGATTTAGTTATCAATTCCGAAAGCTTTAGAAGGTTGTCCCACTCGGCTAAATTAATATTAATTGACCCACTCCCCGTATTTTTAAACAATAAATAACGATGTTTAAAATAAGTTGCAAAGGAAATCCCACAGAAAGGTAATGTTTTTTTAACACCAGTTGAAAAAAAGTCGTTAACCAACTGTTTTTCAGTAACAATAGTAGTCCATTCAGACTTGACAATCACAACACTTTTTTTATTTGTTTGATTAAACTGCACTACTGCTTCAAAGTCTCTGGACGGATCAAATCCTATGCAAACACTTTTCGATTTTACATCATTCAAATAATACACAGTTTGATGCAAAAGATTGATCCCACTTGTAAAGGTCCGCGGAATACGTTCAGTAGATCTTTTCCTTTTTTTAATGAGAGGAGATGACTCCATCTGCCCCTCACGCAGCATACTGTTGTTGTTACCAAGCAGGTTTTCCTTTTTAAGAAGAGGGGGGTGGTATAGATGATGGTTCACACTCGCGTGTTTGGCAAGGTTCCACGTCAGCCTTGAGTTGATGGAATCTGAGCCATTGGGCGAGGGAGTGAGCGTTTCTGAGTGCACAAATACTATTGCGTAATTTATGGCAAGGATTGAGGCAAGAGAAGGTAGGAAAAGAGCATTTCTCGGGCGGTGGGCAATTTAATTCCTTTTTTAATGAGATGAACGTGCGCCCGGTGAGATTCTTGAGGAATTCACAGACTTCCTCGTTATAGGCGTATAGAGCTGTGGCACTCTCGATGATCGCCTCCAAAGCGGGCTGCAGTTCGATGTGGGAAATGAAACCGTTATCAAACGATGCCTCGTCGCAGTTTAATGGATCTTGAAGCCGGAGCTTTCTTCCCCCAACAGTAAGCTTTCCGTGTCGTCGAAAACTTCCCCAGAAAAGTTGGTTGGAGTCCACGTCGACGGCCGCGAGTTCCGTCACGCTCTCCTTCGAAAAACAAACGTCCACCACAATTTGCATCTTCTTCTCGAATGATCATCTCCCCTCCGCGTATTCTCTATTTATTCTCGAACAGCAACTTTGCGCTCTGGGATGACACCTCCGCCCCACTCTCAGCCCCCCCATCGGGAAATTGTGATGAAATAGTTTCAAAGTTAGGCAGTCGTTGCGGTGAGGAATGGTATGGTGGAACTGGTCAAGGAATTTGTGAAGAGATTGTCCTACTGATTTACTCAGGGCATAAAGACATGAGTATTCCCCGCAAATGTCAGATCGAAAGCTTTGAATCTGAATTTTATTATGATTAATAAAAGTGAAAGGTTTCAAAAAATTCAATATGTCCGTGACAAAGGGTTGCAGACCGTAAGAGTCGAAATATTCGGCAAATCGATCATGTATAAAAATCGCTACCCAATGAGACCCAGGAAAATGGGAAGGGTCCAAATTAACTATGTATAATCCATTAACGGGCGATTTAGGCAATTTGTCAGAGGGATAAACCCCTTGAAATATTTTACTTGTTCTATGGTCTCTTCGTAACAGCAGATCGATCTGTACACTATCCATCTTAATACTAAAAATTTGTGATGATGTTTCTGTTTTTATCAATCTCCAAAGTAGCATCGTATTCTGAGTAAAGTAGACACGTTACTGTTTTTTTCAATACCTGCTTAAATCTCGCTTCTATCCTCATGACTCCTCTATCACCGAGACTGACATAATCTTCGTTTCCAGAATCGTCCGGAGTTAGATCGAATACGAGAATAAAATATCCATGACTAAACATGTCATAACCTATCTGATTTCCTCTGTTGTGATGCTTTATCCCACTGCCAGAAAATAAAGTATCGTAAGCTCGCGTCCAGTTCTTTTTGCCATGAAAACTACATTCCAAGCCCTCGGAGGGAATTTGAATACCATTTACGAAGAGTGAAAAATTTTCAAGCTCATTATGTTGAAAGGTAAATGGATTTTTCGCGATGTTACCGGCATACGAGTCGTTATCTACCATTGTGAATATTATAACGTTTGGCATTTTACCGACGATAGCATTATCGATGCTTAAAGTTCGTCCTCCGGAAGGAACCGTGAAAGTTTTCAGTTCGCTTCGCTTATAGTGATACCTGGCATTTTGTCTTTCTAGCATTTTACTGTGCGCCAACAAAATTGAAGGATTGATATCAAAATGCTGAATGTACAGTGTTGCATCTAGTATTTTCATTATTGCTTCTTCCGATTCCATAAGATAAAATGCAGGGTTAGAGAGTATCAGTCTGATACCAATATCAACGCGGTCCAACAAAAGCTGAGCCTGGTTGAATATGTCCACGTGCAATTTACCGTATAGCTCCACTTCTGCACTATTGTTGAACCATGATTTCCTCTCTTCATAACCATCATTAGATGAATCTGTCTTATTAATATCGGAACCCGTATCTAATTCCCATCCGACATTGCGTAAATGCGTTTCACTTGCGTCCCTTCCATAGTTTAGTAAATTTTCGATGTAACTCCTATAATGATAGTTATCCTCAGAGGGTGTTACCAAGTTTCCATTTAAATAAACGTTACATTGTTCAAAAAGGGAATGTAGGATATTATTTACGACACCCGGTTGTTTTTGATCGCTGTTAGTAAAATCTGACAAATCTTTTTTGCAAAGTTTCAACTTGAGTCTAAGATAAATGCTGTTTAAATCTTTGTACGCATCTCCCGAGTCTTTTATCAAAAATTCAATAACCGATCGATTATCTAGCGAAGATATAGGTTTGTAAGAAACCGTACGTTTTGCCAAAATATTACTTTGAATCGGGGGATTGGGTTGAAATAGGTCCAAAGAATTCAACATAAACTCCATGACTTACTATGTTGAAAAAATATCTCTCTGTGTGATCCTATCTCTTCCAATCTTTCTCACCGAATGCCTTCTCATTTTCTTTGCACTAGATTTTATTTTATTCAAGCGAGGACGTTTAGTAATCCTCATACCACTCCCACTCATGGTTTTCACTTTTTCCTCAGCTTTACGCTTCAAATTCTCTCCTGCTTCGCTCAATCGGGTACGAAGTATCTCTCTAACCGGTTTTGTTCCTAAATCTGTAATGACTTTCGACGCTGAAGATGCTGCCTCTTTTCCAACGGTTTTTAAACCACTATATATGAGGGGTTTGGCAAAACGCCACAAACCTGCGAGAAAACTTCCTATTCCACGACCTTTCTGCGTCCGATACGAGGCTCGGTAAATAGTTCCGAGTTCGCCACCTGCTTGCTTAGTGTAATATGACAGATATCGGTCTGCTGCAGAAGCCATCTCACCGCAAAATGAAGGATTTGCTAAAATTATTTCTTTTTATAGAAATGCAGAACCGCGATTGAAGATTGCTCTCCATCGTCGAAAGGAACCGTCTCTCCAAGTTTATTTGTTAACATGCATTCAATGACTTCAATATTCTTTTTCTCAACAGGAAAATAATAAATCGGATTGAATGTTTGATGTAATCCTAATTTTGTATTTAGTACGCGTAAACATTTAGTCAATGTATCACCTACGAATTGGGGTTTGATTATATCTGTATACACATATATATTAATTAGCATATTATCTATACTCCTCTTAAGTCTCGGTGATTCACGATACTCACGTACAAATTCCTCGCTAACTTGAATTGCGCGAGACAATGACGACTTTTCAATTGGAAGAATCTCCCTTAAAACTTTTGACAGTAATCTTATCTGCTCAACAATTCTCACCTGCTTTTCAAGCTTAAATTTACTAATAACATTATCAAACAGATCTTTAAATGAATTGTATGTTCCTAAAGGTAAAATGTAAATGACATCTTCCGTTCTGATTTGAACACTTTTTTTGTTCGATATTGAATCTAAACCCCCTGCCAGACTACTTTTTAAATTAGCTCTGTAATTTGATACGCTGCTAAGAACTTTTTGTCTCTGTTCGCTCTCCATACTAAGGAATGGGGCTATAAAAGCAATTGGTAAATTATCGTGCCGAGCCTTTGGTATTGCAAAGAAAGACCCATCATCTAATTTTACATTGACTTTGTCGGAAGGTGATGGTTTTTCCTCTTCCCCCTCATCCGATGCATTTCGTTCCGGCTTTACACTAACTTTATCAGAAGGTGATGCTTTTTCCTCTCCCCCCTCTTCCGAAGCAATTCGTTCACGCTTTACACTAACTGTACTCGAAGGTGGAGGTTTTCTTTCCTCTAATGGCAATGCACTTTGTTCACTGACGATTGGTGGAAAAGATATTTCTGCCAACCCCACATACCACTCATCGTCATTCCCAAAATGAATACGTTGCGATAATTTTGTGCGGAAATGAGATTTTGTATTGTTGGGGAAAAAATTGCGAGAGCTGTCGCTGGGTAATGTCACGTAAAATTCATTCATATTTTACGAATAGAGGATGCCGGAATCCACGAATTAAACGAATCTGAGTAGCCAAACCACTTAACAAAATATTTTAGATTAGGACCGCGCCCCTTACGTTCTAAAATCCTCTCAATCTTATATTCCGTCTCGGGGGAAACATCCACCCTCACTAACTCCTCCGCGTAAAAGCCCCCCTTTATATTCTCGCCATTCATATCCTGCAATTTGTATGTAGGCACTTGTCTCGCGCGATCTAAACCAACCACGCTAAATATTTCGCTTGTGTAATTAGGAGTGTATCCTTTTGCAAAAGGAAGACGTTCTTTACTAATTCTCACATGATCACCAATATTGAATTTGACCTTTTTCTTTGCGCGCGTCTTCATGTGCAGTCGTTTAGCAATGAAGAATGCATTTTTTTCAGTCACTTTCGAAGGTTGAATGCTAGTTGTCGAGTGTATGCTGTTGTTGTAACCGCTTAATAATTTCGGAAGAACATCTATGTAATTGTAAGTGGAATATTTTGTAAAATATTTAAACATTTTCGTTTTAAGGGTACGATTGAAGCGTTCAACGATGCTTGCTTTAACATCTGGGTTATTGGTAGTGTAAAATTTAACTCCGTGACCTGAGAGAAATTTTATAAATTTACGGTTGACAAACTCACTACCCTTATCACTTTGAATTTTTAAGGGTTTTCTTTCGCGAAAAATCTCCTCAAAAGCTGCCACGATCTCATCAGCTTTTTTACTGCGTAAAGCCCTCGCCCATGCATACCTAGAAAATATATCTATCACCGTCAGTATATAGGCATAACCATTGTTGAATCTTTTCAAATTTTGCATGTCATTTAAATCACACTGCCAGCATTCGTCAATGTACGATACATCGTAATGATTTCTCTGAAATCTTTTTCTAACCGGTTTGTGACGGGTATAAGCATCCTGACTTTCCAACCATTTCCTAATAACGTTTTTTGGGATATTAGTTGCTCGATGCAACTTACCAACTGTGGAAAATCCGCCCCAGTGTCCCGGATCATTGTAGATTCTTTCTATTATCTTAATGGAGTCCACTGAACTTTTTCTACCCTTTTGCGTTTGCTTCGTCTCGGTATTGAGGGGGTGGTGGCGACTTCCTCGAGTTTTATTTGCGGTGATGGCAAGAGCTTTTCCATCGGATCTAGTCTTTCGAGGATGCGCTCCCATGCTTTATCAATTTCAGCGTTTTTTTGTTTCAGTTCCTCCAGCGCTTTTTTTAGCGTATTGGTTCTTCTCCTTGATTCTAACTCGGGGGGAATGTGCCCTCGATCCAATGATCTATCAGAATTTAATATGGGAATTTGCAGCGGTGCTTTTATATTGGAAAGTGTGCCCAGGTATTTATCTAAGACACGTCTGTACATGTGCAACTTCTCGATGTCCTTCAAGTTCCGTTTACTCAAAATTGCTTTCATTTCCTCATCTAACGCTCTCAGCCTCCCTTTCATTTGTCCTTGCTCGAAATTCTCGGGGCTAACAATCAACATTTCCCGCAAACTCATTTTCCTAAAATACTACCGAGAACACCGCTCAGAATCGAACCAAGAAGCATTGGGAGGAAACCCCCCTTTTGTACGAGCAGTGTCCGTTTCTTCTTAATACTAACTCCTTGAGAGGCCAAAGCTCTCAAGCAATTACGATGTTTGGCGAGTTTACGTTTCAAACTCGGATTTATTATATGATTACCATTGAGTGCGTTCAAGCAACACTCACTGATAGCCTTAATTAACTCATCATCTGAGCACTTGATGATGGCGGATCGTAACTTAGGCTTGGCGTTTTTTAAGGCATGAAGCAAATGCTTATTACTCTTCAATCGTTTCATCATCTGTGTTCATAAATATCCTAGTGGCCCCGTCTTCGGGGAAAATGTTTGTTCGGAAACGAAATCTATCGTCCGTATCCTGTACAAGGTCTAATACCAAATAGCCATATGGCTCTTTTGTCGATTCCTTATATACTCTCCTTAACTCTCGCGGATTTTCCGGATACACTTGTCGAGCTAATTGATCAAACTGCAGTTGATCTCTAGGATTTTTAAAAAACACAATGTACTTTGCATTCAGGGATATGCTTCTTGAATGGGGGGAATGATAAAAAAAATTTTGCGTGAGCAAAAAAACAGATATATTAAAATGATGACTTCCTCTGGTAAAGAGTTTGCATACTTCTTTGCTATAACCTCCCTCGCTCATTAAATCGTCTATTATATAGATATACGATTTACCATTAGAATATTCGAACGACGGTATTTCGTGTTGAAACCGAACGCGCGTTGAATGTAGGTTAGGTTCGCTTCCCGGACTACAACACCAAATAATCTCATCTATCTCCTGATCTACCATATGATCTAGATTTTCCAAGAACCTAGTGACGAATGTGGTCTTCCCTGATGAGCTTGGTCCAGAAACTAGACAAGAAAAAGGATGATGCCAGACCAAAGTCATGGTCAACACTGAGCCTATTCAGCCTCAATAGCGATATTAATAACGTTTAAGTTTCGTCATCTGATGGGAATGCTTCGCTATGTGTCCGTTTTCGTGGAATTTTGTAATGGCCCCAAGCGAATGTATCTACGCCATTTTCACAAATATATCTCTTATCGTCGCTCGCATTTAGCGTTAATTTATTCATTTCCAACGTATACAGTTTATGCTTTTTACTACGAATTACTGTCATTTTTCGATATTCTGTAGAACTATTCCTCAAACAGCGGATGTAGTCATCGAAATGAAGTGCTTTATTAATCACAGTTTTAGTAATTCCTTTGGCCTTCTTTTTCTCTTTTTCCCCCTCCAATTTATACGAATACAATTTACTTCGCAATCCTATAAAATGCGTCATCAATTTTCCATCTAATTCATCCTTGAACTTACCAATAACTTTTTTGTTTTTAACCGAGTAGCATTTGTGTTCTTGGGGGTAATTTGAAGTGTCAAACGTGTCAAGATTTTGTAACATATCATCGTATATGTCTTCGGTTTTAATGCAATAAATAAAGCTATCTGTATCAGTATACGCCAAAGATATTTTTTCTCCATATTTTAGTAACATCGTCTTGTAATGGAAATTATACATTAAAGTCTTACTTAAATCGAGAACACAAAAACCAATGTATATCGGTTTGTTCATTTTGATGATTGATTTTCTTAGATGTACAGCTACCAAGGACTCGCTAAAAATTGTTCTATCCAAAAATGTGGACTTGCTGATTAATTTTTCTAGTCTTCTTTCTCCTGTGACTAATTCTAAATTCATTCGTTTTCTCACATTCTCCATTGTCTTGCCGAAAACCGCGTTATTCATTAATTTGTAAAAATCCTTTTCAAACTCGTTGTTAGCACATTTTCTTCGATCCGTATTTGAATCTATGTATTTTTTTAACCATGGTGATTGACTAAATTCAATTACTCTATGTATTTTTTTGAGTGTTAGACCAAGAGAAATAGCTTGCTTTAAGTTTACATAGTGAATTACGTATTTTTCTTTGTTTTCGAGAGTCGTTAACAATTTATTATGCTTACCACCAGGAGGTTTTTTGTTTTCTGGGCAAAGAGGTAAATCTGAATGCATGTCATGCAGAGATTTTGGATATTCTAAATCCACTTGAAGAATGTAACCCTTTTCACTATCATCAGCAATATTTGTAATTTCTAATTGATCAATTTCAGCGCTGTCTAGCCATCTAAAGTTAGAGTAGGGAATCGGTCTAGATAAAGCCCATCCATATAAGTTATTAGCATCAAAATAAGTAATATAAGTGGAATCCATCTTAGGGTTATAGTTTTCCAAATATTTGTTATTAGCCTCAACATAACGCTTACAGCACTGGCTGATTCCACCACGAATACCATTCTCTAGCATGAGAATCATATCGTAATCTGTCAATAATTCCAGCTCGATTTCTGTGTACTTTAGCATTGCATCGAAAGTTAAACCTGGTGTAGTAAAATACCAAGCAGGATCGAGTTTGTAAGCATCGAGACAGACATCACGAAAATTCTCAAAAACATCTGCAAGAAGCGTCACATCAGTTTTTAAATACACATCGCTATAGTCCCCAAGTGTCCTACAATCAAAAGATTCCCACACATTTTTCGCGTGTTCGTAGTCTTCCTCAGACACACCCTCGTCCGTTAATCGGTTGTAAAAGTTTTTCCTCTCCGGAAGTGATGTTTCCTCTAGTTTTTCGATTGAGTTTGTATAATCATAAGGGTAGACTCCCTTGCGTGTGACTAGGTTCGTTTTCTCGCCGAATATTTCATTTGTATATTTAAATTTCTTTAAATTTGTGACCAGTGAAGCTAATGAAGCGGGCATGAAACGATATGTATCAACAAATCTAATGGTAAAATGATCGTCGATCGACTTTGCGAATGAAATATACTTTTCTTCAGTATTCGGTATGACAAATATATTTCTTTCGTCGTAGGTTAATTCGCGAACTATAAAATGACCATCATATGAGGAAAGATTATGAATAAACACGGGAAGAAAATTTGGCATTTTGTATTGTACATTGCAAAACGAGTGTGCGGGTCCTCGATATTTACCTGTCAAGTGATCGTGATCTTTAACTCGGTCCGCATTTAATTCCTTCCCGCAAATGTGGCAATTAGCAGCGTTTTTAAAATCTGTCTCTTCTTCTGAGGTTAGCGGCTTCATGGGAACAACGTTTTTGTACAATTTAAATGTCCTCTCCGCTTCATCTTTCATTCTCTGAATAAAAACACGAGCGGCATTAGGCCCCCGATACAATTGCGGTTTTTGACATCCTTCGGGCGTTAATAGAATATAACAAAAGCTGAATGGTTCATGTTTTTGTATGGCGTGCGTGTAGGATGTGTGGGACGATGGACGGCAGGTGCTAATATTTTGAAGAAGGCATTCAAAATCTGCATATATTACATAGGGGACTGGAAAAGAGCGATTAAGATTGGTAAATTTCAAAATTTTATTAGTCTCTTCTGGGAGCATGATTCTACTCGGTTCGCCAGTCCCCCTGCACAGTTTCTTGTGTTTTTCCAACCTTGTTTCATCTACGTAATGGGTAAAACATCGTTTGCAAATGTTTATTTTGTCATGATGTTTTGTTATTTGACAATGGACTAGTCTTTCGAAATTTTTAATCAAGCAATAGTGTGATGTTTTATCATTTGTTAAGTATAGCAAATCTCGGTGGTCTGGTAGCTCTTCGTTCACAATTTTTATTGGATAAACGTTGCTTTTCTCATCTAACCCAAAGACATTAATCGTAATGTTGTTTGCTCGTTCGAATATTGGTATGTCTTTTAAAGCGACGGGGTATTCTATGCAATTCCATAGATAACCGTTGTTACATGATCGTGTATAATACTTTGAAACTCTTTGTGGGTTCCTGCCAACATTTTTTGCCCATATAGAATATTTAAAACAATATTTATCGTTGTTTTTAATATTTACTACTGCCTCTCTGTTTTTAATTTTACTCGGTAGCTCAATGTATGTCGAACCTCTTAGCGGGGTATACTTGTTAATTCGTAATTCCAATCCAAAGATCTCTGACAAAGCCCAACCGGACCCTTTCGCCTGAAACTCAGATTTCTCTCTCAAAAGTTTGGAAAAAGTTTCATCAATGATTTCATTAACTTGATCGGCAAGTACTACTCGTCTGTTGCTCGTCTTAAATGAAGTCTCCAACTCTTCATCCTCACCCTTTCGGAATTTGCATATTAATACTACGTTAAATTTAATTGTATTATTAGCAATGACCTGATCCTTTACTTTATCTACCAATTGATTGCGAATATTATTTAAAAATGAAATAAAGTCTTCTTTCGTTTCATTGTCGGACGTAATCCAAAATGTTTTTAGTCTAGATTTTACTGCAGATTCTACTTCAACAAATCCTCGACCTCTTTGGGAAATAATGTGACTTCTGTGCAAATTTGTATTTTCGTGAATAATAGGATCAACTAAACTATAATAAATTTCGCAATATGAGCAGAAACGTCTTTTTTTTAATTTATCAAGTGCATCTATGATTTTTTCATAACAATTTAAATCATCTATGGTATCCTCGTTGAATACTATACGCTCATGAATATTATGTAGCGCTGTTTCTAACTCATGCTCGGAGTTATAAATCCCAGCTTTAAAATTATTCAAAATTTCCGAAACAGAAGTCATAATGAATGGGTGTAAGAATGGGATAGATAGGTACAACTAAAATTGAAAAAAATGGTTTTCTCTGCGGAAAAGAAAAGAAAAATATAATTAAATAATTACCATAGATAATTCTCTATTTTACTTACATACCACCCATTTTCCTTAGGCGGTTTCACATTTTTTCTTTTTAGCTTATACCATAAATAATTTGTTACTACAGATAGAGCTTTATAGGTTAATTCATCCTCAGTCTCTCTTAAGCACCAATTAAATACGACATAAGCATCTGAAATTGTTTCAACAATTTGATTATTTTCATCCATGAACTTTAAATAGCCTTGATGAGTGGTATGATCCAATGGGTCAAAAGTGTAAAATACATATTTGACCATTTCCATGATAACTTAAGATACTTACAAATAGTGAAGCTGCTTGAGAGTCCTGCTTTGAGTAGAGAAGCGGCTTAAAAGATCAAGTACTCACAAAGAGATGTAAACACATTCTAAAATTCAAACTAGATTTCTCAACCTTTATATAAAAATATTGCTACTAACCGGATCGAAAGAAGAATAGCGGTGGGGAGATATGCAACTCATTCGTTTTGAGTGGCTTCCGTCTCGGACATAAAATCCTATTGGAACTAATCCAGATAAAAAATCTGATAGTAACGTCATTGGAATTTTAACCTTTATTTGACTGCTTCGTATGTTGAAAGTACAGACATTTATTGCGTGAAACATTTACCAGCGGCTTCCGTCTCGGACATAAGATCCTATTGGAATTAATCCAGATAAAAAATCTGATAGTATCGTCATTGGAATTTTAACCTTCATTTGGCTGCTTCGCATGATTTACCTTGATTTTTCTAATTATTGTGCACGTGTATATTCTTCTGTTCTTTATTTTTTACACTGAGAAGCACTATAAATACTATGTATTTATGTTCTGCATTTTACCTATATTGGGCATCATTACGCACATAGCACCAGAAAGATTCTGCAGCTTACTCGCTTCCAGTGATGAATTCAACTATCGACGTAAGTACAATTCATTAATATCACGTAATAAATCTAAGATTTGTAACTAGAGTGTGTTAACTGTTCAAAAAACCATAGAAATTCAGATGTGTCTGATAGTAGAAATTAATAAATTAAATCCCTTATGAGGGTATTAAAATAATATTTTTAATAATGAGTGAGTGTAGTTTTTAGAAAACGAGGGAGAGATAACATTGTATCATGCTAATTCTTCATTCCACCTATTTTTAATTTTTTTGTGTTTTTAATTTTTTTCTATAGGTTTTTGTGAATGAGTTGGGGGAAGATATCCCCACAATACAGATAGGGGAATTAACGGAAGGTTGGCTCTACAAAGTGGAGGGGGTGATAAGAGACGAAAGAACAATTAAATTGATTATTTCGGACGAAGGGAGGGACTTGAGAAGAATAGAACTCCCTCCACTGTTTAAACGCCTTCAAGAAAAAGATATAATTTTTTTAAAAAAACTACATGTTACCAGAGATTCTTATGAAAGAATTGAATTCGTTCATACGAAGCTCTGGTAAATTTGTAATAAATTCCTTTTTACTTCATATGTGTTTTTATTATGTAAATAACCTTATATACCTCGGTCTACTCATCCCTCCACCTCAATGTGTGATTGTTTTTCCATTTTTCATCATTTATTCTACGTCATGCTGCGGTAAGGTGGGTATTAAGAGGCTGAGTTACCTGCGCTGCCTAGTAAGGAGTTGCCTAGCAACATAAACGAGCGATCATTCTCTGTGCACGTGTATATTCTTCTGTACTTAATTTTTTCACTGAAAAGCACTATATATACTCGGCATTTTCTAACAGAATTATAGTCATCCGTAGCCTACTGAGGGGATAGACAACGCATCTAACAAAATCGTACA
Source organism: Sympetrum striolatum (assembly GCA_947579665.1). Classification (NCBI taxonomy): domain Eukaryota; kingdom Metazoa; phylum Arthropoda; class Insecta; order Odonata; family Libellulidae; genus Sympetrum; species Sympetrum striolatum. The sequence continues at coordinate 114,038,170 of OX388343.1, read as the reverse complement.
GCAAAGAAAGCCTCCAGCCGCTGCTGAAAAACTTAAAAGTAAGTATATTAGCACAACTAAAACTAATTTTAGAGATAGATTTTGGCTGATTTTTTCTAATTCTTTTTTTAATTTTTGGTTGTAGAATGTACATCGCTATTAAAAAACTACACCCATTTGCAACTGTCCCCAAAGGTAGCTATGAATATCCAGCGGGTTACGATATTACTGCTATCCAGTCAGATATTATCCCCAAAAGAGGGCGTTGCCTAGTAAGAACAGGATTATCGTTAGAGATTCCTAAAGGTCTCTATGGTAGGCTCGCATCTAAATCTGGGCTTTCATTAAAGTATGGTTTAGAAGTCGGTGCCGGTGTTATTGATGCTGATTTTAGAGGTGAAATTAAAGTTCTTCTTTATAATCATAGCGATGAAGATTTTATAGTGAACAGGGGTGTACATATTTGTCAAATTATATTTGAAAAAATTGCAACAGATATTAGCTTTTTGACGACGGATGATATTAGTTCCGAAACTAACCGTAACGAAAAAGGATTTGGCAGTTCCTATCCAAACTAAAATTGGTATGTAACAAACAAAGTAGAAGTAATTTTCATAATCTATCTTTATACTTTCAAATGTAATTAACCATTTCCTTATTTGCCCCATAGAAGCTGATATGCCAGATTCTTTATGTTTTAAAAACTTTGTTATGAACAATATTGTAAGTAATCGTTTATCTCATTTTTTATAGATGGCCGACATCAAATCTGTTCTGCTAAGGAGACAGGAAGAAGCCCAGTTTTTAGAAAAAGGAAACCTAAAAGAAGGAGAAAAATACCTCATAAAAAAAATTGAAAATCAAAGGACGAGATTTGGAATGGGCACGCTAGCTGTCATCCAATATGAGGGGAAGGAGAGACGGATATTTCTACCAACTTATTTAAACATGAGTGAAGAAGAAATAAAGAAATTTAATGATGAAAAAATTCAATTGCATCTAACATTAAAAAAAAATAAATTAATGATAGAATAAAATAAAATAAACTTTTCAGACAAAGAAATGAGTTTTCTTTTTTTAATAACCTTAACAATTTAAACAGGTGCTCGTTGGCATAATATCAAATAATGCTCTCATGAGGCAACGTGAACACCAGTTCTGCTTACTTTGAATCTCAGATATCATATCTTTAGGATATTTAACATTAATATGCATATTTATTTTATTCCAACCATCAGCCATTATGTTTGAATTCATTAATGCTGAAACACACGCACCACAGAAATTATATTTTCTCCATTTCAAATTATTGTATTTCACTAAATTTATGCACCAAAAATGTTGCCGCATGCATAATGGGAAAGTACACTCATTCGATGAAACCATACAAATAAGAGCACAAAAAGTCCATGAGTCGATGTTTGTAAAAGAAGTTCTGTATGCTTTTGAAATCAAGTTAGACCTCCAAAGATTTCCCCACAAATTCGCCCAATCATTCCTATGAACGTCTAACGATTTCCCCCTAGAACACTTTATCCAAAACAAAGTCTTCAAGTCTTCGAAAACAGTTTCTGGTAGATTTTCCCACAGAAAGACCCAATTGTTGCAATAAACGTCCAACGTTTTCTTCTTAGAACACTCTAACAAGGACTTTGGATTAAATACCGCCATAGCAATAGAGTACATGCACTGAATGTTTACTTCAATGTCGCGATCTTTATTACGAATCTCAGTTTGTTCGGGAGAAGCAAGAGTAACAGCGTACGCCATCAAGCGGGCAGCGCGGTGTGGCGCGAATTCAAAAACATAGTATTTGTTTATTATTTTTCAACACTCAAGTAGAAATACGTGCTACTTCGATCGCTATTTCGCTGTTTCAAGGAAGTCCACCCACCCGGGGAGGCCCCCCACCCCATCACGGCCTTCGCGCATGCACGTCATCCCGGCAACATGCGATTATTTAACTTTCTCCTAGGTTATTCATTATTATTTAAAGTTCAAGGTCAAAAGTGTGCTCGGACGAACAAATTTGTACTACTGTGTTGGCAACATGTTTCTCATATAATGCAAATAATGTCACCTGAATCAGCCTCACCCTTAAATGGTCACTTGTGTTGGTAATTAACATTTTTGTTGCGGTAACTGCCATGATATGTGGAAAAATTAAAATGGCTCAACTATATATAAGATGTAGGCTAAATTTACATTTCATCTACAACTGCCTTGCTTATCGGGTCATATCGGTTATCTTTACATCTATTTTAGATAGATTTCATCAATGATTATTTATTGATTCCTGTTGTTTTTGTTGTTTGTTTGTATTGTTGTTTTGTGTGTCCAATTTCCTTTGCTATTCTTTTCTAAATTTACAATATACAGGAACTATTTTATAAGAATTTGGAGACATCAATATTGGCTTGTGCTCTAAATATTGATTAATTCGGAAACAGAATTCAATAAAAAATACTGGATCTTAGATAAAAATTAATCAATATGCAATTGACTAGATAATTGTGGCATAAAATGGCATGGCTCTTCGGTTCCGACTTGCAATGGATTCATCTTAATTAAAACGAAATTCAAGATAATTGAAATTCTATCAACTAATTTATAGACTTGTTTGGTTCTAAGGGTAAAAAATATCCCCTAGATTCACAAAGATTTAGTAAAACACTGCAAACAGCACTTAACTAGTCTCTTTCTTAGTTATAAATGCATCTTTTCTTGTAATAAATTCTTTTTACTCATGAATGCTTCCTTTGCCATTGCTATTTTGGAACTGATTTCTCTCTCACTTTTCCATTCTTCAACAACCAAGATGTGTGAATTCCTTTGCTTGTTCTATACGTTAATTATTAATTTTTAATTTTAATTTTAATATTAATATATTTCTATTAATTACTTTTGTTTTCTTGCTATTTATTTTTAATCCATACATTTACACTGTTTTCTGCAATTTTTGTATCAGAACTTCTCATAGTATACTATTAATATTCCTATCGTGTCTCTAAAACGGGAATTTATAATTTCTTCGATGTACATATTGAAAAGAGTCGGTAATAAGTAACATCCTAGACTCATTCCTCTTCCCAGTTCATACCATTCTGATTTTCAGTTCCGTATTTTCATTTGTGCATTTTGCTTTAAGTATTAGTTTTCTATCAATCACTGCTCTCTCCAATTTACACCTTTTTCCTTTAAAATTTTCATTGAAGTATCTCTTTTACGCATTCAGATGCTTTTTTCCAACTCATCTTTAAACACATGCTTGGATCGGCGTTACTGTGCAAAAACGTAGCCTAAGGTTGCTTTTTTAGGAGCATTCATAGGCGGTGATACTGATGGCAGGGAAGGTGATGAAAACGAAACGAATCATAGTGGCGTCACCGACTTATGAAAAAATTGGATAGGTGAGGAGAATGTAGAGAACATAGAGAACAGAACCCTTCATTTCGTAATCTCAGAAACCTTGGGGAATCCCCTAGGGAAGGATAAGGCATACTTAACATTTGGTAGACCTATGCTTTACTCTATGGCCATAGCATTTGGAATCCACACTTAAAAGGACTAACAGACAAATTAGAAAATGTGCAAAGGAGAGCAGCAAGATTCGTTTCGATATGGGAAGACAGATAGCGTCACTGCGATGGTTGGAGAACTTGGCTGGGAAAAATTAGAATACAGACGTCAAGTAAAAAGGTTAGGGAATATATACAAAGCTATTGCTGGAAAGCCTTCGTTGAAAGAATTAAACAATAGACTCAAGAAACCGGATTACCTCGGGAGAAATGACCACAATCACGAAGTCGCTACCCAAAAACAGAGAACAGATGTTTGTAAGTATTCATTTACGAATCGGGGAATAGTAGAATGGAACAATTTACCTGGAGAAGCTTTAGAACCCTTTCCCCCTTCTTATAATATATTTATCAACAAAATTAAAAGGGTTAAGTGATTTTGTTGTAATGTTGTGATTTTTATAATATTGTAATATTTTAAATATTGTATGATTGTTGTAAATTTTGAAGAATTTTGTATATTTTATAAGTATATGTATTACATACTGCCTTCGGGAGATTTTGGGGGATTTTCCTCCTGACTAGGATGAATACCAAGCAGATTATGTATTTTCTTCCCTCCCACGATATGACTACCACCTGGCCTTGTGCCAATTTGTAGTGTTGAATAATAAATAAATAAATAGTAGATTCAGGGGTGAATTAAGTGAGGTAAATAGAGAGAGAATAATTGCAGATGAATTATTTTAGGCTTGAATAGGTGTAATTATGCTCGTTGTTACCTCCGGTTTGCCTGTGTAATGGTTTGCGGTGTTAGGTTATTTAATCATCGACTCGTTCGATTAAAAGTGTTGTGTATGTTTTGTACGTTAGTTTTGCTATGGTGTGCGGCGGTTGCTCTTTTACTTTTTATGCTAATTTTATGAGGTTGAAAGGTTGATTTTTCAGAATAATTTCTTTACTTTTAGTAATCCCGTTTGTCAGTCGGTCTATTAACCAAGAATTTGGAGAAATCGATAGTTGTACGGGCTCCTAAAATTGATTAGGGAGGAAGCACAAAATCAGGTAAACCAAATGCATTTTAACAGAAATAATTATAATTTAATAGGCAACACAATAGTAGTCTAAAATATATTTTCCGTTCATTTTACTCATCTATTAGATAGTCTCCGTATGGAAAGATCTTTGCTTCTGACTTGTGATGGATTCGTGTTGCAGTCGTGTGGAAGAGGATATTCTGGAGAAACGAGGGAATCCAAAGGCGACGCTGGTCAGTGATTAATCTTCGCAGATGGCGCATCCACCGGAGGGAAGCAAGTTCCTCTTCAAAAGGTAAGGGGACGACTTCTGCAAACTAATAGTTTTCACTAATCTTCTATGGTTAACACCTACTGCCGTCATTACCTTGGCATAATTTGCGGATATCAGGTTGCGAAAAATGTTCTATTTGCCTTAAGTTATCGGTTTCAGTTAAATTACTTTCAGTTATCGGTTCAGCTGAAAAAAACTGATTCAGTGATGTGTAATGACTGCAATTGGTGATGATTATTTCGCAGCATCTTTGTATTTGTATAAGGTTGCCCCTTTTTAGGTGCGTGGGTATTCGTATAGGTTTTATAGGAACTGTACCCTTACGTATGCTTGAACTAATTGCGTAATGGAAGTATAGTCCCTGTTTTATGAGAAATAATTTTAAATTTTTGTCACGGTAAATTAAACATACTAGCGGTAGTGCCCGTTTAAATTCAACGGGGATAATAAGTAAACATATATGAAGTTATACTCTCGTACGATTTTAGCAGCTAATGGTTGACCGGCAGAAGACCCTCTCAGCCTTTAAGTAGATGACTTTATGGTTTGTATATTGGTTTGCATTAAATATTTTATCTAGGAAAATGGATTGAGAACGAAATTTATGATGTTTGGATAGTATATAAGTATAAATTAGGGTGTACCAAAAAATCAAAGTTATTTTTTTCAAACGCATACCCCCTAATTTTTTTTCTACTTAGCCTTATAAACTTACCCAGTAAATATTATTGCGATTGAATTATGGTAACCCGTGCCGACTTGATGCCAAACAATTCGAGAAATGAAAATTTGTACAGATAACAGGGAAACCAGGTTAATGGGTAATTAACAAACGGATTCTCTTGAATCTTTCAGGGCACGTTCTTTGCTTAAAAATTGTGGATAAGTTTCTGGCCGTTTAACTCAATGGGCTTTTGTTTTTAAAAAAATAGCAACTGAATATCAGAGTAAGGCAACCACGCTATACACATATACCTATTGCTAAATATCTCTCGAATTGAGAGGAATTTATTTTCTTCCATATTTTTGCAACTTTGAATACGCATACCCTATATATTTTTTCTGTTTGGCCTCTGTACCTCACATAATAAATATTATTGAGATTGAGTTATGGTAACCCGTGCCGACTCGATGCCAAAGATGAGAAATGAAAATTTGTACTGATTTAGTATGGAAGGATTCCAGAACTCAATATTTACTCAGTAAATAAAACAGCAATATTCCCAAATCGTGTATGTTTACTATCTAACGCGTAAAAAACATTATTCTTAAAATTTTCTTTTTAAAGTTCGCATTTGCAGTCAGGATATATTCCGTACGTCTCTATTCTGTGCTTTCGGACTGATATGGAGTAGGTTCCGCGTTCTAATCCCAATAAGACCTAATTTTTTTCACATATTTTATTTTATATTATTTTTATTTTGTAATGTATTTAATATTATACTGATCATCGTGCAAATGTAGTCATACATCGTAAGAATGTGTATGATCGGAAATATTGTGTATGGGAGAATAATGAAGTCAAGAAGAATAGAAATTATATTTGCAGTTATATTTATTCATAATCAGATTTTTTTTTAATTTTCATGATAATCATACTTAAATAATGATAATTATCATAAAAGCATTCGAAGCAAAAAATATTCGGGCAATGTGAGCAACAAATAAATGATGGCTGTTTACATGGGCCCCAAAACATCTATTTCCATCGAAATCTGGAGGTCGTATTTTTTTTCGAATACAGTACTTTCTCTATACTACATAAAGGGAGAAAGTAAAAATCTAAATGAAATATATGTAGGCAATTATGGGTGCTTATACAATTATTGAAGTAATTTATATTCTGAATGGAGTCAATTGTGATAATTAGAACGCAATTTTTAAAAACGCATAGATCTATTTCTACAAATAATTTCATGGCAGAAACTCGCAATTGTTTGGCTTCAGCAAGATACTCAGGATTAGAAAGTAATAGATGCCAATTTCCTTTTCGTCGAAGAATTTACACCAGGTATTTATGCGCTTATCTAAGCGTTTATGCGATATATTTGGGAAATGCCATCCATTTGTTCCTTCTTTACGTTTAACCTCCCGCCCAATTGTGAGATGCTTTTCGCCACGTCCTTGTTTTAATTTGCGTCGAGGGCCAAGAGATGACGCTGGCGACAGAGGGCAGTTGCAGGTTGCAGCTCAACCGCTACGGAAGGAGTACGACGGTTCGCGGGAGAAACCCGGAGTCTTAAATCAGGTATGCGGTTATTTTTCCTTGCCCTCTTCTTCCCGTTCATTTAAATCGGGTATTATTTAATTTGTGCTTAGTTTCGAAGACCCGTTAAAGGCCAAATCCCACTTTCAATTGTGTTCATTACTTTCACGAGGCGCTTTCATTTTGCCGCCGAAACCCGGGATTGTGTCAGATGAGTGGTCAGCGATAATGACGAAGGATACGTTTAAACGCCAATTAATAACTATTCGCGGGCGGCGAGATCGACCACTGAACGGCGTGTTCACTTACGGTAGAATTGGATGCAAAGTGGTGGTCAAATGGGAGTTTTATTTGCGAATTAGCGCAGAATAATTTGATGAAATTACCGAGAACATTCCCGATTTTAGGTGTTTCATTCTGTTTCGTCTTGCTGTGAGTGCTGTTAGCCCAGTTAACTCGTTTCCAGAAGAAATTAACAGGCGAAGAGTTCCTTACGTTTATTTATTTTTGCTCAACCTAGCGGCGAATTTATAGTGAAAATATAACATTAACAATAGACGATCGCATAGGAACATTGGTTAAACTAAAGTTTAGATATTCGTTTTTTGTTTTCGAAATTCGTCGCTAGGTGGCAGCACTTTTGTCAACAACCAAAAATGTATTTCTACAGAACTCGCGCAGTCAATCTCCGCTACTAATCGCGAAATATGCGCCGCGCCGATGGGTTGTGGTAGGGCAGGTAGGGTTCTTTTCGTTCCTTTCGAATCTCCGCTTTAATCGCGAAATATGCACGGTGCCGAAGGGGTGGGTAGGGTAGGTAGGATTCCTTTCGTAAAATATAAGTGATATAGGTCATGCATTTTTTCTTCATCTCTTATTTTTTGTTTCATGTCATTTTATTGACATCATTTATTTAAATTTTAACTGACTATTCTTATTTATTTATCGCATGCGCGTGCTTACTGGTAGTGTATTTCTATATTATGTTATTTATTCTTTTCTCATCGTTTAATTATTCTTATCGATATATTTGCGCCGGTTTTTCACATCCCCCATCTTTGTGAGCGTTTTCTTGCTGTGGACAATTCCTTTTTCCTAAGAATCTCGTAGCTTTTTTTACTTCCACAATTATTCTAATTTTTTCTCATTCAATTCTCTTTATTTTAATTATTCTATAATTAATGACGATCGGTTAGGTAGAAGAAAGAATGCCACAGCAGCCAATACGGATATCTCTAAAATGTACCGTCCAATGACCCAAGAGGTTCGCCCGGATCAACTCATCATAAGGGACCATGATTCTATTCCAGCGTAGAGGGGGAACCAACTGAATACGCTCTCTTACTAAGCTTATGCGTCGCGTATGAGAGTTACTCATTAATCGGAAATTTCGTGCGTCAGTCGCAGCTTGGACTGATACAGCCATCGCTCCGACATGGGTGAGTATTTCTTTTCATCTACTTGAGACTTTCGTTGCGTGCAGGGTTCTGGAAATTTTTGACATTCTAGCCCTTCCCTCGTGATGTTCCCACTGATATAAAACCAGCCTATCCTGGATCGAGGGGGGTGCATTCCCCTTCGAATGATCGAATGGTCGATTTTTAAAGGGCTCTACTTTCTTCATACTCACCGAAAGTTGGTCTTCGGGACAATATGGTCTCCGTGATGGCTCAGCCACACCGGAGAGGAATTGCAGGTGACTGCTGAAGGAATGGTCCGAATGATTGAGAGCCGAGAAGAATGTATCGAGGCCTTTTCTCGTTCGTTCGTCTTACTGCCAGTATGTTAAGATAAGTAGCTGCTTGCAGACGATAGCGCTACTTCGAAGAAATGGATTGTCGCGCTGACATGCATTTTATAACTGGTTCAAATGGCTAATTTTTCTGATTTAATAGATTCATTATAAGGAGACCGCAGGCCCACAAATTTTCCGTCTCGCCTCCAATATAGATTCGTACATCCTTATCAGAGTCTGTGGTCGTTTGCATTAATGCCTCAATGTGCTTCCAAACAGGTCATTTTACCTGATGAAAAGCATTTTCCTATTACGTGGGACTTACATCGGTTTAGGCACTTGCATATCGGGCAGATCATTTCGTCGAGAGCAGTTCCGTTCTGATATGGTAAAATGTGTGGTCTGCTCACGATACCGCGCTATCACAACGCAACCCATTACGTGTTTTCAAAGATACATTTCGAGGTGCGGAGTGTCTAATCTAATACACTCAGAACGTGACAAGAATTTAGAGAGGATGCGATTGATTGCTGAGGAATTCGTATCGATTAATTCGTTCAATTTCACTGTATAGCCTACTCAGATCCTCTCGTAAATTTTTTGTTTTCCTTAAATTTTTAATAATTCAAATAAGCTAAAGGCCCTCGAAAACTATTCTCATCTCTATGCGGGTTCGAACCCTGGACCCCACTATACGTTTCCATATAGAATGCACGTAAAGTTCGTTTTTTTACCTTGCAGGCTTTGTTATTTTTACAGAATTAAATTGGAAATAATGGTCCCAAGAAGTCAAGAAAAGTATGAAACGAAGATAAATTAAATAAAGAATCTTATCGTTGTCGTAAATACAGTTTTTGAATCGAAATTACGAGAACTAGGGCAAAATGAAGGAAACTTTTGTAAAATTTCGCCTTAGTAAACAACCAGTCCCCCTGACGACCAAGGTGATTGTTGGATCCGATACATTCATTTTCCCACGAGAATACACGAGGATTTTAAGTCCATACCGAATTAATGGTTGGAACTAATGTCAGAATTTTTGCAGAGGAGGCAACTAATTGAGATTTCAGCGAATGTAAACTATAGTATTTAAATAGCAGGAACAAAATTACGGACATTTTGGAGTTCATCAAACCGATTTGCAAAAGGACGTTTATACCTTCTTTTGTTGTGATCAGGAAGACGAAGAAATATTACGTCGAGGAATATTTTTGAGAGACAGAATATTAACGCTAACTAGATTTTATAGCAGAGATTTTAAAGCAGTGCGTTTGTGTTATTCTCACGAACTGAAAAAATGTACAATGGAATCTAATATGTAATTTTTCGGAATCTCGCATATATTTTTAGGTGAAATTCCTTCCTGATTAGTATTTATTAGAACAATTAGGGTATTGATAAGTTATATATTAAGTCATATATTCTTCAATGTTTCATATTAATTAAAAATTAAAATCAAGACCCGCCATACATGACGGGGGAGTTTCCTAGTTAAAGATAATATGCGTTAGTTGTTAACGGCAACCAAATCAATTAACATTATTTACTATATATACTGTCTCTAGCTACGTCCTCACATCGAGTTCTTTTTTCGGATTCCAAATCAAGTTCCACTTCTGTTTTTTGCCTTACGCGCTTTTATTTTTGTCTACTGTCTGTTTTGCGGCAATAGACATCGTTTTTGCAGGTGGTGGATCGTTAGTAAACGAAGCATTAATTCCGGCTCTTTTGAATTTCGCTATCGGAGACACGTCAATGCCAACCTGATGCACGGGGTCATAATGAGTCACGCTAACATTACAGACGTACAGAACCAAAGGGAGCCCTAGAGATAGACGGCCTTGATCACGAAGGTCCCGTAGAATCCCATAACGCTTTCTAATTTTTGTACAACCAAATGAAAAATGTCGCTGATGAAGAGAAATGTAATAACCCGCTCTAAGGGTGCCTTATAATTAGGGAATCCGAGATGGAAATTTTCCGCAATGTTGGTAACGGTGACAATCCTTCAAATAATAAAACGAGTGGTAACTTTAATTAGCCCAAAGTTCCTTCCAATTAAAATTTTTCACTCAGGTCAGTCATAGTTTTGGCGAACCAAATCACCAAGAAAGAAATATGCTTAACAAACCACAAAGTAGCGATGCATATAACAAAGGACCCGATCTACTAAGTAGAAAAGGGCGAGGAGAGAGCTATGAATCTGCTGCATAATAAATTAACTAGCTGTCTCACTTGGAGGTGGAATGGGGGGAGTTCCTCGGGTGGTCAGAGGTCGATGCCGAGCCATCTTAACCCAGATAAACGCAGCGGACTGGCGCATGATGAGTTTTACTCAGTTGGGCTCCCGCCCGTCTGCCCCGGTGATCATCAACGTCTCAAACGAGGTGCGGCTGCCATTTTGTACGCTTCGCCTCAGCGGGCGTCGCAGGGAGATCTTTCAGATCGATCCCGACAGAATGTCGATTTGAGGCAGATGAACCGCCCCGGTGCGAGCGATTGATGTCCTGTGGTGCAGCTATTGGGAATTTCGTCGCTCCGCGTGGGACGGAGCAGCGCGATCTTCAGATGAACTGGCACCCCGTGCCACAGTGGAAATGCTCCCTCGGCGACATCACCAGTGGCAACCCGGGACTCTCTCCGATTTCCCCTCCGTCTCTTCCGCTCGTCGATTAAGTTGTGACAATGCTCATTATCTGATCATGATTTGCTGATTGCAGCAAAGTTCAGAAAATCCCTATTTATAAAATGCTGTAAATTGGGTTCCTCTGTTTGGATAACTCTGCAACGCATGCCCCCCATAGCATAAATGGTAGGGAGAATATTCATTTAAACTGTAGTTCCGCTAGGTGAAATAGTGAACGAGATTTGAATTTACGACAAAATTAATGTACACTCCTGGCCAAAATTAACGCAGCACCTCCCTAGCGATTCTAACGGCCGGTGCTGCGTTAATTTTGGCCAGGAGTGTACGTTAAATCGCTAATTTTATCATCAGGGAACCTAACAATTTTGGTCAGCAACATCGAATTTCTAGAGGTCCCTTATCAAAGTCAAAGTCTCCCAACTTATAACCACTCTTCCGACTTAATCCAAAATCGCAAATTGGATGGAATTTGACCCATCGAGGCAAATCCCTTCATTTCGAGTTGAACTTGCTGATAAACAGCAGGGGAGAAGCTTTTATAATTCGAAAACTTTGTGGTTTTAAAATAATGACAGACAAATCGGAACCCCCTCCCCCAACCAATGTCACCGCTGCCACCACTACGGAAATGTAGATAAGGCATGCCAGGCTAAGTGCATCCGGTGACACCTTGGATTCTCTCCATGGAGTGTACAAGCGAAACATGCGAATTGAAAAGGCAACCATCCGGAGACCGCGGTTGTCCGAAATCGCTCTTGATAATAATATATTTTGAAAGAGAAAGCGTGACTTCGTCTTAATCCTGACAAATTACGCCCACTGGAAAGAGGTTTCGTATTAGAGGAAAATAACATCACCGCCATTTAAAACCAACAAGATTTCTTCTCCGCGAATTGCTGATAACCCCGTGGAAATCGAGAAAGTCCAGGGGAACAAATAGCAATGCCGCCGGGAACCGCACCAAAGCAGATAGACCGGAGGGAGAAAATGTAAATCAAGCGCCCTTGCTCACTGGCAACAACGTTACGGAAGCGACTTTTCATAATCATGTTTAGGAAACATCGAAATCCTATCTTCACCATTAAATGGATAAAAATATGGAGTGGAATGCAAATGGAATTCTAAAATCGAGCTCCGGCTCAGTAAGCATTTGATATCCAAAATATACGTAGCCTTTGTTTCCGTTATTGATCTTAAATCTGAGAAATCGATTCGCGATTATATGAGGAAGGACGATTCCGAGCTCATGGGAGGGTTTCTACATTTGCATTAATGCTCCGCAGGGAGTGTGAAACACCAAACTAGCTTAATTTTCAGATTACCCCGAAAGAGAGACCAATATAGGCCATATATTTTCGCTATAATCTCGCCAAATCTCATTGCCTGCGAGAATCACGTTCGAAGAGAGGGGGAATCACAGCATCGCGTATTTCGTTGTGTTAATCACTGCTTTAAAATTTCTCGAGTAATTTTTGTCTATCAGTTCTTGCAGTCTTATGAGTTTCCCAATCGGGTGCTCTGATCATTTCGAACTCACTGCTATCAAACCTGGAGTCTCTTTTAACGTAACTAACAGCTAAATCTTGTTGTACGTGCTCCAAGAGAAAAACAAGCTACCTCTTTTACTCTCGATTGAATTACCTCGGAGGATGCGGTTACACAACCCCATAGCAGACCCAACTACGTCATGGATGTGCATTTTAATCGAAAAATCACTTCTGATGAGCAGGGCCGTGCGCAGGATTTGCTCGTTGGTTTTTCAGTCAGGTGCGCGCTGGTAGCGTGGGCTTTTAGGCCCTTTAGCTCGTGAAACTCGATTTCTGATTAGCGCGAAAGTGAGACTCACCGAGACGAAAGGAGTCCTGACAGAGGTTAACATGAAAGTTGAAAGAGGCACTAAATTTTGGAAGAAAAAGTTTACGAAATGAAACGTTAAATAAAATAATTTCAAGGTTGAACAAGGAGAGAAAAATTGTGACATGACTGGGACTCGAACCCAGGTCTCCCACTTTTCGGGCAGTTGTTCTAACCACTAAACTACCATGCCACCACACTTCCACTCCTGTTAAAGGGAAGATATTCATGATGAAGAAAAATAATTTCACTTTATCCTATCTTCAATTCATCATTCGTGGAACTTTTTGAATGAAGGATCCTCATGGGGGGGTTCAAACCCCCCCCCCCCCCCCGGGTGCACGGGCCTACTGATGAGGACACCTAAATATCTGTAGATGCTTACTAATTCTAATCTCATGCCACTGATTAACTTGAGCTTTTGTTCGAGGAGCGGGTATTGCTCATTGCTACATGTTTTTAAAGGTTGAAACCGAGTAGCTAATCTTCAAATTCATATTTGTGCTTTGAAATTTAACTGGAATTAATAATAAATAAGCTAAAATTCCCAAGCTTGCCAAGTTAAAGTGGTTTTCGTTAAGAACTGCGGTGAGCATAGCATATTCAATTTCAAAGCATTACATTCACCATGTAACATCCTGTCAAAGATGGACTTCTTCAAAATTGCAAAAAAATCGATGAATCCGCTTCGTTTGGTTATCCAAATCCGAAAAGAAAAGTATGGGGTTGCAAAAAAAAACAATCCGGCGGAAGACAAACCGTGAGCCTTGGAACTCAGATTCAAAATTGCTGAGCCTGATGTTTACACCAGTTACTGGTGACAGGGACGGATCCAGGGGGGTGGTCCTGGGGGTCCGGACCCCCCCCCGAAATATCAGTTGTGCCTATTTTTCGAAAATGAAACTCGAATAACGCAAATAAAACACAATTTAATAAGCAATCACTAGCGAAAAAAATCGAGTTTGTCTAACACAATTTTAACGTCACGTTTTGTGAAAGCCGAAATATCTTCTATTTTTAAATTTTTCGATCGGACCCCCCCAAAAAATTTTTCTAGATCCGTACCTGCACCAGTAGTAACACGAACGAATGAAGAAAGGGTCTCGATGCGTTACTTTGGGCTCTGAATCATTTGACCATTCCTGTAGTAGTCGCTAGGGGCGATTTCTTCTCCGGTATGACTGGACTATTATGGGGACAAAATTGTCCCGAAGGTCAATTACTTTCGGTGACTGTGAAGAAAGTCGGTCCCTTTAGGAATCGACCATTCAATATTTCGAAGGGGAGCAGCACCCCCCTCGATCCAGGATCGGCTGGTTTTATGTCAATAGGAACATTATTCCACGAAGGAAGGGGCAGAATGTCTAAATTTCCACAACTCTTTTCGCAACAGAAGTCTTGAGTAGATGAGGAGAGATACCCATGACGGAGCGATGGTTGCGTCAATCAAAGCTCTGACGGAAATACGAAATTCCCGATGAGTGAGTATCTCATTTATGCGACGCATAAGCTTCGTAAGAGAGCTTACTAAGGGTTCCATTGAGAGTTCAATTAAGGGTAAAAATAAAGGTTATATAAAAGGGTACAAATATGGGTTTTACAAAGGGAACATTAAGAGTTTAATTGGTATAATATTAAGGGTTTTATTCAACGAGTGTTACTGTCTTTCATTTAAGGTAAATTTAAGGATACAATTGATGGTTCCAATGAGGGTTTTATAAAGGGTTCATAAAGTGCGCAAAGGATACAATTTTGTGTTTTATTAAGGTATAATTAGGGGTATATTTAAGAATACATTAAGGGTTTTTCTATGTGATTTATTGGCCATTTCGTTTCAGAGTAAAATTTGCGTTAAAATTAAGGGTAAAAGTAAGGGTTTTCCAAGGCTACATAGAGATTAAAATTAAGGGTTTTATTAAGGCAATTATGGGTTTTATTTAGGGTACAATTATGGTTAGATTTAAGGGTACATAAGGGGTTTGCTTAATGATTAATTAAGGTTAAAATTTACTGTACAATTAAGGATACAAATAATGGTTATATTTAGGGGTTTTTAAGTTGATACTGTCTCACGGCAAGCGTGTGAACATGGCGCCACATGATGTCTTGAAATGGGCGATGATCTTAAGTATTGGGCGATACATTTTAGAGGTACCCGTAATGGTTGGTATAGCATTTGGGCTGGAATGTCAAAATAATATCGTACATTTACTTTTGGAGTTTGAGTCCGGAATAGTGCATATCATTAAGGGATCTTTCCTCTAATCGAATACCTCGCGATATTCATCTCCAGAGGGATTTTATTACTGAAATGATAAGCGGAACCTGCTTCAATTTGCTCACACGGTAGCTTAACCTCAGTTCTGATTGAAATTTGGCTGGGACATTGTTCCCAATGCAACATTCAAGAATCACCCTCCTTTTGGGATTAGCAAATCGACCGTTTGCCCGGAAAACCGTCCTTTATTTATTAAATTCTATATTTGCAGGACATAAATCAGCCAATTGATATCCCACTTTGCAAAGTACTGCTGAAGGATGGGTAGAGGTTTGTATTCATGATGAATAAATAACCCGAAGTATTTTGATTTCCGCAGGAAATGTTTTTTTCGCAGGTGAAGGATTTGCTGTGCAGTAATTACATGGAAAATGAACTCTTTGCTTGAAATTGATCGAAGTTTGTTTGGCCCAGAATCACTTCTTGTTTAATTATAGTTTTTCTACCCACCTTTTGGCCTGGTGAAAGGTTCTCCTCTTTCCCACTCCTTGCAGAAACATTTATGGGTCAGCTTGGAACTGTTTCAGCCGGGTGATTGAAGAATATTGGAACATGGGTAAGATGTGCTGCTGATGATATATTTTGCATTTGGAACTCAGTAAATGTTCTTCAGCTCATTCCATTCCTCCTTCAGATTCGTCATCGAACACGAACAAAATAGTTGCTTAATTTATTTGGACCTCACCCTTTCTATGAATAATAGCAATATTGAATTTTATTTAACCATCTAGTTCACCTTAACTTCCCATCGAAACAGCATCAATTTTTAAACGAACTAAACGTAATTAAACAAATTGCAGTGGAAAACAGATTCTCATCTAAAATGATCGATTCCTTCCTAAATGATAAGAATCGGAAAATGGCGCTCTCTCTAATCTTTTCCATTCCCCCCATTGCCTTTATCTTTATTCAAACCACGGCGATTTAATTGACCATCCTTTGGTCCATTAAGTAATAGAATTGTTCTCCTTAAGTTCAAACCGAAGCTTGCTCAAAACACATTGGAAATATTTTCTCTAACAGTAAAGATGTTTCACCCCCAGACTCAAATTCTGGTATGTATAAGTTGGGTTGAGGGGACTGTGAAACAATGTACATCGGGTAAACAAGTAGGAATGTTAAATTTAGGGCTACGTGCTCTATCTTTCCTCAAAAACAACAACAATTCGCAATTTGCTCATTATATTATGAAAAAAAATTATTATTCCAATTTTAAATGTCTTTCCTTGAACAAGTATGTTAGAAGCCGTAAACTGGATGTAGATGACGGAAATTCTTTGACATCCGCAATTTCCTTGCAGGAACAATCTCGGCTGCTGCACGTCACTGGCTTCCACTGACATTTTCAACGTTCATTTTGATGGAATCGCTAAGTTTTTCATCTAATCATTTTCTAAGAATGCATTAACCCCCAAGATTAGCAGGATGGTTTGCTTAGGTTTGAGATAAATCTTCAAACCTGTATCCGGGCACACACAGAACAATTAGCTAGACATTCAGTCTCTACTGCAGCATCAACAACTGCCTAAAGACCAGTGGACCTTAAAGAAATGGACCTCCACGAAGTACCTCGAAGCATCTGCAGCCAGCAAAAGAGTGGTGAGTTGGGTTTGGTAACGTCCTCAGCTTCTCAAATCGAGATGAGGGGACAGAAGGATTGGTGCAAAGATAAGATTCTGCAGTGAATTATGAATTGAAGTATCGGGCATCTCCATAGTTAAATCACGGATGGCTAAAGAAATTATATTTAAGATCCCAATCGTCAGTCAAGAAAGTATAATTTGAAATAGTGTGCGAAAGGAGGAGGTTCGCTTGTTTATAGATTCATATAAATTTCTGAATATATGTCTTTCTTAATTTTTTACATCAGAAACTCATTTTGAAACAGTGAAAATAACAACAGAGGAGTAAAGCCGCCATTTCCTAAATTCGTTAACAAGGAATAAATTCTCAAAACCTCCTCCGATTGACGATTCCGCTATAGCACAAAGTAGTGATCCGTGGGCCTGCCTGTACCAGACACCGGAATTACGTCGTTAAAGTAATGAAAGATGGAGTAAGACCTATTATGTAGAAAGGTGAAGCAATTGACCGGGAAAGTGATCAGTGATGGAATGGCAAAAGTTAAAAAGAGAAATCACTTATCCAGCCAGCATAAGGTGACGATAGAAAGAATATGTTGAGCATTTGTCCGGGAAGAACATGAAATATAACATCAAAGATTTAGAATTGAAGGCAGTAGTAGAACAGGAAAATGTTGTTAACTGGTGTAAATTTAAGTGTTGTGACTACGCCCCCTGCCCAAACATCTCCAGATAATGAAGAGGGAGTATTACGTTTTTTAATCAAAATTTTGATGAGATGAAGCCCTTCATCTGCTTCGTCCTTTTCATTCATTTCTTATTTTTATGTTTTATTTCATATTTTTACCATTAAACACCATTTCATGTCTTTATTACTATTTATGTTCTTTTTTGATAAATATATTTTTAAATGTTTTCCATTTATGATTTTAATTTATATATTTTCATTGTTTTTTATTATGATTTCAATTTTTTATTTGTTTGTTATCTTCAAAACCAATGTTAATCCAATGAATTTATTTCATTTCAATTCATTTTTTTTGTTTATCGTTATTTAATTTCCTACCACCTTTCCCTCAGATTATCGAACATTAAATGGAGATTTTTATTTTCAATTTTTTCATAACGTTGATTAACATTCAGATGTAAATGGAACAAACATAGCAAATAATTTTGAAAGTCAACAAAGTATAAAACTTCCTAGTGCATACGCTTAGGAAATCAAATAAGAATGTTAAGGAGGCTGCGTACGAATCATTTGCTCCAATCTTGGAATATGGGGAATGCCTATGGGAGCCGCATGAGGTAGGTTTAAAGCGAAAAATAGAAAAGGTACAGAGAAAGACGGCGAGATTCGTCTTAGGCAGATATTAGCGTCACTCAGATGCTAGGAGAATTAGGTTGGGAAAGTTTAGAGGAGCGGAGATTAAAGAAAAGGCTAGCTATATTTTTTAAAGTATACACAGGAGTTAATTCGTTTGAGAAATTATCAAACATAGTCACTATGGCAAAATGTGTGGCAGAAAAGACCTTAGACATGAATTAATAAAACAGCGAACAAACGTTTGTAAAATCTCCTTTCTAAATCTTTCTATTACAGATTGGAATGATTTGTCTGAAGGAGTCTTGGAGCCCTTCCCAAAACATCATCGGGAGTTTGTAAAAAGATTGGGTAAAATATTAAGGACGAGTGAGCTTGACGAGTACAGGTGGAGCATGGGATTGCCTGGTTGGGTGATGTACGGTGGGGACGTGTCCCTGGGACAGCTACGGTAGCCGTGAAGACCTACTGGGAACCCTGAAAAAACTTGTATTATTTATATGATACATTTTTGTATTAAAATTATGTACAGATAGGATATATGTATGTATGTATAATATATGTGATATGTGTTGCCATCGGACGATTAGTCCAATTGTGATATTTTTGTAATGATAAATAAATGAAGGGGATGAGGGCAGAGGGAGGGGATGAGGGTAGGGGGAGGGGATGAGGGTAGGGGGAGGAATGACATATTATTTGCGTTATCTATCAACTTTCGCCGGACTGTTAACAGGGAATTCTTTTTAGAAGTGAATGATTTTGCTTTACTGGAGAAAACGAATCGTTAGAGCCTGTCAGTGCAAGAAACCGGCTTTCACAAAATGTTCTCACTGCAGATAATTTTTGAGTTTTCAGTACTCTCATGATAAATATAATTCAAAAGACTGCAATCTACAAGGTGATGAAGGAAAGAATCCTTTGAGCAATTGTCGGGGAAATATACACGAAACATACCAGGGTAAAATCGATGGTGAGGGCCGTTACTTGGTTATATTACAATCAGTAGCAGGTACGTCCAGCTTAATTAGCTGCTGATACCAGCGTAGATTAAGAATTGAAGCAAGGATTGGAACAGAACGATATTGTAACTGTGATATCTTAGATTGCAATTGTGATATTCCAGTTATTTCTATAAGAATCTGGAGGACAAGGAACAGAAATGTTTCCTAGATTAATGTAGAAAAATTACGATGAGATTGACCAGAGGATTTTTGTATGCCTATCCGATTTCAAATACAAGATGAACGTCGGGATTATCGTTCAATTAAATTAATATCTCACGCGGCAAAAGGGTTTCTAATGGGCCTTATGTTCGGATTTAAGAATTAATTAAATTAAAGGGAAAATCTGAGAAAACCCTCTCGATTTTCAGATGGAGAAGGGAATAAGAGGTACGATGGGGGTAATGCGGGTACTTGCCGAAGGAATCCTATTATTTGAGTATATACGGGAATGTTTTGTCGATTTTGAAAAGATTTGCGATAGTCAATTGCCAAAACTGGTGGGAATAAAAAGGAAAATTGCGTTGGACTGGAAAGATAGGAGGCTAGTGCAAAATTGGAATAAAATCAGCCTAGTCGTTTTATTAAGAATCGTAGGTGAAAAGGGTGAAACGAATTTCGCCTTTATATCAGGGAGTTTTTACATGACCGAATCCCGCTCGTGAGCATCTGATCAAACATATGTTGTAATAACCTGTATAAGAAAGATATTGTGTTGTTTTGAAAACCTGTAAAGGGTTTTGTCATGGATTGAATGGAAGTCATATATAATGGCGTCATAATAAGATAATTGTAGAAAGTAGGGAGTGAGATGGGATTTGCCTTTGTAATGAAGGTCTGATGCTGACTTTAAAGCGTATATTGAATGTGAGGGGCAAGTAACATTATCACCCAGAGAAGAATACAAATTGAAATTTTTGGGAAGCAATTCTTGATAAACGGAACTCCCTTTGAGACTGCCATAAAATATAATTAAATGTTCTTAGTGAATTGCATACTTAAAAAAACATTGTTAATTCGAGTATAAGATATTTTGATACTAGCGTTATATTATTAGATACCGAAAAAGAACGCCAAGTGAATAGCAGGTAGTTGAATAATTAAAATGAGATAAATAAGAAATTACGATTCAAGATAATTCGACGCAGAAATTGCCATTCGAAGACGTTAAGGAGGTTAAGTAATCATTAAATGCCCGCTTCAGTCGCAGCTAACGCATTTCGGATACTATGCTACTCTTTGATCGAATTCCAAGAGTGCTGTGGTAAGTGGACATTATGCGCCTCTAAATATTCTGGTCTATGACAGGGGTTGCAGACGCGCTTCTGTATAATAATCTCGGTGTATAGTTTTGTATATAATTGTTTATCATTTGTTAGTAATGCTCCGTAACAAAAGCATGCACAATTAAAAAATAATTTCGTAACTATCCCGTTGTTGTAGAAATTTAGAATTCTATAAGAGGGTCAGTAGTCTATTGCATCTACATTACCCTACAAGCCACCTTTCGGCGTGTGGCAGGGGGTGTAAACACCAGTTGAATCTTAGCTACTTCCTTATTCGGTCACTGTCGCGTATCGTTCGCGGAAAGAATGAATTTTTAAAGCGATTCGTCCTAGCATCTATTTCTCTTAACTTACGGTCATTATCGGATTGACCGAGGTAGCAGGGGGTTGCATGATTCCTATTGTATCTTCCGAAAATGTAGTTTCCCTGAATTTATTAAGCAATCGCAGCCTAGCTTCCAATCTCCTTTCTTTCAAGGATTCCCAACCTACGTCTGAGAACATTTTTGTAACGCTTGCTTTTCTATCGTAGCATTTCTTAAAAAAACGAACCGCTTTACGCTGCACTTTCTCGAGTACACGTTTCATCCGCCGGATGCCACATACTTGCCGCATATTCCAGAAGGGGTCTGACCAAGGTAAAATAACATCGCTCTCTCACCTTTTCATCGCATTTACCGACAATACGCTTTACAAAGCCAAGCCTTTTACTTGCTTTGCCGTAGATTTTTCTAACATGCGTGGTCCTATTTAAGTTAGTAGTAATGTTGATTCCGAGATATTTAACTGAATCTACTACTTTGATACTAATTCCATCAATTTTGTATGGGTGATTTGGACGCATTTTTTTCTTTTCAAAGAAATTAACTACGGAGCATTTACTTACGTTAATATCTAATTCCCATTTTTCGCACCACCTTTGGATAAGGACTAAATCGTTTGAGAGAGAGGTCCGGTCTTCCTCGTTTGTTATTTCCCTATATATAACCGAGTCATCCGCAAATATCCTCACATTACTATCTTGTCACTCAAGTCATTGATATAAATTAGGAAAAGAAGAGGTACAATTACACTGCCTTGAGGTACGCCAAAGGTAACTTTGACTATATTTGAGCTAACGCCATCCAGTACAACTTGTTGTTCCCTCTCGTACAGAAAATCCTTAACCCAGTCGACTACTTCCTTGTTAATGCCCGCTAGTTTTAGTTTGTAAATTAGTTTGTAGTGGAGGACTCTATCGAAAGCTTTTTTGAAATCTAGGAAAACAGCGTCCACTTGCTTTTTACATTCGGCAGACTTTAAGATATCGTGTACAAATAGAGCAAGTTGGGTTTCACATGATCGGGACTTTCGAAAACCATGCTGGTTTGCGTCGAGGAATTCATATCTATCTAAAAATCCCATGAGTGAGCTTACGACGATATGTTCCATTACCTTTCCGGACAACGAAGTTAATGATATGGGTCTATAATTTCCTGGGTCCTTCTTTAATCCGCTTTTGTAAACAGGAGTAATATTAGCTAATTTCCAATCGGATGGGACCCTACCTTCATTTATCGATTTACAAAATATAATTTTGAGATAAGGGGCGACGCTTTCTGCCAGTTCTTTAAGCACTCTTGCTGGAATGCCTTCTGGCCCTGGCGACTTATTTGGCTTAATTTTGCGTAATATTTTAACTATACCGTCTGCCGTAAAAGTTATATTTGGCATGGAATCCAGTATATTGACCTTAGGGAGGATCTCTATGTTACAATCTGATGTGAATACGCTTTGATAAAATTCGTTTAGAATGTTCGCTTTCCTTTTCGAATCGCAAGTAATGTTACCTTCGATATCCCTTATTCAGCTCACTGTTTGTATCTTTCCCTGTACCTCTCTAACGTAGGACCAGAAAGCTGTAGGGTCTTCCTCTAAACATTCCCCAAGTATTTTCTTTTTAAAGTTGCTGTGGGCGTTACGCATAGCTCGCTTGGTGTCGCTTTTTGCTTTCTTGTGCTTTTCTAGCAATAGTGATCGTGGTGGATTTGGAACAGGCTGATCTATTCCCTTAAAAGCTTTTACTTTTCCGTGCAAATCTCTTTGTTTGCGGAGAGCCCTTCTAACCTCTTTATCGTACCATCTGGGCTCGCAATCATTTTTAGAGTATTTTGAAGGTATATACAAATCTATATATTTATGCATTATCTCCACGAATGATTTCCATGTATCCTCAGTGTTGTTGTTGCTTACGCGCGACTTAAATGAATTAAAATCGGTCGTTAGTTTTACGTTAAATTCCTCGAAATTGGCTTTGGAATAGCAAACACTTCGTCCTCTCAGAAGCTATTTAAGGAGAAAATGTTTTCGATTACGCCTCAAAGCTGCTTTCTCATTCCAATTTACTTTCTCAGTACGAAATTTTGGGCCGCTGAATGCGATCTTCTAAATACAAAAATACATGAAAAAATGATATCACCGTGTTATACCTCGAACCACAGGTGCAAATTGCAATTGGCTTCAAGGTAAACAATTTCACATCGGCTAAAGGTAAAGAGTTGGGGGCTGGATTACTGCAGCGTTGTTTTCTCCAAAAGGTTTTCTTGAAAGTCTTATTATATCAACGAACACTTATTGTTCTGCGAAAAATCCGATTCTCTCATTTTCAGTGAAAATGTTCCGAGAAAATCCTCATGTTTGACGCCCTGTATCTTTTCGACGCGTTTAAAAAACGATAAACGAAAATATAAAATTCGATCTTTTTGCAATAATTATGCAAGAATTCAAGTTCCGCCTTCGAAAAAAGAAAAACATTTTATGCCGAATGTGTGGCTTTTTTCGATTGCAGCCCGATGTACCACATTCAACCAAACATGGCAACCGGATCTCATCCATTACTCAAACACTGTGTTCACCCCCGTTTTGCACAGAATAAACGCATTGTTTCGCACTTAGTGCTGAAAATGAAAAACAATTCCCTCTTGAAGCAACTACTGCCTTGCGTATGTAGACTCATTTCCTTTCCTGTGCTGGCCGCCAAATACATTCCCCGTGTGCACTAAGGAATGTGCTTATATGGTGAAGGTATACAGAAAGCAAACATCTTTGTCCAGAGTATCCTTGGTTCGACTCTGGACGACTCGAATCGTCTTTCTCGTAAGAAATGCACGCAAAGTTCGTTTTGATCGATTGCAGACATTTTTTCTTTTACGGAATTAAATCGGAAGTAATGGTCGTACGAAATCGAGATGAACACCAAAAGAAAGGAAATTGAACAAAGATTCTTATTGTGGTCGTAGAATATCGTTTTCTAGTCGAAATTTGTTGATTGTTAATCATTTTTAAACACACCAATAACTAGAATGTAAACATTTTTAAACACACCAATAACTCCGTCTATAGATATAGATGAACGCAAATACTCAACTCTAAGCACTTCCGATTTTTTTATACGTTTAAATCGCCACTTAGTTGAGAAAATGCATTAAAATTTCTTATCCGTTTGCATGCATCGTTTCAAATATCAAATCAAATTATGCTTCTACAAAATTGAGACGAGTTCCAAAACAAATGAAATCGATCATCGATTGTTATTTCGGTCTTGGAATTACATGTTTTAATCTTCGGAATTACGATAATATTGTAGGAATCAAACGAAATATTATTTTATTTGGAATTGATAAAAAAACAGTTCCCCTGACGACTGTTAATCTGGACTCGATCAAGACTTGATGAAGAAGAACACCTTCTTATTGAATATATTTGTTTAGAATGAAATGGAAATGCTTTGCATCATCGGTCAATGCCCACAATATTACGCAATGGCATCGCTGAGTGCAGAAGGAGAGTTTGGTCAGTTTGAGGTGTAATTGGCAACTAAGAGGAATGAATTTCTCGATGGAGGGATTAATTGAGTTTGTGTCGATTCACTTTTCCTCCGAAACAAAAACATTTAGAGGAGAAAGATCGAATTTATTCCAATCGGACATTTCTATTTTCATTTCTCAAGGCAGATTCTGGATAATTTTCTGTGCTTTTGCCCCAACCTCCATCACGGGAATGCATCGAGAACTGCCTGTATTCTGCATGTTACTTAATTTGAAAAGCATGATGTATCCAGCGTAAGGAAAGACCCGTCGGAAACTTCGTCCTTTGAACTTGAACTTTTCTTTCGCAGAGCATTAATTGTGATTTTCTGTTTCTCCAACTCCTTGATCCCAAAAGTACCAAAAGGAATGGCTTCGAGTTCACCAATTGCATTTTTAATAAATATAATTTATTAATTTTCTCAAGTATTACCTTCGTTGCGACAGGAGGAACTTTAATTTTTTATTTAGCTCTCGAAGGAAACTCATTGTTATTTGATAAAAACAATATCTACTGTTCATTCATGTAAACGTGAATTTTTCCTCACAAAAATGTTTAGATGCAACTATTCTGGAATAAAATATCGTGTGGCGCAAACTCAACGTCATACTTGCACTTCGAATCCCAGCCGTTATTGTTTTTATATTTATCGGAATTTTAAGCAAGTTGAGGTCAAAAAATTTAAATATTCGGCAAAAATGCCCACTTTTCCTAGATTTATTCGTAAACTGCTCCACATTAATTGGGAATATTTCATCATAATCATCAAAACGAGTCCAAATTCGACTAGGTTTACTCTAATTAGGGATCGTCCATTAATCACGTGAGGCTCGAAAGGGGGGGGTTTGGAAAATAACACGAAATATCACAAGGGGGAGGTCAGGGTGCAATGAGATGTCAGGTGTATTTATTTTTTCGTTGAGCGCGCGATTTATAAACAGAAAAACGACTTTCCATTCGTCAATAAGTTCGTGATTTTGGCGCTGAAAACGTAAATCGTTGCCGTGTATATTTTCCCTTAAAACACTGTCTAAACTAAGAGATCTGTATAAAGACCTATTTGCAGAGTATAAGAAGGGAGGAAAACACAGTGTGGCTCAGAAAGAATTTAATGATCCGCATCACGACGATCGAGAGAGATTCTCTGCGTAGTGAAAATGACCGACCGTCGTTCATCTTCAAGAAAGCACATGCACCTGACTTGCAAGATCCACTTGTTAGATGGGAAGAAAGTCTCACTAATCCGAGATCAATTAAATATAATCATGTAACAGTAATATTATATGTTTTTCACATGATTACAACTTTCATTTATTATTTTGTGCCAGTCAGAAACAACCTGCAACTTTAATGTGTCTGGACATTTTTATCACGGTGCTTAATTTTCCAGAATTAAATTAGATTATATCTGTATTTAAACATAATCTTCTGAAAATTTTAAGATACTGTGTACCAAAAACAAACGTGATTTTGGGTAGGGGGTTAGTCTAAAACCTCACCAGGGGAGAGGGGGGTTAAAAAGTTGCAAAAAAACATCACCTGATTAATGGACGTCCCCTATACTAAATTAGTTTATTCTTTTAAATCTACAACGAGTTAGCATTCAATGAAATGGCTCTTTATCATCTAAGAAGCTACTGGAGTAGCAACTTCAACAGAATATGCTATTCCAGTACCGAAACAGGTCGTCAATATAAAAATTGTGTGGAAAATTTACAGAGTGTTATATTTTCATTACTTCTAAGTACACCGCCTCTCACAATTTTATTTACAATAGGTTTGTGCAGATTTTTTACGCATACTTTTAGGAGTGTTTTCCTGCTAAGGATATTTGTTAACGAGCTTTACTTATGTCCATTGAATCCACAACTATGATATTCTTATTCTACATATATTCAAATTATTTTTACTTTTATTTACTGATAAGATATTTCTAAATTGAGAATGTGTTGAATGAAAGAGGAAATCTAGATTTATCCCCAAAGAAAAAATTTTAATTATAGTTATTTATTTATTTACAATTATGTAACATATCGAGGATAACAATTTGAGAACTTAATATAAATATGAGTTATGATTCGAATAATGCATTAAGTAAAGCAAAGGAATTAAAATGTTCACCTATGGCTTCACAATTGTGGCCTGCACTCTATACAAATCCATCACTCCGTAAACTGTTTCTGGAACTTTGGTCGAAATTGCACCTTGGTCTATTCCATTAACAAAGAAATGTAGGGAACCATTTGATTTCCTAATTACACCCACACGGTCACCATCCTGTGTGTTCATAAAAATAGGTATTTAATCAGTTTATATAAGAACTAATGACAGGAGAGATTATTAAGTAAAAATAAAACTGTGAAGAATGAGTGAATGTTTCACATATTTATGGTATCATAACCAGTAAAAGCTCTAATAATGGAAACAGAGATTCAATCTGATGCAATTGATAATTCAAGCGAGTTAAGTATTAGTGTAAATATCAACTATCATGAAATATTACTCTTATTTGGAAATGTTTGAAGTACTTTCTCGCTAAAAAATAAAACAAATCAAAAGACTTTACATTCACACTGCAGACGACGTAGACAGAAAGGTTTTAGAAGATAAAAATTTCAATAAGATGAAATAAGTGAAATCACGGTAAATAATTTGGAGTTCCTTGTTTTATTAGTTTCACATCAGTTAAATAAATGTTTAGCCATGTCATGAAATAAACTGAATTCAAAGCGTATTACAATATCTTCAGTAGATAAAGGGAACACAAATTTTATCCCTCTTTAATTCTCTCACATAAGAGGCATTGCCTTAATGAGTTTCCTTCTTTAACTTATAATATAGTTATGAATTCAAAACTTGATGGTTAGAAATTGCTTACCTTCAATGTGTTAAGATAGATCCCATATTCTCTTCCAATAGCATTTCCATTATGGAATATACCGTGTCCGAAATAGAGCCAAACGCCATCCCTATGGAAGATATGGTTCATTAGATAAACATCCACAAACAATGATACATCAAACGATATATTTAAAAATTTATTTATACTTGAAGGAGATCCAGTGATGTCTGAAGGAGACGGTGCACAGTGGGCTAGAATCGAAAAAACCTGGACAAGGGGCTAAAAATGGTTTTATTGAGTGCGGTTATTGAAACTTGGCATAGTTATTGCAAAATGGTTGAATTTTATGTTCCCGCTCGTCGTTTTTTAAAATATTCAGGCATCAAATAGATAAAGGGCGTCAAACTTGAGAAATGTTCACGAAAACGGGAAGTTTCGGATTTTTCGGAAAAACGTTCAAGTTCGTTGATATATAGTTGCTTTTGAGAGAAGATGTTGGATAAAACAACACAGCAGTAGTAATCTAGCATTACCTTTTGTCTTTCAATTCGCTCAATGTTTCATGCTCTAAGATGGTTCTTTGATTATTTAAAGCAACAAAATGGCGGACACCTTTTACGGACAAATTTCGAGATAAAGTAAGGAAATCAACTAGGTAAACAGCGATGGACTATCAAGTCTCTTATACCACGTCAATTTACAAGGCTTCTAGATATGGAATCTGAAGAGACTGTTTCATTTCACCTGCTACCCTGTGATTCCGGTGGACTTTTCCTAAGCGCTGCGCGGTCCGGCTGGGCGCCGTAGAATACCCAAATCCGGTTTCGGTGTCTTTTTGGTTAGGTTGAGTCGAAAATTTTGCTTCTTTTATGTTTAATTCTGGCAAACCATATTATTAACTTATTTTAATACACTTTAAGATGTGAGTTTGAGACCATTACTTTAGATAATAAATGCGGAATTGAGAAATTTTGGCACATTAGAGACATTGATCTATATTATATTTTTACCGGTAAAAATATCTCTGGCGAACTTTATATTTTCTATGCTGGTCAAAAATACTGTTAACAGAATTGAGCAATCTTCTCTTTTTCCAATTTTAGCCGGCCCTTATTTTATGGGCCCTGAGTTAAGTACGGATTACGGCACTCTAGTGGAATGCCAACATCCGTACGCATCCGCCCCTTTGCTAGGGCTATTGGGCACGTGCCTTCGGGGTTCTTAGGAAAGAGAAAATATTTTGGAAGTTTCTGTTTTAGTCTTTCTTTGAAGGCAAAAAGTTAGTTTCTTGTGCTTTTGGTTTTCGGATATCCTGCCACAGTATTTTGGCTTCAAAAGAATCCACGAGATACAACGACGATCCGTTTGCCCTTTGGCTGTTATTTGAAAATCTCTAACTGATCCATCACATAAAGTATGAGTAATTTATTAAAATAAGAAGAATATGGGTAAATGGCGACTAAATAAGATTTTTAGAAAATTTGATATTTTTTACCAAGAGTGATAGGAATCTTAAATGTTTTTATGCCGAAAATTGCGTATCTAAGTAGTGAATTGGGTTCTTTTCATCATTCAACAGGAAGAATTTAGCAACAGATCCTTATTTATTCCCGTTTTTTAAATAGTCGTTTACTTGACGTTTATTGAAACATAGGATTATCTTTTGTGAAGTGCATTTTTCCGAAATTACTCGATTGGTGATTCATCAAGTAATTATAAAAGAGAAGGAAACCAAATCAATATTGGATCAAAAGAATCATCTGCTGAATTTTTTGATTCGCAAGTTGAACTTGAAAGATTAAACTCATATGTGAATGATTCTCTTAGGTACTGCCTTGCTCCATATCCAGAAGGGATTTCCGTTTCGGAAGAGACTTGCGAAGTGAATTTAAAATCTCTGCTAGCACATACAGCGTCAAGAATTGTAGCTTCAGTATCAACAGTACAAGCCTAAAAGCGTAAAATCAAATGCTCTCTAACCTGCAAATACGGTTTTTATGGAAGCTCTGGCCACTCACTGTATAAGCAAGGATGGCAACCGGAGGGAAAATTGTACGAGTTGTAATTCCTGAGATCTTTCGTTCCTCTCCGTTTAGTCAACGATAATACAGGTAAATAGCACTAATTCAGCGTTTTACTCAAACTTAAAAGAAAGAAAAACTTTCATCTAGTCAATTCAATAATTTTGGTTATTATATTACATTAAGGTAAAATAATATGGCCAAATCCTCGGCCATCCTCAACATGTTTTGGCAGCCAATTTGCCTTCAATGGAAAAAGGAGACGAAGAGCATTCCGAAGATAGAATAAATTTTCCATTTTTTCAAGCTACTGCAGGGATACTGCCCGTCTCTACGTAAATTTGTATCATTGGTGCTATATGCCTCCAACAGAACATAAAGTACTTATTCACGGAACAGGAATATCAAAAGATGCGATTCTTCCGTTGGGAGAGCTATAAGAAGAAGCCATGGAAGCTAGAAACAAAGATATCAGGACGTTTCGGGTAAGATTCACGAGGAAACACTCGAGAATAGCTACTAATGAGGATTTAATAAAAAGGCTGCTGGTAACATCAAATGCCAGGTTTACCATATAAGGCACATTGAAATCCAAGAAGAAAAGGATCCTAACAACAGAGTTAAGAAATCTCATCATCGACGACCGAGAGAGTGAGCTATTTGAATCCGAGGATTCAGATGAAGAATCTTCTGACGGCTGAGTGGGAGGAACTTAATAAGGTAATGAAATACGTTAATTACAATAAATAATTGAAACAGGCGCCAGCCAAAACGAGGAATTCATTATTTTTATAACTAAGTGAGGGATATATTCAATAAATTTAACCAAACAAACTTAGGGTTATATACTATTAACTAAAATATACTTAAGGATAAGTTTTAAGTTAAAAACTTTGTCTGCCCCATCCTAAATGTTTTGAGCAAGCTTATGGCCTCCGATTTAAGCTGAGTATAAATTTTCTCCTCGTGGTACATTTGACTTTCATTGGTTTATACTGCTGGTGCTTTTCAACATGAATCCTTATATCCTAAAATTACAGATCTGAAAGGTGCAATCCTCAGGCAGGGAAGAATATGGAAACTATTGTCTTACTATTCTATAAACACAGTCAAAGCTAATAATGAAGGATCCATCGCAGCAGCAGAGATTTCAGCTAAGATATGATCTACGATACTCCATGGCAGTGCTTTCTAACCGGTTTGTCGTGGGTAAGATATTATTTCGAAGCACAGCAAGTGTAAGTGACATGAATTTCTAAATCCGAATTACTTAATTAGAACTAAATGCACTGTAATTTGAGACAAAATTATTTATTTAACAGGATATCTTTAAAGTGAAATTGTAATATCAAAATACACTATTAGCTTGATTTGCGTTATTAATTTTAATTTAGCCTGAAACTTGGAAACCATTGGTTTGCAGAAGGTTTTGAGATACCATAAAATTGCTCCGTTTAAAAGAAAATCTTGGAAGGCACTGTTCTATCACCTCTATGATATTTATGCATAAATCTAAACTTGACATTTATTTATCTAACCTATGCAACAGTTAAAATCATGGTATTAATAAAAAACATAATATATGTTATTCCCATCCCGTAGTTGATGTAATTCCCAGAGTTTATTAAAGATTAAGCTTCGAATCGATTCTAAATAGACGTCTACATTAAATTAATGTAGAGATGTTTGTACGCCTTCAGATGTGATACGAAGAGGAAGAATTATTTGAAAGAAGGAAATCCAGAAATTGAAGCAGCAAAAACGAAAATACTGAGGATACTAAAGTCGAGACTAGGATAACACGTAGTGGCAAAGTATACTCCATTCATCTATTATATATAGATGCTTCTCCGGATTCATTCATATAGATAGGTAGATAGATAGATAGGATACTAATTCACAGCCAAAACCACAAGCGTCATTGACTTGAAATTTTTACGACATATTGGCCCTAACGTGAAACCACCAGAAAAAATGCGATTTTGAACCTCAGTGTCGTGGGTTCGACTCCAGAGGGCCCCAAAGTCCCGATTTTTTCCATTTAAATGCATTGCTTAGATTTTCCGGAATTTTTAAAAAATACTTCCCCGATAGGTAGAAAATCGAAACTCTAGGAACCTTTATATATGGTCATGATCTAATTGAAACAGTAATGACTTACACGAAAAAAATGCTGGGTTCGATACTAGGACGATGCAAAAATCCGCCGTTTAAAATACATTGAGGTAGGTTTTCATTATTTTTTTTCATACACTTATCGGAATATTAAGAAGTTCGTGCTTGGCAAGATGATGTACGGTAAGAATCGTTTTTAGAAAAAAATTTAGTTGAGACCTTACTACTCCTGGGTTCGATGCCAGAGCGCATTAAAATATCTCTCATAAGGAATATAAGGGAATAGTAGGACGTCGTTTGAAGCTGTTACACCCAATATTTCTTCTTGAATTTTCACAAATAGTTAGGGGTAGTGATCTTCTGTTCTGCTGCATAGAAGGTATTACCAGAAAGACCCGAGTTCGAAGCCAGGCGGTAAATATATTCCACATTTAAAATACATTGAGTTACCTATTCATAATTTTTTTTATGCATTTAGCGAAATGATAGGAAGTTCGTGCTGTGCTAGAAGATGTATCGTAAGAATTGTTTTCAGAAAAAAATTTAGATAAGACCGAACTATTCCTGGGTTCGATGCCAGAGCACATTAACAATTCTCTCATAAGGAATATAAGGGAAAATAAGGACGTCGTTTGAGGCAGTTTCGGCCAATATTTTTGTTTTAATATTTACTCATAGTTACAGAGGGTGTTCTTCTGTTATGCTGCGTAGTATGTTTGCCAGGATGACCCGGGTTCGAACCCAGGTGGTAAGTATATCCCCCATTTAATATACATTGAGGTAGTTTTAATTATTTATTTAGATGCACTTACCGAAATAATAGAAGGTTTTTGCTTAGATAGAATATATATATTGAGACTTGGCTTAAGGAAAAAATTTAGATAAGACAAAGCCGCTCCTTGGTTCGATGCCAGAGCACATTACAATTTCTCGAATAAGGAATATATGTGAAAAGTAGGATGTCGTTCGAGGCAGTTGCACCCAATATTTCTGCTTGATTTTACACACATAGTTAGAGATAGTGATGTTCTGTTTTGCTGCATTGCAAGTATGGCCTCAAAGACTCGGGTTTGATGCCAGACAGCTTAAAATTCGCTTACATTGAAGCGAATTTTAAGAATATTTTCTTTTCTTTTTTCTCGAATTTTCTCGAAAATAGTCTTTTTTTTTCTTTTAAGGACCATCCCACTATGATGCCGATATGAAATTAGTTCTGTTGCTCTGCTTGCAGTATGCAAGCTACATTTTACTCGTAATTAAGTATGATTGCAACTCGACATACTAAATAAGCTAATTTCGCAGAATGCAGTATAATTGCTTGAGAACTGTTTTCAGGATTTTTTATATTGACTCATGTCCCGTATTTGTTCTTTATTCGTTTAATATTTGTTCTAATATTAGTGTTCTATGAAATATTATAATTAAAAATTCATTTCTGTGTATTTGATACTAAATTACCTAAAGAATTATTCCCAGTTACATCCTGCGATGATTATTCTATATGATAAGCCAGAACTTATTGTTCCCGTTACACGAATGCGTTTCTCAAATGGAATAAAATATTTGTGAAAATGATTAAAGTAATATTTAATCAATTCGTAGAGATACTATTAAATATATTATGAATCACATAATTATTATTTAGGAATAATTCTTAAAATTAACATTATTCGACTAAATCAACTCACTTTTTTCGTGCAGCGGTCCGTTGCTGAGATCGATATTAGCAGCAGTCCTCTCGTGGAAATGTAACGGCACCTCCTCTTCAGTTTTGTTATCTAAAGGAAATGAAATCACAACATATCCCGTTACTATCTGTTATCTCAGCTAATGAGATTAGATGCAGAAATACTTCAAAGTAATTAATACATATTTGATGATATTGTAATTACACACATTCATCTGATATCAGGTACTTACAGAAGAAAAAACGACTCAGAAAAAGTTTCCCTTAACATAATAAAAATCATGACATATTTTTACTATATTGGTGATTTTTCCCTCCGAAACGGTTTCCGTATGGGATTCACAATAGGGTTACGCTATAATTAATTTCCATTAAACATCATATTTAACACATTGAGACTGTGATATATTTTTTGGCTACTTGGAAGTGCATAATAAAAGCTTACGCTCACAATAGTGTATGCTATCCGTAACAGCAGCTGTTTCGATTTGGCTCTGATGAGAAACTTTACTCAAGGAAACAATAATAGTTTATCGAGGGGCTCTACCTGATTGAAGTGTGATTAGATAATGATTCATCAAAACATTGAAATTGAATAAGTTGAATGGGTATTAGTTTTTTATGGCAGTAAAATCAGGATCTAACCGTAGTAAGTAGGGGCTAACCTAGTCTACATTTA
The DNA here is from genome assembly GCA_947579665.1 of Sympetrum striolatum. NCBI lineage: Eukaryota > Metazoa > Arthropoda > Insecta > Odonata > Libellulidae > Sympetrum > Sympetrum striolatum. The sequence continues at coordinate 114,004,258 of OX388343.1, read as the reverse complement.
CATTTAAACCCTGCAATCCACCAGTGGCGCGTGGCAGTGGCCCTAATTTATAGAATCTACAGGAAAATCTACAGAAACGTCATTTAATAATAATAACTGGGTTTCGTTTCTCTATAATATCTTTTAACGGTATCGGCCTAGCAGCCATCATCAGGTACAGCACTACTAGCAGATGGACTGTCTCGATGGGAATTGTAGAGGCACCTCATATCTCAGTAACGACATCACCTTCACCTACCCATAGCTATTTTTGAGTAAGGGCTCCTCTCGCTTAAATATGTTTAGGGAATAAAACTTTGTCAGTATTTTAAGTTCTGCACCTAATAATAGTGGCGAGGCTGAACCCAGATAAATCTTAGCTCGATACTAATAATTGTATACTATTAATTATATATACGAACAAAACTCAAGTTACTCTCTGGGGTTGAAAGATAAGTAGAAGAAGCAAAGAGGTGGAAGGGATTTAGTAAGTATTCTTGAAACATCTGCTTTTATCAATTACGGGTATTGAAAAGATGAAAAACTAATCGTTTTCAGGAGTACTTAGAAAAAATGTGCGAGGGAAGACAGAACATGGAAGCGATGGACCAATATTTACCTCATTCTATCCTTTAAATTTCAGTTAATCAATAACCTTTTTTAAAATATCAATTAAATATGCCACAATAATGAATTATCAATAATATCACAAATCAGAGTAAAAGAATTACCTTTCAAAATATTATTATTATTATTATTAGGGGTCTTTATTAGGCGAGATTGAGACTATATATGACTATGACAATATTGAGAAAATACGATGTTTAGCTGTCCGTTCGCTATCAACTTCCGAGGCCAGATATCCTTCTACCTTCACAACTTTAACTCCTCCGCAAATGACGATGTTCTGAGAGATGTCCAATTCCATCCTCCATACTTTCTGCTCCTCCGCGGGAAGTGAACTTGGTAATCCATTTACCAGTTTCGTTCCGTTTGGTTCTTATTGAACCCTCAGCATCTTGCTGGGGTCGGCCACGGTACACTTCTCCTCCGCATTCGCAAGAACGATAAAGAAGACCGCGAAGGCCTAGGCTATCTGCCTACAATTTCATCTTCAGTGACTTGTTTAGTTGATCTTCACACACAATCCACAGCACAAATGATCATCGCAATGGGAGATCCCCTTCTATTTATACTCGGTTCTCCAGCTAAGAGGATAACCTTCACCCGTCTTTATTTGTTTTTTCTTATCGTTCGTGCTCACTTTTCCTCTTATTGCTACTGGTAAGACAAGATTTCAGCTTCCTTAATATCATGTTCGTTCATGATGCCGACTTTTAAGACGGAAAAAAGATAATGAAATGTATCTAGTATCCAACTTTAGATTTAGATAACAAAGGATGTCCCTTAAATAAACATCTACGCAAAAGTATTCTGATCTGTTGGAATTTGCAGGGATCATTTCAATGCCAATATTTTGAGAATTGAACGAAGTAAATTCCACCAAGGACACTAATTACTTGCGAATTTTTACCGATTATCGTAATTGTATTATTAATTACTTTCCCACTGTTTAAAAAAAATCACAGTCTCTGGCGATGAATAGTTAATATTCGTCATGATGGAGAAGAACAATTTGTACTTTTTCCACAGTACTTTCTTAAAAACAATAAAATGAAACTAGTCCTGTTTTATTTCATTTTATCGTTTTTAATAAAATACTGTGGAAAGAGTACAAATTATTCTTTTCATCCCACTGTTTAATTTCAGTCCATGCAAACTGCTAATTTTGTAAATTATATACGAACTTAGCATCCAAGAAATTATGATGCAAATATAGGAAAACACCCTTTTTATTTCCGGGGAGAATATTTTATCCTCTCAATCGGAATAGAAAAAGGCCGAGGAAAAGGTTCAGTTCAAAGATACTGTAGTGTTTCATCACGAACATATAACCTTGAATGTTCATCACTGTATCGGTTAATGTTACAAATTGAACGTTAAATAATTTTCACCTGTATTTATATCACTCATTGCTAAACACTATAAATTGCTTCAAATATTTCTGAGGCTATATAAGAGTTATTATGAAATTCATTCATTAGTGTTTCACCTTTCGGTTGGTTCATGTTCATAAGTGATACTACATAGTTCTTATATCCTTCGAATGATATCGTTAATGACTGTTATAAATATTATATGTAAATTTCCTTGTCACTCTCATCATTATGATAGAATTTCTGAAATTATATGCAGGATGAGGTGGCAGCTGCTATACCTTAGCTCTGCCACATCAATGAGAGAGAGGTGCAGTATCATATGCATGGACTTTTCTGCGTTAGAAAGTGTTAAGGAATTGACTTTGCTTTGGGATCACAAAATACGTTCAAAACGATACAATGGAAATTTTATTTTTAATAAAGGTTGAAAGTTTTCTGCAGCTCAAAAGCCTCCAGAACAGACAAAAACAATTGATCAACCACTTCCACTATTCTATTTGGACCCCTACCCCTATGCTAATTGGAGAACTACGGTTGTTTCTATTTAAATTATAAACAGGGCTTACAAGGAACATTAACGGAGTGTTACTCACCGATTTCATTCAAACTCGGTAGATTCAGAGGTGATGGTGAAAAAGTAAAATCTTTGAAATAATTCGTTCCCTCGTGACCTAGGAGCCGAGATATTCGAGGTCAAAAATTGCAAACTGCCCACCCGGGCCCCTCGCTAAGACGCCGTACTCCTAGACGCGGATACCGGGCGGGAGCAACACCTATTCTATAGTAGTAGGTGTTGGCGGGAGTGCCGTCGCATGCGGTCGCCGCGAAAACGAAGCGCGGTCGGAAATTCGTATGGTTTTCGGCGGTTTTCATTCTACAATTTGTAAAGAATGAAATAAATTTCGATTACATGGATTCAAATTTGATTTGTATTTACTTCGTATTTTTATACACAAAAGTGAATTTTTTCAAAAAATCTTTGAAACACAGATTAAACCATCAGCGCCCAGAGGTGCCGTTTGGCACCCAACGAAAAAGTGACGCGTAATTCCGGCATCGCCGCTCTGTTTGCTTGTCTGGCGATTTACGTTTATCTAGGTACCTCTCCTCTATCCTCTCCACCCCTCTGTGTCACATTCGCGTCTGCAGTCGACGAGAAAGGATCATTTTTCGTAAACAAGTCGAGGAGGAATGATCGCCATGTCTTAAAGAAAAAGGTAAGCTTCTAAAAATTATTGTTTTAACTATTAATTTGAGGTGACAGTGTGATTTACGTGTTGCCAACAAGTCATAGTGCCCTCATAAGTAAATATCTTGTGTCAGATTTCGTTATATTGCGGTAGAGGCGTTGTTTTTTTCGGTGGATGCCGTTTGGCACCGCTGGGCGGCTAGCGTAGCACCATGGTGCAGTTTACCAGAATTTGCTGTTTTTATATGTTATTGGTATTTTCGGAGTTAAATTTTGCTTTTAGGAAAAGAAAATATTATTTACGAATGTTTCTTTTTTATTTCGGGATATGGCTGGTAGGAGGGAGGTGTGACGCTATTTCTGATGTTTGTTTTCATATTTTTTTTGTTTCTTCGTATAGACATACTTTGATTACTAATCACTCCCAGACATTTCTTTTGCGCAATGAAAAGAAGGCAATATTTTTGTCTTACGTAATAAATATAGGCCTACCCGGCAAAAAGCGCGATTTTAGTACTTTTTTATTTTTTATGTGTAATTTATTTATAATCTTATGTTTGAGCATTTCTTCTGCAACGAAGAAGAAACAGAGAAAAAAAATAGTGTGCACATTCCGTTCTAAAAGCAAAACAAAAATTGGCCGGTTATAACTCAAACTATGAAGGTTTCCTAATTCCGAGTATTCTTTCCAGGACCAAAACTGTCAAAGAGGCTCTTGATTACCTAGAAGAGGAGAAGGTTGATGATGTATCATGTATATACATAGAACCTCCAGAAAGCAACGTTCTAACCGATGAGGATTCTGGCGATGAGGACGACGGAGGAGCAATTGACAACCTTTCCGGGAGGCAGTTGAGAGCAAGGGCTGAAATAGTGTATTATAAAGCAGATGCCACAGATCTTTTTGGCAAATCTAGGGACGAGGATAGTACTGACTCTGATACAAGTCAAATATCAGCACCAAAACGTAAGCGCGGCCAAACATCAAAAAGCAGAAAAATATCACAGTCGAAGAAGAAATCTGTTCAGAAGAAAGGTGCCCCGAAACAACAATTTAAATGGAAGAAAGGCGTCGATTTGAAGACTCAGGAAAAGATTTTTCCAGAAGCAGATTACCTTTCGTTGCGGGATAAAACTGCTGTCGACATTTTTGAAATGTTTTTCGTTCAAGACGTCATCAGTTTTATTACTGAGGAAAGTAACAAGTATGCACTTTTCTCTAATGCCTCGAGCTTGCCTAACATCACCGTAGAGGAAATCAAGGTTTTCCTTGGCATACTCATACTTTCTGGCTACAATACAGTTCCAGACAAACGTCAGTATTGGGAAGAGGCAAGAGACGTCCGCAACGATCTTGTGTTTTGCAGTATGCGAAGAAATCGGGTTTTGGAGATACAGCGCTACTTGCATCTAGCAGACAATACCAAGCCCAACCCTACGGACAAGTTTTGGAAGTTGAGAGCCTTCATGGACATGATTCAAGAAAAGCTTTTGAAAAATCATCGGCCCGAACAAAATTTGGATTTGGCTCCAAGTGTAACGTAGGGTTGTGCGTTGTGTGCTTCATCGCCTACCACGTGCCTAAATAAGGTGGTCTACAGCTTTTCATGGTATTTTTGATAGATTGTTAACTTTATGAAAAGCATTCTACTAAGATTTTGTAAGCTTTCCAGCAGTAGAGATTGGGAGACTGATTTGTATTGTTTTTGTTCCTAATTTTTGTTGGTGTTCGTGATTGCTCCTATCCTAATTACTTTTTTGAACTCATGTGATAATACTGGGACCTGATAATCAACCAAAGAATATGTAGGTTTGGACTTGAAAAGGAGAGTCTTATTTTTCTAGTTTTTTAGTACTTGCGTTATAATATGTAAAGGTCGATATTCATATGTAACTTAGTGTATAATCGGTGCATAAACAATCTTGATGTTCTGCACAGGTAGATATGCTTGTTGTAACGCATGTGCGAGTTTTTATGTACGTTTATTTTTTTTAGTGTAAGACACTTTACATTTGATTAAAACCCAATGGATGGGTTCATGTTTTTGTATTGCTACATTTTTAAAGCAACAAATAAATAAATACCAATTTTACGCACGTATTTTCCAATTATTTGTAATAACCATAGACCATAATAAGTTAGTTGCATATAGCTATGATTACCGCCCAGCGCACAGTGGGCTAGAATCGAAAAAAACTGGACAAGGGGCTAAAAATGGTTTTTTTGAGTGCGGTTATTGAAACTTGGCATAGTTATTGCAAAATGATTGAATTTTATGTTCCCGCTCGTCGTTTTTTTAAATTTACAGGCGTCAAATAGATACAGGGCGTCAAACTTCAGAAATGCTCACGAAAACGGGAAGTTTCGGATTTTTCGGAAAAACGTTCAAGTTCGTTTACATATAGTTGCTTTTGAGAGAAGATGTTGGATAAAACAACACAGCAGTAATCTAGCATTGCTCTTTGTCTTTCAATTCGCTGAATGTTTCATGCTCTAAGATGGTTCTTTGGTTATTTAAAGCAACAAAATGGCGGACACCTTTTACCGACAAATTTCGAGATAAAGTAAGGAAATCAACTAGGTAAACAGCGATGGACTACCAAGTCTCTTATACCACATCAATCTGCAAGGCTTCTAGATATGGAATCTGAAGAAACTGTTTCATCTCACCTGCTACCCTGTGAATGCGGTGGACATTTCCTAAGCGCTGCGCGGTCCGGTTGGGCGCCGTAGAATACCCAAATCCGGTTTCGGTGTCTTTTTGGTTAGGTTGATTCGAAAATTTTGCTTCTTTTATGTTTAATTCTGGTAAACCATATTAAAACTTATTTTAATACACTTTAAGATATGAGTTTGAGACTATTAATTTACATAATAAATGCGGAATTGAGAAATTTTGGCACATTAGAGACATTGGTCTATATTATATTTTTACCAGTAAAAATAACTCTGGCGAACTTTATATTTTCTATGCTGGTCAAAAATATTGTTAACAGAATTGAGCAATCTTCTCATCTGCCAATTTAGCCGGCCCTTATTTTATGGGCCCTGAGTTAAGTACGGATTACGGCACTCTAGTGCAATGCCAACATCCGTACGCATCCGCCCCTTTGCTAGGGCTATTGGGCACGTCCCTTCGGAGTTGTTAGGAAAGAGAAAATATTTTTGAAGTTTCTGTTTTAGTCTTTCTTTGAAGGCAAAAAGTTAGTTCCTTGTGCTTTTGGTTTTCTGATATCCTGCCACAGTATTTTGGCTTCAAGAGAATCCACGAGTTACAACGACGATCCGTTTGCCCTGGGGCTGATATTTGGAAATATCTAGCTGAGCCATCACATAAAGTATGAGTAATTTATTAAAATAAGAAAAATATGGGTAAATGGAGTCTGAATAAGATTTTTAGAAAATTTGATATTTTTTACCAAGAGTGATAGGAATCTTAAATATTTTTACGCCTAAAATTGCGTATCTAAGTAGTGAGTTGGGTACTTTTCATCATTCAACATGGAGAATTTAGCAACAGATCCTTATTCCGATTTCCGAAATTACTCGATTGGTGATTCATCAAGTAATTATAAAAGTGAAGGAAACCAAATCAATATTGGATAGAAAGAATCATCTGCTGAATTATTTGATTCGCAAGTTGAACTTGAAAGATTAAACTCTGATGTGAATGATTCTCTTAGGTACTGCCTTGCTCCATATCCAGAAGGGATTTCCGTTTCGAAAGAGACTTGCGAAGTGAATTTACAATCTCTGCTAGCACATACAGCGTCAAGAATTGTAGCTTCAGTATCAACAGTACAAGCCTCATAGCGTAAAATCAAATGCTCTCTAACCTGCAAATATGGTTTCGATGGAAGCTCTGGCCATTCACTGTATAAGCAAGGATGACAACAAGAAGGAAAGTTGTACGAGTTCTTATTCGTAAGATCTCTCGTTCCTCTCCGTTCAGTCAACGATAATACAGGTAAATAGCTCTTATTCAGAATTTTACTCAAAGTTAAACTTAAAAGAAAGTAAAACCTTCATCTAGTCATTTCAATAATTTTGGTTATTATATTACATTAAGGTAAATAATATTGCCAAATCCTCGGCCATCCTCAACATGTTTTGGCAGCCAATTCGCCTTCAATGGAAGAAGGAGACAAAGAGCATTCCGAAGATGGAATAAATTTTCCATTTTTTCAAGCTACTGCTGGGATACTGCCCGTCTCTACGTAAATTTGTATCATTGGTACTATATGCCTCCAACAGAACATAAAGTACTTATTCACGGAACAGGAATATCAAAAGATGCGATTCTTCCGTTGGGAGAGCTATCATAAGAAGCCATGGAAGCTAGAAACAAAGATATCAGGAGGTTTCGGGTAAGATTCACGAGGAAACACTCGAGAATAGCCACTAATGAGGATTAAATAAAAAGGCTGCTGGTAACATCAAATGCCAGGTTTACCATGTAAGGCACATTGAAATCCAAGAAGAAAAGGATCCTAACAACAGAGTTAAGAAATCTCATCATCGACGACCGAGAGAGTGAGAATCCGAGGATTCAGATGAAGAATATTCTGACGACTAAGTGGGAGGAACTTAATAAGGTAATAAAATACGTTAATTACAATTAATAATTGAGATGTAAGCAGCCATTCCGACAATTAAGGTAATATGTGTAAAATTCACAGGAATATTAACAATTTTAAGAGTTTTTATACGTATTAAACAGACTAACAAACAATTTCCCTAATGTGCCAAAATTTATGCCGCATTTATTATGTACATTAATAGTCTCAAACTCATATCTTAAAGTGTATTAAAATAAGTTTTTAATATGGTTTACCAGAATTAAACATAAAAGAAGCAAAATTTTCTACTCAACCTAACCAAAAAGACACCGAAACCGGATTTGGGTATTCTACGGCGCCCAACCGGACCGCGCAGCGCTTAGGAAAAGTCCACCGCAATCACAGGGTAGCAGGTGAAATGAAACAGTCTCTTCAGATTCCATATCTAGAAGCCTTGTAAATTGATGTGGTGTAAGAGACTTGATAGTCCATCGCTGTTTACCTAGTTGATTTCCTTACTTTATCTCGAAATTTGTCCGATAAAGGTGTCCGCCATTTTGTTGCTTTAAATAACCAAAGAACCATCTTAGAGCATGAAACATTCAGCGAATTGAAAGACAAAAAGCAATGCTAGATTACTGCTGTGTTGTTTTATCCAACATCTTCTCTCAAAAGCAACTATATGTAAACGAACTTGAACGTTTTTCCGAAAAATCCGAAACTTCCCGTTTTCGTGAACATTTCTGAAGTTTGACGCCCTGTATCTATTTGACGCCTGTAAATTAAAAAAAACGACGAGCGGGAACATAAAATTCAATCATTTTGCAATAACTATGCCAAGTTTCAATAACCGCACTCAAAAAAACCATTTTTAGCCCCTTGTCCAGGTTTTTTCGATTCTAGCCCACTGTGCAGCGGTGCCATACGGCACCCGACTCCCCCGCGCTTAATATCGTGTGTACAGGAATTATACCGATCAAGGCACTATTCTAACGCCATAAACCATGTTTTCTAGTAAAATATTCGATTTCCGAGAAAAAAAAACCTTGGGCGCTGAAGGGTTAAGTTCACAGTGAGCATTCACTTTATGAAGGTTGTATTCCCCCATACAGTTTCGTCTTATACATTTTCGCATCGACTTTCATAAATATTTTCATTAAAACAATGCTGCACCGGAGTGAGAAGAGAGTCGGGGTGCTGCTCTATATATCCTGCTTTGAACCACGCGCACTTAATAAAATTTTTAAATCTGGGGCCTGGAATTGAAAATGCGTAAGGGATTGTAATTTTAGGATACTATCCCTCTGAAAAAGAGAAATGTCTAGTTGATCTAACAGCACTCGATCAGAAACCTTCCGCATGAAGTCTTTCCACATTCTAAAAAGATATATATCCAGTGGCTGAATAAGTCCTGTGGTCATTGGATGAATCAATTTAATCACTAACCGGTGGGTGTGTAAATAGCCTTTCTTATTCCCCGGTATTCTGAGAAAACAAGAAAGGAAAAACCGCACCTTTTGAGTGCTCTCAAAAGATTAGGAAATTTTGTTCATTTCCAGTTTGGTTCACGGATTGCTCGGACACCCACTATAAACATAATTCAATAAACGAGTACTTAACAATGTTATGTCAAACAGTAAAGCCATGCAAAAAAGTCAACGAATTAAAAGAAAAGAAGGAGGCAACATATAGAACTGCTGTACTATCTAACGATTCGGATGAACAGTATAAGTCATAGTTGAATCAAATCATGCAACTATTTTTAGTTGAAAGGTAGAATTGATTCCAAAATGAGCAATACTTAAAAAGAAATCGCGGAAGCTATAGCTGACGGGTTTTAATAATTTTAAGAAAGTGGATGTTACGATTGTCGTCAAATTTCGTGGTCTGGTAAGGCGATGAGGAAAGGACGCTAAGGGTGGGGAAAGGGGTCTGTGGCGTCTCCTGAGTCTTCAGTCGCCCGTTTGGCTTAGTATGTTGAGGATCAGTGAGCGATCCTGTGATTTTTCACTTTTATCAATTCATCTACAAATACACTACGAAAGAAGGCTCCGTCTTTATTTACTTGCCACCCTAAACGCGAGCAGTGGGCGTTTGCAATATTTGTTCGGCGGGACAATGGCCCGCTTGGGAGAGTAGCTCAATGGGGTAATTTTTAAATGCAACAAACATAAAGGATTTATTGATGAAAGGAAAAAAATGATATTGGTAATTACAGTTTGAGGAGAGAAAATTTCAACGCTGGGAGAATACCCTCTTTCAAAACGAAATGAAAATAAACAATACTCTTCTTTTTACGCATTCCAATTTAAATATTAGTTTTTGAGAATATGGAAGGCAAATAAAGAGAAAACAAGCATTCCCCTGAGTGCGTCTCTGCGGAAATGTATGCTCCGAAGGTAACAATTGTTATTTTAAGAGAATGCCAATTATCTGTAAACAGGGCAATTAGAAAGATAAAGTGTCTAATAAGAGACGAATCGTCATCATAAGATTATATCAAATCACGATTATGTAAACTGACTTAAACGCATAAACTAAGAGCAACATGGCACGCGTATTCACATCGAAAATAAAGTTTCAATGTTTATGTCTGACTCATAAATGATAGGAAATTTTGCTGCAATTTGAGCCCTCTTCAAACGCCCAAAGGATTTCGTTTCACAATTAAACAAATGAAAAACGTACTCTAGTGGTGCCACATTACTATATAATAATAATAACTTCTCTAATGGAAACAGGAAGATCCCAATTACATCCATTTTAATAATCATTATTATTCACAAAGACAAGCAACCATTCCCTAGCCAGAAAAATCCAAAATATTCACAAATAAGAACAACCAAAGTTAGATGAAACCACGACTCAATTATTTGATCGTCATATGAGTAAAAACAATCGCATTCCGATGTTTTCAATCGTCTTCAAAGTTTTCCTATTAATGAATAATTTTTCCTTTAAGAGTACCGTTTTTTGTTAATTTCTTTTCGAGAAGATGAGCCTGAATTCTTCTCATGTCTGAGATTCCCGCAGAGGCCCTTTTCTTTCGTCATCAGATTCGAATTAAGTCCTTTTTTCGGAGGATTCCAAGGATGGCGCATTCCTCTGCGTTGAAGAAGGATAGTTCATTCAGCAAGACATTCATTCATTCCCTCATTCCGAGTTCTGATTTTACAACTGACGCAATAACCTCGTTGTGGAATTTATCTTTAATCAATTTAAAAAGGATAGAATACAATAATTCAAATTTTTGGCTCATTCTTTCAATATTTTTAGACTACCAGAGACGTAATTATGTGTTGAGAAGCGCCTTCTCACTAAAATGAGCATGTAAAATAACATGGCTGTAAAGATTCCTAAAAATAAAATGACCGAAATTTGCTTGCGTAAATATGCAATTCATTCAGATTTGATAGAAATCTCGTTTAGAGTTTGATTTGAAGTTTTTTCTCGGCTTAGCACCACTTCGCTAATTGCAAAATATGCGACAAAACCGACTAATTGGTTTTTCTTTTTGTTCGATAAGAAACTTGAGATGAATTAGCTCAAAATGACAGAGATAATAGATACTGCGAAGGCATATGAATCCGCCCCTATTTCACGCGGTTAATGGGATAAATATCAGAGCAATACACAAAAAAAAATCCGATTGAAAAATTCGTATTCGCGAGTGAACGCGCTATCGCAGAAAAGTGAATATGGAGCTGTCGGAGATCTTCAAAATGAAAAGGATTCTGAATTATATGTTACAGCATTTTCTATTATTTACAATTATTGTCTAGCGTTTTAGAGTTACAATTTTACGCATCTGTCGTTATCATTCCGGGGAAAAGGGAATCATGGAGTTCATTTTAATATCATAGAAGATCTCAACAATATATTAGTTCTTTGAATATAAATAAACTTCTCAGATACAATTGAAATGTATGAATTAGGCCGTTTTAAACATAACTATATAAAGAGGAGAGACACTATTGTAGCCTTTTTTCACAAATTAATACATTTAATGATGTATGGGTTCAGTAATTCGACAGTTCCATAGGACAAATGTTCTAAAATCACAAATTGATCCGTTTACATCTGATGTTATCTGTTTAAAGCAGTAATTCAACGTATGTTTCGATTGAAATTGCTTTCAATTTTCTCGGAAAAGTTAGTCATTCAATAATCACTAGTTTAAATTAACTTAAATCAAATTGTCGAATTAAAATATTGTAGTCTAACTATGTTTGAATGACTATCTTCTCCGAGAAAAATGTATTTTCGCTGTTGTAGATTATGTATTCTTGCTCTGATTTCCATCACTGTAATTTTTGGAGACCATAATTCATCTATTTAGTTATTCTATTTACTTAACTTTTTTATCTCAGCAATATTCCAAACAATGAATTGTGAAGAAAAACTTAGTGATATCCACACATTTGTTTTATTTAATCGACCAGTTTCTGCTACGCAGTCAGGGGTAGTCGAAGCCAGTCGACTAAATAAAAAAAATTTGTGGATGTAAATAAGTTTAAGGAACTTCATGATGAAATTTTACTTAGCACGGTGAAGCGTGCGCCTTAAACCCAAGGTTGAACAAGGAGTGAAAAATTGTGACATGACTGGGAATCGAACCCAGCTCCCTCACTTTCCGGGCAGTTGTTCTAATCACTAAACTACAATTCCACTCCTGTTAAAGGGACACTTTATGAGCAGATAGTGGCGCTCCACATAGTGGCACCGACCACCACCAGGGGTCCTAACTGAGGCAACCGACCCACAAAACGATATTTAAAGGAATCCCCTCAAAGCAAACAAGAAAGAACTTCATGATGAAATTTTACTTAGCACGACTTAGCGCCAATATCTGCTCATAAACCATCCCTTTAACAGAAGTGGAATTGTGGTGGCATGGTAGTTTAGTGGTTAGAACAAGTGCCCGGAAAGTGGGAGACCTGGGTTCGAGTCCCAGTCATGTCACAATTTTTCACTCCTTGTTCAACCGTAAATAAGTTTATCTTCGCACTTCAAAATATATTTCAACGAATTCCGGCAAAATAATTTAGAACGAAATTTAAACAGTTGCATGTTTATGTACTATTAAACATATTCCTGAGTATTATTTCTCATCGAAGATATTTTATTCTTGAAAAATACTAATTTTTCATCTTATCAACTTATTCTTCTATCCTTTTTTCTCACTCTATATTACTTATTATAATGCATTTTTTAACACATTCTGTATATAATTTATTCTAATTCTTTTGCTTATCATTTTATCCACCGTCTCAATCCATTTATTGACGTTTTTATCTCCTTCGCGGCATAAAGTGAGTAAGAGTGACGTAATAATTTTCTATTTTTCCCAGAAAACCGATCTTCTTGATATTTTGGAGTGTTGAGCCGAATATGAAATTTCATTTAGGCTACATCAATAATACTTTCCAAGCAAAAACTATGGTCACCTTTTCAACTAAATATATTTTTCATTACCTACCGTCATCCCTGTCGAATTTGACTCTTTGTTTCGGAAAGCATTTTTCCATCGATTTTATTCATAAACTCAAAATTAAATCGATCCTAAATGGATAGCTTTGATTCGTGTTAGATGTAATGAATATTCCCCGGCGCACCTTCATCCCTAATGTAATCACGCGCCCCCTCCGGACTGAGGCGAATCTCTGCAGAGAGAGATCTGCACCCGATAAAAGGCCTCCTTCGATTGCACCGAGTACATTTTAGGGACGAAAACAGACCGTTATTTGCAGAGAGACCACTCGAAGAAAACCTTTTAAAGGAAAGAGAGCATTCGTGCATCGATAAACTTCCTCAGATTCTGAGAAGGCACTTTTCCCTCTTAAAGCTTCCCTTATTATGTATTTTGGCAGTTATTAAATAAGAATTGCTTTCGGTTTATCATTTAGGCCGTTACTCGGATACCAGTGGCATAGAGGGGTACGTTATCCTTTATCTTCGAGGATAAATGCATCCTGAATGTTGTTTTAGGTCTGTTGACTAAGAAAAGTAATGACTGCAAAGGGAAATATTTGAATTGGGCTCCAATGAAAACAATTTCGTTACGCGTACTTTATATGTTAAGAGCGAGAATTCAACCTGGATGATTATACTAGGGCTCAAAGCCTTCAAGACGACAGCTGAATGTTGAGGTGTATCATTTTTTTCAAGATTCATAGGGATATTTTGAATAAATGATTATTCTTAAGTCACGTTGAGAACAGAGACTAGCGATAGCCATTAGTCTCCGAGTGGTCGTTAATGGAAGGTATTTGTGTGATCTGAGGTGTTGGATTAATATATTTAAATAACTCCGCCAAAAATGCTGATCTTGCTTGTATCTTAAAAACGTTTCACCAATTTTCTATGTCAAATTGTTAATGCAAATTTCCACAGGCACACTTAAATCTTATATTCTCTTTAAAAAGTAATGAGTGTATTAAAGCTAGTACTATAATCCGTTGATGATTAATGCCACTGAATTAATGGTTACTCTTGACTTATCGTTGCATTTATCCAATTTGGATATGAAAATATTTATGACGATATTTTTACTATAAAGCTGAGACCTATTCACGAGCCTATGATTATAGTATTGCATCATTTTCGCATCGGTCCCTTTAAAAGGGAAATGCAAAAGATACAAAAATATGAGGCTTACATAATTAGAAGTAAATTTTAAGAATTTGTAAAGTTAGAACTCTGCATGGGTGTACTTAGCTAAGTATATTTTAATTTACTATGAATAATGGAAGCATATTGGAATGTGTTGGAAAATTTTATTTTCAGTATTTCTAATAGGGCAGTGAATTGAGTGAAAACCCAATAAAATACAGCGATTCTTCTTAATTGATGAATGAAAATTGATGTGACAATCTTTTTATTACCAATGCAGACCAGCAAAGACACCATGAGAAGCCAATGCAAACTAATATAAGCAGAAGGAAACCAACATAAACCAATAGACGCGCCAATAGGAAGCAAGATTTGCAACAGGGAAGGCACAGCTTCGGGAAGGCATTTAATTCGCTGGAAATCCGATTTGATTTTAGCGCTGCTAAAATACGCCGGAATGAGAAATGATTCTACTCTCATCTAATTCCCTTTTTCTCTTTCGTGCAGTTGAGTGGACGTGCTTCTAAATTAGCTGTGAATTTTCGTCCGATTTTATTAGCGATTCGCTCCAATTCCTTGTGTCCGCACATATTTTCAATGTCTTCTCTCGTTGTGATCAAACAAGATAAGACACTTCTCACTGATTCCTGTATAAAATCGTCGTTTACGGCCCTCTGAGGCACAAAGGGTGTTGGGGATTCGACCTTCATCAACGAAGGAAACAAACCGCAATTCGACGGAATTTGAAGGACGACCTTCCGGCTGCAAGTGGTGGCGTTCAGTGCTGTCTCTCAGTGCGTTCGGTGTTGTGTTAGTGAAGGAACATCGGAAGAAAGACTTCCTTTGAGGTACGTTCTTCTTCTCTTTCTCTGCACTTTGTAGTTTAACACAACGATACACCTCTTGTAAGAGAGAGGCTTCCATGGTTTGCTTGTCATCAATTGCGGTACTTCATATATTATGGATATTCTTATTGCGAGTAAGTTTGAGGCAGAGTCAAGAGAGAATGTCATATAAATACGGTATTTAACGGCGACCTCGGACTTATTTTGCTAGAAGACCCGCCGGTATGTATAATTTTTATAATCGATTTGATATTTCTGCTAACGATCCAATTCTTAATACATTTCTTGAGCTTTGATTGATTCATACAGCTTGTATACGAACTGCTGTGGCTGCTTTTTCCGCGATCTCCGCCAAATAAATTCCTCAGACCCCGGCGCCGCCACGGACATTCACCCTCGACCTAGTTACCTCGCCTTTCTGCACCGATCGTATAGTTTATCGTGTGTTTGTTTTCCTTTACTTTTTGGTGTTCGCATTCCTACAGAAAATGTTAGCAGTGTCTCAGACTTTTCTATCAATTTGTTCCAGAGGTTGGCAGATTGACACAAGTGCGTAGTAATAAGTCTTGCGTACCTTCCACTACACTTGCGCATCCAATTTCAGGATATCCTTTAGAGCAGACCTCCGTCTTTTTACCGACGGAAGATTTCCGAAAAATCAGTCCTTTCTGAACTTTTTCACGTTTCGATTCCAGCATTGCGATTCCAATCACCAAAAGTGGAAGACGTGTATAAAGGCAGTCGGGTAGAGTGAGAAAAGACATACCTCCGAATTCCGAAGTTTAGCATATGAACTTTATTTAGTCTACTCTGTAGATTTGTATCCTCATTTCTCTTATTGTAATTTTTTACTTTCTCCATATACGAAGTATAGAGAAAGTATTGTTTTCATGAAAAAATTCGACTTCGAGATTTCAACGGAAATACATGTTTTGGGGTCCCTAGAACACGTTTTGATCATTTTCGGAATGATTTCTGTGTGTATGTGTGTGTGTGTGTGTGTGTGTGATAGTGGGCGCTCTAACGTGAAAACTATTGGTCGTATCAATACCAAACTTCATATATAGTACTGTGGTGTGTGCTGTCAGAGTTGATTAGTTTTTGGAGTAAATCGGTAAACCGGAAGTCGAGCTTCATTCATCAAAGCTAATTTCCGGTTTTAAAAATATCTCCATAAATATGATATATACGTGCATTTTATGATGTATAAAAGTTTTAGATAATATAATTTACTATAACTTTTGTATTTAACATATTTCTGTATCACCGGTTGATTAGGAGTTATTCGTGAAATACTGATAAACCGGAAGTAGCTGATTATGTACTTTGTGGGCGCTCTAACATGAAAGTAATTGTCGGATCAACATTAAATTTCATATATAGTATTTTGGTTGGTGTCGTTAGAGTTAATTAGTTTTTGGAGTAAACCGGTTAACCGGAAGTTGAGCTTCATTCATCAAAGCTCATTTCCGGTTTTCAAAATATCTCCATAAATATGATATTTAGGTATATACTATTATTAATAAATGTTTTAGAAAATGTAATTTACTATAACTTTTGTTTGAAACATATTTTTGTATCACTGATTGTTTAGGAGTTATTCATGAAATACTGATAAACCGGAATTTACTGATTATGTAGTTTGTAGGTGCTCTGGGCTCTATGGGCGAAATGCCAACTTCATCGTTTTTCATCGAGCATGTCCCTAAAAACATTATTAAATATGTTTGTGACGTAAAAGATAATAATATATAAATTAATCACTCATCTTCCAAGTTTAGATGGAATATAGAGTTCGAAATTTCTGTCGTAGATAAATATTTACATCTAATATATGGAGAAAGTCATGTGCTGACCACATCAGATTTTTCCTTACTATTTTTGCCTGTTAATCCTACAGCATCTTCAGAAATTGTCTATTCCCATAAATATAGATTCGTCTCTTTAATTGTCCCGACTCTCGACAACCGTTATCGGTAGGAAGTCAGTGGAAGCAGCCCCTTAACGGGAATCAATCTCTCATCTAGAAGTGATTCATCGCAGAGCAGCTTCACCTCTGGATTCCCTTACATCTTCTGTATACTCAATCCCCAATCATACTACATCCTGCGCTTATCCCTTAAGAGCTGTTTAGGAGCACAGCTCAGAATCCATTACTACATCGCTCATTATTCAATTGATTTCTAATTTTAAAGGTCATTGATTTCTGTTGATCAGTAATTCTGAATTGCGATTCAATATATATAAAGCCCTGCTCTGGGTGCTAATTTACAAAAGTGGCTTATTTCTAACTTCGCCTTGCGCAATCGCTCTATTTTGATATATATTTTATGTTTCACTGTGATCGTTATGATGTACATAATTATTTTCCCCTTTTCGCCGTTATTTCTTTTATTATAGGATCTAAGAATCGCTTGGTTTATTGGCCGCTTCATTGAAATAGGTATATCGCTATTAAGGCTAAAGGTTTGGTCTTAAGCAAATGATTTAGGAAGTGGAAGTTGATCGTTCTGTCAGACTCGAATGGAGTAAATTTGCACACGATGCAATTGATTAAAATTCACGGAGGAAGGCGTTGTTTTGTGGAATTCCATCAGAAGAAAATGAGAGGAGCCAGTTCTATTTCCGCAGTGTATTTTAAACGACCGGGATTCATCTTCAGGCGATGTTCACAACTCTGGTATCTTGTGTGGGCACGAGGGAATCGCTGGAAACGAAAACACAGCTGCCAATCGAGATTCAGTGTCTTACTGATGACTCTTACTGATGACTGACTGATGACCTGAAGACTCCGAATCATGGCTAGAGGAGCCTCTCGAACAGCGAATCATACAGCGTGGGCCTCCTCAGTCCGGAGAGCAGGCGGCAGTATTGCCCTTAATCATTTCAGTAGAGAACTCCCTATTGTGATAATTATCCAATCAGTATGAAGCACCTCCTGTTAGAATATGTCAGAACCATCTTCTGCTTATTGGAAATCATAGCCGTGGTGCTGGGAGATGACCATAGTACTGTATCTTGAGCGCTGACTTCTTTATGAAAACTGGGCTACTTAATAGATTTTAAACAAGTATCTGACGATGGAACACGACTATTACATAACTGTATGTTGATGTTTGTTAATAAATAAATAGAGAAAATAAAATAAATATTATATTAATCGGAGGGATTAAACCCGCGCAGCCGTCGACGCACCACTAAACTACTTCTTGATGGTCGTCGTTTCGTTTGTGTGCACTTTTCTACAGCGAAACCGATGCTATCCTCTTTTCTCAATGGTAACTAAACATAGCTTATTGCTTCAAACTTTAACACTTTCATGATTCACAAGGCGTTTTCAGGTGAATTCAATGACTTCTCTAATTCGAGCCCCGGTCTCTCTGCGGCCCAAACAGTTGCTAGCTAGTTAAAGTTCGCGTCGATTATTTCCTCGATCAGATTCAACCGGTGGTCAAGTTGCACTGTTCTTCCTCCTTTTCTTACGGTAGCAAACATAAGAATTCCTCCATCAAATGAAAAAAGATTATTTGTAATATTTTCCCCCCTCTTACTAGGGATCGGCTAGTCCGCTAGATCCTGGTCAACTCGATCAACCCCTCCCGTAGTGTCATTGTAATCTACTACAATTTTCGGCTTACTTTCATTTCACCCCTTTATTCCACATTCGCCATTTATGCACTATGTATGGAAGAAAGCACATCTTTCCTGTCCTTCCATCGAAGTACTAATATCTTGCCCTTTTGATACGCGGAAACTTCACCTAAGATACGGACTACGCGGAAACCACCTTTTTTTCATTTTTTTCGTTTTCATCGCCAATGGCATTCCTTTTCTTGTTTTCTTCACTGTTCCGTACGTGTTCAAAGATCTAGAAATCAGTATTTCAGCCAGTTCAGGTGACATAAAAAAATTGTCCGTCGTTAGACAGTACCCTTTATCAAACAGTGGCTCCATCAATGACTTCACCACCTGACTTGACATCAAAAGCTTTTCGGTTTCATTGCCCCTAATCGTTCCTTTCCCTGTGTAGATAACAGTTGACCACACGTTACCACTCTTGGATTCACATGGCATGAAAGTTTTTATTCAAAATCTTGCTCTCTTTTGCAGCATATATTGATGCCAATATATGCCTTAATCTCCCTTCGTATAAAAGAAGACTCTCATCAATGCTAATGTCCCTCTCCGGCGTATACAATTTGTGGGATTCCTCCTCCTGCATCTGATGCACTTTATAAATTTTATTCAATTTTGGATTTGGATGTGTTGACGGATCGCATGTTTCATCAAATTATTAATTACATTATAGTTGCTTATTAATCTCAATCTTTCAGGCCTCCATTACATAAATCGCATTTCCGAAAGCTCTTTATTTTCCGTCTACTCTTCTTCTTCTGTCTTTTCAGGTAAATGACATCCGTGGTCAACCACCAAGAAATTTACCCAGCAATATTGGTCAGCAATTATGCAACTAGTGATATACGTGCTTGTATTTTATATCCATCTGTGTTTTCGCGGGTTTTTTTCGCTCCCCTTCTTGTGTGAGCGTTTTCCCGCACAGTGGGTTTTTCTCCGAAAGCCTTCAGCCAAGGAGTTTTTCCCCACACCACAATTCTTTTATTTGTTTACCTCTTCTTTGTATTT
The DNA here is from genome assembly GCA_947579665.1 of Sympetrum striolatum. NCBI lineage: Eukaryota > Metazoa > Arthropoda > Insecta > Odonata > Libellulidae > Sympetrum > Sympetrum striolatum. The sequence continues at coordinate 113,984,429 of OX388343.1, read as the reverse complement.
TCTTTTTATATATATGTATTTGTATTGTTTTTCCTCCTTTTCAGTGAGTAATATTAGTAATCCTTAATGGTTAGGTGTAAGAGAGGCCCTAATGGGCCTAACGTCGCCAAATAAAGAGTTTTTATTATTATTATTATATTATATCATCGACAAAATGCAAAAATTGTCTTATTTTTACAAATCTGCGATATGACATGGTATCACTAAAAAAAGTTTTAGAGAGTATTGGTCGTTTTGACCAATAATGGCATATCTCAGGCTTTCTTACTATACTTTGCAGCATAATAAGTGCCAAGAACACACGCATTTCAGGAACACTAGTATCAAGCCATTGCTGACCTTTATCTGCGGTGGATGTTGATGGTCTTCCACGTAGCACTTGATGAGCAAAACGATTCGTCTCGTTTGTGATACAATCAATCAGATTAGTGTAAAAAAAGATCGAAATACTGCATCACCCCTGCATTTGGATCCACTTCAAAATTTAGAGCCGAATCACCTTCAAATGGAAATCTTGGACGGCCCGCCGCTGAAGGACCTGAGGTTTCCACTTCACATCACGACTCCTCTATGGACTCAGCAGTATCACCGAAATCAGAGCTTGTGTCCTCAGAATAGCTGGATTCTGAGCCATAATCTTTAATGTCAACTTCCTCCTCCACTTCATAGTCGGAACTATCGCTACCATTATCGCGTTCCATCGTGATAGGCTAAATCACCAGTATAACTGAATCAGTAAAGGAATATAGCTAAAAGAATAGCGAACTTCCGCTGAAATTAAAACTGCTAGACGTCTTCACTCAAGAGCTCAACGAATAACTGAAGGTTCAGCACCTTTCCAAATAGCGGTCACAGAAATATCGTCATAGTCTGCAGTAGCGTTTTCCAAGAAAAGGCCTCAAGAGGGATTATGGGGTAAACCCGAGGGTAAACGTCCTCAAGACTGTACATGTGTGTGGATAATACCCGATAAGTGCAATAAAAAATCTGGTGTGAAGAAGAAAGGCGATGGGTTTGAAGAGAACAGCTCCCTTCTGCGCCCAAATCTTCGCGAGCGCGTTAGCGTCATTTACCGCGCTGACCAGAGTAAACGTTTCAAAGAACTAAGCGGATAGAATATTATATACATCCTCTTGTGTGATATTTAGGGTAAAACTGCGACTATAGAATCAAAGTGAACAATAATTATTAGCCTATATTTTTTATCTAAATCTGTAAATGTTTCGCACAGTAGCCTGAACTTTTCATTACTAAATTATGGGTGATGAAATTTTATCATGCGAACTATAGTTATCGTCATAAGCTTGCTACTATATACATTGAATATACTGTAAAAAGAAAGAGTACTCCATCTTTAGTCAAATAATTACGTTAGAATGGGTGAAGTAACGAGAAATAAGAAATGCAATACACTTCGGAAGATTTCACAAAATCACCGAAAAGAGCGATTTTTTAAATGTTCACACATCTTCCATTTATCGTCTGAAAATTCAAAAAATCAGTTTCATGCAATCTACAAGGTATCTCTAAAGCAAAAACGGGCGAAAAACGAAGTTGGGAGCAAGAGACGGAAAAAGACGGGCATGATTCGTTCGTAGCGGAAATAAGAGAATCGAACGGATATATACGGGCATGCTTCGATTTTTGCGACCTCGGATTACGGATATATACGGGCGCGTCAGGGAAGCGGTTAAAAGGCCTCCAATTTAGAAGCCGCAGGAAGCTGCTGTGGAAAACACGACGGCATGGCGATACGCGGTTGCAAGCCAAGTCGATGAATAATTTAAATTGCCTCTAATTAACGCAGTTCAATCCGACATGGATGATAAAATCGACACTTTTGTGCGTGGAAAAAGTTTAAAATTCTTATCTTCGCGAGAAATGTACATAGATAAAGTAATCGATGATTCCAAGCTATCCATAATTGTTTATCAACATCAATTTTATATATGTATGCATGTGTTTGTGATTTAAACTTTCTTTCCAATATATTTTAGGAGAATACTTAAAAAATGCTGAATATTAATCAGGAGTAAAACCTGATTCATCCATATCCGTCCGATTTTTAAAAACGGGTTTTTTAATCGAAACGATCGATTAATATCCGATGAGAAAAGAATTTAGTTTTTCTTAGTTTCCAATTTTTAGGAAAAAAGTTTTATTGTGAAATGGTTTTAGATAAATTTGCGATAGTCGAGGTTTTGTACTAAATTTAAACACCTTCCATTGTTTAAATTTCTAAACTGTCAAATGATTTGATCAGAAGATATATGTGAGTAACGAATGAAATAACGCCAACTCATTGGCCTGCCTAGGAGAATGTCAACGCATGGTTTTAGAGAGCAGCATATACTTGATGATATTTGAAACGAGATTTAGCAATTAGCTCGAGATATTCCTCACAGTACTCTAGTCTTTTTGGAGAAGACGCCGAGGCTAATAAAAGGAAGCTAACATGTTGACGTGATAATGTAAGTTACGAATTTTGAAAGGTAATCGTGCATAAGTATTATCATATTTCAGGATACTTAACATTTCCTGTAACTTTCCACTGTTTTATAATGTATGCATTTTCTCAGACTGGAGTTCCATTTCCAAAAAAATAAGCTTCTTGCACTTATTAATGCGATCCGTCTGAATTTATTTAAAATTCGAGTAGATTTCCAGAAATTGATGCACACATAAATGAAACAAAAGTAAAAACGAAAATTTCGAAGGCGAAGAACTTAAGTAGAGCTAAAGTATCTTATAAATATAAACATCCTCGAAGTGGGGCGTCCACAGAAAAAAGCAGTTGTCTTGAATTCTATCAATCGATACTCTCGTATGTGAGTATCGAAAGACTTTTATTTTGGTTTGAACATGTTCCGGACGCAGCTAATTCTTCATCCTTTTCAACCTCGTTATCAAAAGCGTGTTATGAAAAAGAGGCGTGTGAATGGGCCACATGAAATTTAAATATTAATATTATTTATAATTCAGTCGCTGCATTATTTCGCTCAAATTCATTTTGCGCTCCAAAAATATTGCAAATATCGGTATATGTTTTACTTACTGCAATCGTTAACATTCGATATATTTTTATTTATTCTTTTCTTGATATTTTAGGAAACGAGTTACTGCAGGCTTTAACCACATATTTTGTTATCAATTATTTTGCTTCATCAATCACTTTCATTCCGTCCTCAGAATCTCAATGCTCTCGTTTTTCTCACTCTTTTAATTTCGCGTGCAATTAGCCACTCTCTCCTTGAGAATTGCTCCCTTTAATTTATTCTTCACACCTCTCTTTAGTACAGTCCTGGCCAAAATTAACGCAGCACCGGCCGTAAGGATCGCTAGGGAGGTGCTGCGTTAATTTTGGCCAGGAGTGTACATTTGTGAATGAAATACTTCCTTGCCTTTCCGCACAGAGTAGAATAAAATGTGTCCTTCGTATACTTTCGTCTCAGCGTGTGAGCTACTCAAGAAGGTCAAATCAAATAATATTCAAATAATGCAAATAGTACCTGCATTTATCACTGCGTTTTCATGGCATCTTTGATGTATTCTATCTTATTCTTAGTGAGTTATTGACAACTCCACCAATGAATCCTTTTTAATGCTAATTGCTTGTGGTCTCAACTTGTGCGCCCAAAAATTTCGATATTTTTCACTTTGGTGTATTTAATCAGGCTCTAGCAAAATTAATCCATAGATAGGCATTGGTTAAGCAAGAAACTCTCTCAAATTCAGTTTTTCTAACAAATATTCGAATTCTCAAACGGTCCGCCGATTTTCTCTCTCATTTCATCAACATTTTGATTATTATTTCCATCTTCCATTTTACCTAGAGAAACCCAGTTTAACTCTCGAAATTTCCTCATTTCGGCCATTTTCAATTTCCATAATCTCGATTCGATCAATTTTACATTCAACCCTTTGTTTGGACGATTTCGGTATTGCAGCGATTCCAGCATTAGGTCATTAAGAACGGTTAAACCGATTAAATAAATTGCTCGTCCGTTTAATAATCCTCTGGCGATCGCATTCAATCAATGTCCACAATTCAATCTCAGCAAATCTCTTTTCCGCCAAATTCATCGATTTTGTACTAAAAAATCGAATTTCTGCACAGATTTTTCAACCTATTCTTTTCGATTTTAATTCTTATCAAATTCATTCCTCACTGCTTTATTATTCGAACCAAACATACATTTTAAGCACTTTTACTGTCTGCTTTCTTTCGCATGAAGGGTGTGTATGGAATTGAAGATGCATATCAATTTGTATTTGAATTTAGGATATGGAAAATGGTTACATTCCGAATCACCAAACGGCACCCGGCAGTTTCGATATTTATTCCTTAATTCTACATAATACGCATATTTTATTTGATTAATAGCTAAAGAGTCTATTAGGGTGGTCTTTGATTTTCATCGGTAAGAATTTTATTGGAAAATTAGGAGATTCTGTTTAATTGCTCATTTTCGCGCGCGGTCATCAATTCCCCTCGAGCTACGGCGAATGTAAGGCAACAGATTCTCATTTTGAAGACGCTACTTCGATCTTTCAATATCAACGGGCTTACTTATTTAAGATCAGAGATTATTTTATGGCTAATGATAACGAGCCAATTTATTGATTTCCATAGTCATTTTTAGTGGAGCAACCAATCAAAAAATGAATCACCTTCTGACTATTCTTATTATCTATTTTCCGGTCACGTTATTGCGGTATCGTCTAAAGTAGAAGTCCCTCAAGAGCAATATGCTTATATTTACGAGGCAAACTGAAGTATCACGACCACCATTTCAGACCACAAATTAGAGGAATTATAAAATAAAATCGGCAGAGTCAAAGTTGTATCCAATTTCCGAATTTATACCAAATTATTTTTTATTCGTCTAATAGTATTTATTAGGCCTCTCAGATATTATCGACATCAATATGTTGACTGTCTATAGCAATTAATGGCGGACGTAAATTATCACACTATAATAAGATGAAAAATGTTAAATTTGGTTAAGTAAATGATTTCCTAAATTGTCCTCCACCGTTATTCTCGAGTCTCTCTAATCACTGCATAACAAGAGAAGTTTGCTTTATTGCCAAATAGATTCAACTGAGGTGGATTCCTCTTTCGTGGATTTATTTATTTAATATATTAACGACGGGACTTACACTTGGCCTATCAGTTACAAGCTCTGATCTCGAGCATATTCTTTTGTGCATTTCTTGAATTCGTATCGCAGTGTACTAAAAAAGGTGTGCTAATTAGCACGCGCTTCGGAGATGGGCTACGAATTCTCTCGCTGTTTCAATCCATGTCCATCGTTCATAGCCACTTGAAAGAAGTTAAGGAACAAAATGCTTTTCATTCACTTTCTTAGAAATCCCGTCAGACTGCCGTTCAGGTATCACATGAATTTCATTTAGATGACAAAATATATCGAATATATTTTTCATCTCGATCGGCAACGATTTGTAAAAAGGTCAAAAATATTACGTCACAAAGTGGAGGCAGCTGAACAAGGAGGCAGAACCATTTCCTTGAAACATTGAAAGACGAAGAATGGCTTAGTATCTAGGGAAACATCGCAAGTGTAATTACATATGCAAAGATGCTTATTGCGTAATTGAAAAGCAAAAGGAAGAACATAGAAGTGACTGAAAAAGGAGGGTGTTATATATATTGGGTATATCTATTATATATAGACGAGTCTCCGGATATACCTTTGTATACACTCACTTATTCACTGGGGATCAAAATTCAAACCATGTCCCACAAGTGTCACGTACTTGAAAATCTTACTATGTACTGGCTGTAAAGTGAAACCGCCAGAAAAAAAGCGTTTTTTTACCTCAGTGTCATGGGTTCGATGACAGAAGGTCCCGAACTCCCGATTTTTTCTATAAAGATACATTAGGGGATTTTCGAAAAATGATTTGAGGCACTTTCTGGTAAAGTAGAGAGTTGAAATTCAAGGTATTGCTGGAGGCCATGCGTATCCGACGAAAACCGCAAAGACATTTTCGAAGGCTATCCTCGTTTCGACGTTAGCTCATATTCTCCTATATAAAATACATTATGGCGATTTTAAAGATTCTTTTGAATCCCTTTCCGATAACATGGAAACTTGAAACTTGGCATCTAGATAGAGATCATAAATATATTTTAAATACGCTGCTTAACGTTTCACTGGTGGTCCTTGGTTCGATCCCAGTGAGTTATTTAAGATCCTCAATGCATTTATAACGGGGATAACAGAATACTATTTTAGGTCCTCCCCGGAATGATATCAAATTCAAACTTTGCATCATATAAGATGAAGGGCTACCAAGTTATAATGTGTATTCACATCTGCCAATAAGTACTGAATTCGAAGCCAGGCGCCTCTAAAATCGGTAACTGATACGATTTTTAAGATTTTTTGGAGCCCCTTCCCGATAATATAGAAACTTAAAACTTGGTGTGTGAATAAATATCACAAATACGTTTCATAAACGCTGTTTCAGGTTTCCCTGATCGTCTTTGGTTCGATCCTGGAGAGCGGTTTACATCACCCTAAGTATTTCAGATGGAGATAACGCTGTCTTAAAGTTGGACCTTCCCGGTATGATATCGACTTCAACATTCGAATCAAATATTTTTTTCTATCAGGGCGTTATAACTATTCACATCATCCAAGAGAATCTGGGTTCGACACCAGACGACTCTACTATTTGAAACGTATGGCGGATATTTAAAATTATTTATGATTCTGTTTCGAAAATATTTTCAGTTACATCCCGGTAGGATAGGGAATACAAAATCATAGGGGTCACGGGAAACACGCTCTTCTCTATTATATCGATAAAAACTGAAACCGAATGTGCGTGAGTTTGTCGCCAGGTGGGTGAAAATTTCTCCTATTTAAAATAAATTGCGTTGATTTTTAAGAACATTTTCAATCCCTTTTTTTTTCTTTTCAGGACCATTTCGATATGATGTCGACTAGAAATCTGTACTATGCTTGCAGAATGCAAGCAACTTTTACTCGTATAAAATATATGTGTTTGTAAGATATATATTATTTATTTATTTAATGCGGATTGATAGAATTAAATGTCGTCTATTTATTCCGACCCGCGTATCTTTAGCTCCGAATTGGATTCCTTAGTTTATGCAACACATCCGTATAACATTAAAAAATCGTTATAATTAATATATTTGTAGAAAATTAAAGGCAACAAGTTCTTTGAAATATTCTCCGTTCGTTATTTATTATAAGTAATCTATAATTGAATTTCAAGGCAACTATTGTTATTTGTATATTATTATTATACACGAAGTATTTTTTCTGATTACCTTTTCCTCGAATACGTATTACCGGAAAAATCTAAAATAGTTTTGCGCTTTTCCAGTTAATTTAATCTCTGACTCTCCGAAGATTTACACATTCAAATTCAAAACTTAAAAATTATTTCATTGCTTCAATTATTTTAAATTAAATTACTATTATCCGTAGAAATCTAAATGTAATCAGCCTTCTCTATTTTGAAACACATTTGTTGTCAATTTGAGTATAGTAGTGAGATATTCTTGTAGCAGCAGAAATAAATCTAGATATTAGAGAATCACAATGGGCGTGGCTTTTTTGCGTGAATATTTTCGTATTAAAAATGTATTAAATATGTATGAAATGGGCACGCAGCATTTCTCGGTTTTATATAACCTGGTGAGTGTGGTGGAAAAATGGAGACGAGAAAACAGTTTCTTAAAGAAGGACAGCTATCGCAAGACACGAAATATGAAAACATCAAAGGCATTGCGGGAGAAAACAAAAGAGGAACGTCAAGATCGCAATAAACATAAAAATGGCAGATGAAAAGGATGCAGATGAATGTAAAAAAGTGCGCAAGATGAAAAGGGAATAGCTGTAAAGCAATGAAAGCGAAGAACAAAGAGTGAAGGACAGAAAGTGAGGTTCGGGGTGAATTGGAAACGAAAGAGAAATATGAATGAGGAGTGGTGGAAAGCCGCAAAGTGAATGAAATTCGGTGCGAATGTCAATGAATGAAAATGAAAAGAAGAGGAATGAGAGAAAGGGAAATAAAGGAAGACATTCGAGACAGAAAAGAGGAAATCGATGAAGAAGGCGTTGAAAAGAAATCACATTTTCGCTTTTTTCCGTTGACTTGGTTTGCGGTTTCACTTCAGTTTTCTTTGTTCGTCGGAGGTGTAGCAAATTAAATGGATTCCCAGTCTTAGATTGGTTTACGCCCACATCTCATTAGTGACATAGTCTTCAGTTGACACTAATCCTTTATGATGACGATGAGAATTCCTCTAACTTCACTTCGTTCGAAGGATTACTTAAATTCATCAAGGGTTGTTGTAACTCAAGCTTCCATTAAATAGTACAGTAAGTTTAAATTATTAAATACGTCAGATGAAACATTAATGCTACAATAATTTTAAAGATAAGTTTCACATGCGTGTTGTGTTGAAGTGTTTTCTATGTAAGTTGAGCGTAATTGATCAATTCAAATATAACGAAGTTGAAATGGAGAAGTTTAAGTAACTGTGTACAGCGCAAACTAGTATTTAAATAATATTAATTATAAATTCGTAAATTTTAGAACTCGAAATCATATTTTCGTTATCATTTATCGGAATTTTCTCTCTAAACCTCGGTGGAGTCAAAGGGAATTGTAGAATTTTTTCCGTAGCAAAATATGTTATTTAATTTCAGAATATATTGCTTGGAGGAAAGACATTTTCTAACCGGTTAAACTAAAATGTTAAACTGTAACACAACGTAACAATTTCTGTGTGGAGAAAAGTAAACGGAGTTTGCAGACGTTAAAGAAATGAGGCAGCTCTTCTCCTTGTTTTTCTTTCGAACAGCAAAGTCTCAAAAGAGCTCCCACAATTCATCTTCCGACCGATGAAATTGAATCCTTTCACTTTTTCAAAATGAAAAGCTAATCTTTTAATCTCCCACTTAATTTGACTTAATTATGACGAAGATAGAGAGAATAATACTATTTCTTTTCCATTTTTGATTTTAAATTTACTTTAATATCTTTTGACCTCGGAATTCATCAGTTGGCCGTTGAGGAATTGCAAGATTCAGATGGAGAACCCTTGCTTAATTTACGCGATGGAAATGAAGGAGAAAAAGTCTACCATAGCCGGGGATCGAACCCGGGTCGGTTGCTCTAACCACTAAGCTACCACGGCAGCACAGTCTCCCCTTCATTTCCAAAGGCTATAATGGAGAAGAAGTGTGGTGGAGGGTCCATCAAAGATGGCATTGTCCTCCGTACACATGTGTAGCTTCTTCACCTTTGTTAACCTTTGCTTAGATAAATACAATTTACTTCATCTTCTATATATTGTTAATATAATTTTGCCCTTCTTTGATTTAATTTCATCCTTTTTATAGCAAATCTATTTTTCCATACTTACTATCGTTTCTTGTTTCTCTACATATTCCAAATAAGTTCATGTCTATGCACCGAGTCAAATTTTATGAATAATGCTCTACGTTGTCAATGTTTTCAGTAAATGCATGTTCATTATTTTTCATGATTTTTCGGTTATTTTTAATTCTACCCAATTCATTTCCTCACACTATCTATGAAATATTTAATATAAGACACTATCTATAAAATATTTAATAAGAGACACATCCGTTCTCAATAAATTTACTTGTGTTTGCAACAACACGTTCGTGAGGTCCAAGGTAAAGAGCAAACTGTTGGTTCATTAAAGGATACTTGCGGTAATATAGTAAACGATGCTAAAGGCAAAGCTAATATCTTGAATGATTTTTTTCGAAGCGTTTTCACGTCTGACGATACATCAAATAATCTCCCGAATGTTGATAAACCTGAATCAATGTCGAAAATCACCTTCAGAGAAGACGGCATCATTAAACTATTGCAGCAGATTAAACCGAATAAAGCTCCGGGTCCTGAAGACATACCGGCTCGAGTGTTCAAGGAAGTTGCAGAGAGCGTAGCACCTTTTCTTAAAGTTATATTTGACAAGAGTATGAGCGAAGGAAAGGTCCCGAAAGATTGGAAAATTGCGAATGTCACGCCAATATTTAAAAGTGGCTCTAAGGACGATCCAGCTAATTACAGGCCTATATCTTTAACATCACTGAGCGGTAAAATTATGGAACATATAATAGCTAGCTCTTTAATGGGTTTTCTTGAAACGTCCAATTTCATAATTAGGAATCAACACGGTTTTCGTAAGACTCGTTCTTGCGAGTCTCAGCTGGCTTTATTAGTACACGATGTTCTAAACTCTGCTGAAAAACATAAGCAAGTCGATGCGATATTTTTAGATTTTCGGAAGGCTTTCGATAAGGTTCCTCATCCTGTACAAATTAGAAGTTGCGGGTATCAATGCACAAGTTATTAACTGGATAAAAGATTTTCTCGCCGATAGAGAGCAACGAGTAGTACTCGATGGTATTAGTTCCAACTTGGTTAAGGTGACCTCGGGCGTCCCTCAGGGCAGTGTAATTGGACCGTTGTTATTTTTAGTATACATCAACGACCTCAGCAATCACATTGAAAGCAATGTTAGGATATTCGCAGACGACACAGTCATTTACAGGGAAATAGTTTGTTCAGAGGATAGATTAACCCTTTCGAACGACTTAGATAGAATTATGAATTGGTGCGATGATTGGCAATTAGAGCTTAATGTAGAAAAGTGTTCGGTAGTTAACTTCTTCGAAAGTAAATCTATAATTAATGATTATTCTTATAGTCTCCGAGGGGTAAACCTAATGTCAGTAGAATCGGTAAAGTATCTAGGAGTAACTCTCACGAATAATCTATCATGGAGTGCCCACATCCGAAATATATGTGGAAAAGCACTTAAGAAACTCGGCTTCGTTAAAAGAATAGTCGGTAGGAGCGAAGAAAAGGTTCGCGAGCGATGTTACTTAGCGTTAGTTAGGCCTCACCTTGAGTATGCATGTAGTGTATGGGACCCCGCCGAGAAATGTCATATTCGGGATTTAGAAAAAGTACAACGGAAGGCGATACGATTTGTAAAGAATTGCTACGATAAAACAGCGAGTGTCACTCAGATGTTACAGGACGCGGGATGGGAATCATTAGAAGATAGAAGAAAAATTCAAAGGATAAATTTATTAAATAAGTTCAGAGAAATTACGTTTTCAGATGATGTAACCGATGTAATGCGACCCCCCTGTTATATGGGCCGTTCTGATACTGCCAGAAAGATTAGGGAAATAGATGCTAAAACGAATCGTTTCAAAAATTCATTTTTTCCGCGAAGTATACGCGAAAGCAACCGTTTAGGAAAATAGAGTCAAGGTGCTTGCACCCCCTGCCACACGCCGGAAGGCGGCTTGCAGGGTTCTTACATAGACATAGACAACAAATATAGCATGTGTTGTTAAAGATTCAACATCCTAAAATATCTCGTTTATTTAAGTAGTGGTAGTATTGTTAAAAGTGCTTCGACAGCTGAGGTCATTTCGCACATTGGCTCCCACCGGGAATCGAACCCGGGACCGCTTTCACCAAAGGCGAACGCGCTGTCCACGTGACTATCCAAGAGCCCTCGTTTATTTAAATACTTACTTTATACAGGGGAAAAGTTGCATTAGCACTGTGAAAACAAAGCAAACTTATGCAGCACTGACGCGTGCTTAAATATCCTGCAGTCACTGTGAGCGATAAACGAAGTCTCATTCCCTCTTTTTACAGATGGTCTGTGAAAATGGGCTCATTTAGGATCTTATGGAGAGTGAGCAGTTTCCTTTATTTCCCTTTTGATTGGTACTTTTAATTTAGAATCCAGGAGATTGGACCTAAAAGATACCTACACGGCATATTTCATATATTGCGTATACGTACATCACATAATTAACATCATAATATATTCATATGCGAAGCAACAGTACATCGAAGAATAGAGACTGCAGGTTCATCACTAAGGACTATCTGAAATGGAACTACATACTGTTTTGAAACTTAATTCTGAACTATGTTACAATGAATACTTAAAGGAGCAGTTTGATATGATCCGGACAGAACGAAGAATTCTAACATTTATCATCATCATCAGCCATTTTCAATCCGACGTCGGATGTATCGTAGACCTCCCCAAGTACTTTCCAATTTTCTCTGTCCTGAGCTTCTCGTTGCCACGTTACACCTAAGTACTTGATGATGTCTCTATTCCATCTGTCTATAGGTCGTCTTCTTGGTCTCTTCACATCTCTTGGTATCCAGTTGAGAACTGCAGATGTCCAACGGTTGTCATCTCGCAACATGGCTGGCCAATCTCCATTTTAGTGATCTTACCCTATCTATGATGTCCTAAACTCCAGTAATCATTCTCACCAAAGTGTTGCGTTGTCTCTTCTTGTGACTCCCAGCATACAGCTCTCCATGTTTCTTTGCGTTGTCAGAAGTCGGTTATTCGGGTCAGTCGGATTATTGCAGCATTTAATACCCAGGTTTCACTTCCATAGGTCAGGACAGGTAAAATGCATTGGTTGAAGACCTTCCTCTCCAAAGCCATTGGCATTCTTGACTTCAGAATGAGCGAGCTCCTACCAAATGCACTCCAGCTATGTTTAATTCTTCTGTTTACTTCATGCATCTTGTTTTTCTCTCCTGTTGTTACAACTTGTCCCAGGTACGTGTATTCCAAGCAAACATCCAGAGGTCTCTCTTGAAGTTTGCATTCATGCTGTATGAGTTATTAAAATCTGTTTGATACACCTTCGAATTTTACCACATTATCTTTCCATCTCTTGTTGAATCCAACGCCTCCACGTCTTTCATTATTTGCGCATCGGTGAAATCGTGCATTACTTTTACAGCCAATTTTATGAGCATTTCTTTCCGTACTGTGTATGAATTTTAGTTCCTATAGTGAATCTACCATATTTATTTTAACATCTTACAGTGGGCTGAAATCGAAAATAGCTAGACATGGGAAATTAATGGTTTTTTAGCGCTGAACATAGAACTTGGAATTTTTATTGTAAAAAGAACAAATTTTATGTTTCGTTTATTGTTTTTTTTCAGACGTTAGAAAGTTACAGGTCGTCAAAAAGTTTCACAGTACAGTCAACAGTCAATTTCGCTGGTTTACAGTGGCTTTTGAGAGAAAATGTTGAAAAAAAAGTTGCATTATCTAGTTCAACTCTTTATCTTTCGTATCTTTGAAGTATTCGTGCTAAAAGATGAATCTTTTCTCATTTAAAGCAAAAATAGCGGACGCCATTTTTGGCAGAATTTCGAGATGAAATAAGAAAAACAGCGAGGCAAACGGCAATGGAATACCAAGTGTCTTACACCACCTCATTATGCAAAGCTTCTAGGTATGGAATCTGAGGAAACTCTTTCAAATGAAAACACTTATATATCTACTTTTGAAAAATAACCGCTCCACGAATAAGCGAATTGTAGTTTACAAAACTTATAGCTTTAGATTCCGCAGCAGCAAAAAATTGTTATCGTCACAAATCCTTTCTCCGCTCGCCTGGAATACCTTAGTCGTTCATTTGCGACGGCGCTGTGAGGGCGTTGTTTCTACTGACGGCCTCTTTTCCATAATGATGAGATCCCCTCGAGTCTCGTTAAGCTCAAACGACACGCTCCACCGACACGTCGCCTCGTTTCACTTTGATCCCTCTTATTTACTTTCACTATTCCTCGATATTCCGTTTCTAATGAAATGCTTCCGCTCCAGTTTCGATCCTTAGCCAATCATCAGCGGAAACAGTTAAAAGCCTCTGGTATTGAGCACCAACCAAAGGATAAATTTCCTAAATTTGACAATTTTTGCCATTCGACGATTTTGCCTCTTTCAGTCGCATCTCTGATGTGCTCGTTCGACTCTCACTTCTCGATCGGGCGTTGAAATGATTTAAAAATGAGAATATCTTTACTTTTAGTCGGGAAAATCCGTGTGGTATTCCGAAAAGTAATTTCATTCAAAGTGTTGTTGGAATGCCACTTTGATTAGATTAATTCAATACTCACTAGATATATTTATTTGGAACCTAATACGTTATAATTAGTGAAATTGATGGTTTCCGGCGTTATTTTGTGGAACTTCTCCATCTTATCAGAATAAAAACAACTTAGTAATTTCCACAGTACTGTCCTTTATTTAGACCACGACCCGGGTTTCATTGCATTGCAACATCTTCAGGTGAAGAAAAGAATTTCTTCTTCCTTATATACACTTTCCGGAGGGGGTATAGGAGGGGTTGGGGAAAGGGTTGAATGGATATTTGTGAAGGGGGGAGGATTTTATTCTTTCAAGTCATTTTTTCGGTCTTTCCTGTATTACCATTTCCTAATAGTTATACAACCAAGAGCATGTGCATCTTTGCAATATTACAACTCTCTTCTCAAAGATGCTGAACCACACTCTAAAGCGCGATATCATGTATCATTTTCCCAGCAAAATTACAAGTTTCCAAAGGACATTTATTATGATATTCCTTTGCTGAATGTGTCGCTTTAAAGGCTGACTTTTGGTGAGCAGTTCGGAGAAGGTTTCCTTTGAGAATCCATTCTCTGTAGAACATGCTGAAGACACTTTAGCCGAGAATTTTGAGAGCTCTTACCGATTGGTCGTTTTATCGTTGTAATATTCTGAAATAATGAGTATTGTCGCCGAATCATGTTAAATTTCCCACTCCTCGCATATTTATTGACTTTTGGTAATAAATTCCATGCCATTTACAAAACGCGATTTTACCTTTGTGAATTCGCAATTGCATCCTCATAATACTTTCTTCAACTATACATCAATATTTTACTAGTCAGTTTAAATTTAAAAAATCAATCCTTCTTCGTTTTATTTGCATCAACTTGCTTTTCATAGCCAATCCATATGGTCGCCAATGAGCTACAGGGTGCGGCAGAACCGACTAAGCAGTTTCGAGTGTTAAATGCTTGGGCGGTGGTGGGGGGAGGAAGTTGCACATGGTCTCCCTTTGTTCCGTCGGGGATCCCGTTTCAGTATGCAACATGGTTTGGACAGGAGCACATCGAAGCTTTGCAGTGCGTGCATATTTTGAAAACAACCGATCTGTGATCGCGACGCAAAGAGCTTTACGGCGACGGTTCAACATTCCGCGCAACAATTCCGTTCCTAATGCAAACACAATTCGGTTCGGCAGTTGGAGGAAACTGGCAGCACACTAAGAACAGATACTCATGGCCGACGCAGATCCATCAGAACACCAGAAAACGTGAGGCTGGTGAGAGCAGCAATTGAGCAATCGCCAAGACGTTCTGCTCGAAGACATTCTGTTGCCTTGGGGATATCAGACCGCAGTTTGAGGAGGATTCTGCTTTTTGTTTTAAATCTCCATCCCTTCAAAATATTGATGGCTCAAGAACTGAGCCCAGCAGACTACGCCAACCGTCGAAATCTGTGTGCTTGCACAGATCCCTCTGGAGGCAGCTTTCTTCAGTAGCGACGAGGCGCATTTTCACCTCAGTGGGATTGTTAATAAACAAAATTTTCGCTCCTGGGCTGAAAATAACCCCCAAATTATTCACGAAAGACCGCTACATTTCCCTAAACTAACGGTGTGGTGTGCCGTATCACAATTTGGGGTGATAGGTCCGTGCTTCTTTGAGGAGGAAGACGGGACCGTGAATTCCGGACGTTATGTGTCCATGTTGGGGAATTTTCTGCAGCCCAGAATAGAGGAGATTGTTGAAGAAGAGGGATTAGGGGACTTGTGGTTCCAACAGGATGGGGCTACAGCTCACCCAACCCGAAATTCACTCAATGTTTTGAGAGAAATGTTTCCCGGGCGTCTGGTCTCTTTGAGGGGTGATGTGGGGTGGCCGGTGCGGTCACCAGATTTAAGCATATGCGATTTCGTTCTTTGGGGATATCTGAAGGAAAAAATGTTTAAAAGTCGCCCTCACACCCTGCTAGAGCTAAGGGTGCGGATTATTGAGGAAGGGAAGGATATACCCCGCGATATGTGTGAACGAGTTGTTCAAAACTTCAGAGAACGTCTCCAAAAGTGTATCGCTGCTAATGGCCGCCATCTTGAGGACATAATTTTCAAAAGTGAATAAATATATAAATGGTATGAACAACTTTTTTCGAAAATAAAAATGTTTTTTCTTTATATAGCCAGATTTCTTTTTTATAACTCCTCGAAACTGCTTAATTGGTTCTGCCGCACCCTGTAGAATCGAAAAATGCAAGCCAAATCTATAAAAACGCTTTTTTTTGAATGAAAACTATGAAATTTCACATGAAATATATTGAATGAAACATTTTTTAACAATGGCGGTCATTTACATTGAATCTTGTGCGATTAAACTTTATAAGGGGTCAAAGTCGATCAAATGTTTGCGAAAAATTCCGATCTTAGTTATATCGCGAAACTCTTCAACTTCGAGCCAATGGTGAACCCAAGAAAAGAGGTTAAATGGATAAAATATAATTCCGAATTATAATTATGTCTTTTGTCCTTCGTAGGACTTGGTTTTGATGATCACCGTTGAATATTACATACTAGACGTAGCAAAATGGCGGTCCCTTGTTTGAGATCAAATTTTTACCTAAAGCGAGGAAAATGGTATAAATAGACATGGAGTAACACAGGTTAACGTAGGTCACTATATTTTTTGAGAATTTCTGAAGAGGAATCTGAAATATTGCTCCTTGATGAATGATCCGACTTTCCGAGAACGCTGCAGATTGAGGACCAGCGTTCTCTGTGGCGACGTCGTGCGGGGAAACGATTCTCAGTTTCGGGGACAATATCCTGGCATGAACATTCGCTCGAATTTTAGAAAAAGAAATATGTGCTAAACGAGATGCGGTCACCGTTCTCAAAGCAAGACCAAGTTTATGAACATTCTCCTGCTTCAGTCAAGATAAAGCTATTTTCTTATTTTATTTTTTTACTAAAATTCACCCTTGCAGAAGAAAGCATTGCTTTCGAAATGCTCATTGAGTGTTATTAAATTGCGGTTGTTTTCTCCGAATACCGGTGGGTGAGACGAGGAACGCCGGCAAAAGCGGTTATTGGAAATTTTAAACCTGTAATTATTTAAGAGCTGAGTTCCAAATTTTCTGTATTTACAGGGAAAGTTGAGTTTTGTGCTATTTCCTGCGATTCTTTATAACTCGAATTCTCCGAGAATCTATTGACAGTATTCCCAGTTTTTTGGAAGATTTAAGCGGAAATGTATATCGTAAGGTATATTTTGTTTCGTAATAATTTCCATATGTATTTACAAATTCAGAATATACATACATACATACAAAGAACTTTAAGGAATATACTGGTAAAATATAGATATATTCTCTATCCATGTCACTGATTGTACTGACATTTGTTTACACTAACCGCGAACCGCCATAAAGCGTATGGCAGAGGGTGTGATACACCAAACTACTTAAACTGTTTCCATATAACCTTATACTATCCGGAAACAGAGACCAATAAAGGCCGTTCTCGCAATAACCTCGCGGAATCATTTTTCAGTTTGGAAAATCGCGTCCGCTGAGAGTGGGACGTCGAGTAAATCACTGCTTCAATATTATATTTGCCTCAGTTCTTCTTTTCGTAATCCCGAGGGCATCCATCGTTTCGGACACACTGCTATCGAACCTGTAATCAACGAGCCGCTCTGTTCTCGCACCAAAATGGTTTTCCTCCCTAGCAACCCCCTCAGCTAAGGAGGGAGGGTTTCCCCCAGACTAGCCACTTACTGGCCTACTTTCTAGACTAGCCTCACCGAGCGTGGAAAAATACAAGCTCAAGGTAAAATTAATATCACGGCTCACAACAGAGAATCGAAGTGCTATTGCAAGAAAAGAAGACAGACGAAGGTGATTGCGATCCCCATGAACGAAAAAAGGAAGCATATCGTTGGTAGGGATATAATGCGGCATCAGACAAATAATGGAGATAACCCTAATTGCGTTTATCACTCTTGAGCACTCAACGTGACTGTACTCGCGCATTGCAGTCGGCCTTCGATTGCCTCCATCGGCCTTTTTATTTCCCATTGTACATGTGCTGTTGCTCATAATATTGTACATTAAGTTGAACTTACTGAATGTTCTTCGTTACGACGCGGTGCTCATATTGATTTTCATTTAGACGAACTCCTCTATACCTCTATATAATCTTCAATTGAGAATCAAATAAAAAAAAATAAAGAAGGAATTGCCTGATTGTTTAGATATATCTGTTAAGAGAATATTCTCCTAAATTTATATGTATAATATATTTTTAAATAAATATAGAGTGTCATGTGTGGTATTATTTAAGAAACCTGGTTTTGAGCCCTGGATTATAAAATTCGAGCACCTGTTTAGCTAAACCAATCTCACAATCTTCAAAATGACAAAAACTTAGAAGAAAATAAACATGGAACTCGGCTGTCAATGAAGTACATGTTTCAAATCTTAAATAGGCGTTCCACACCTCGTTTCCACCGGAAAACAACCATAAGGCCCGGACTTGTTAGAAACACCAACACCTGGCCAAAATTAACGCACCACCTCCCCAGCGATCCTAACGACCTCCGGAAGAACTGCTAGCTCAGACTTGAAATGGCAACGGTGGTCAGAGAAGACGAAGTATCTGTGCGATATGATTCTCATTAAGAATCGAGCCATGAAAAAATATGAGATAAGCGCAGAAAATTGCCGATGGATGTTCTAGCCAAAAGAAAATACTTTTCATGGCGTAGTGAGGATCCTCGTAGTTCCGCGTGAGTCCAACGAAGGTTCATTACGGCAGGGACCATGAATATTCGGCTGCGGCACTGATCGAAGATTTTCAATTTAATAGAATATTTAATTAAAAAAATCTGTTGTGGCTAACACATAACTTTTTCCATATTTATTAAAAACAGAAGCCTATGCCGACAATATATAAATAACTCCAAAACAATAAGTGTTATAGGAAAATGTTTCATACAAAAGTTGTAGTAAAATACATTATCTATAACTTTGGTACAAAATTGTATATACCTACATTGTATTCTGACAGAGATAGGTATGAAAAAATTCCATTTCTGGATAAACAACAACTTCCGGTCAACCATTATTCAAGTATGACTCCTAAACAATCAGTGTTACGAAAAAATGTTCCATACAAAAGTTCTAGTAAAGTACATTATCTATAAGTTTTGTAAATAATTGTATATAGCTAAATTGCATTCTGACAGAGATATTTAAGAAACAAAATTTTGTTCCGGATAAACCACAACTTCCGGTTAAGCGGTATTCATAAAAAACTAATCAACTCTAGGCATTTGAATTTTTTATTGAAAATACTAAATATTAAGTTTCGAAATGATCGGATAATTGATTTTTAAGATAACTCCACACAGACACACAGACATGTTCGGGAAAGTATGGGCCCCAAAATATCTATTTCCGTCGAAATCTGGAGGTCAAATTTTTTTGCGAATACAATAATTTCTCTATTCTACGTATAGGGAGAAAGTAAAAACCGAATACGTTTCATAATCATACGCTAAATTAACTTGGTTAACGTTAGAGTCGCGGAGAAATAAATATATACGATATGACGGTGAAAGTAAAGACCCCATTGAGACATGTAATGCTTCCAAAATCGTGGTTATATGCGAACAGTAATGCAGGGAAAACTTTTTCCCGTAAATCTAAATGAATGTTTTATGAGAATAAACACCGGCGAGAGTTGATGCATCAAAGGAATGCTTGAATTGGCTAAATTATGGCTCGCGAGGGGGCTTTGAAAAATCACTATGCAAGGGAAAGAGGACAGAGAGAGTTGTTGGAATATTAATTTGCAGGGATCCCATAAACTTGGAAATAAGTCTCGAGAATGTGAAAAAACTCGAAACTGACTCCGAAAAATTATGATAAATGTTGGCCTTCAAGAGTTCGCCTTCTATTTATGCTCGAAGAAGCTCTTTTGAGATTTTTGCCAAAAGTTCTCATCAAATCTCTGAAAACGAAATTTCTGTCTTTATTCATTATTTCTGATACTCAGTCCCGTAAGGGAAAATTATATATTCAACGTAGGAAAAATTATAATTAAGAAAAATACAATAATTGTAGATAAAACTACATTAAATTTGAAAATAGAAGCATGAGGAAATAAGTTATGTGAGGTGAAATAAATCATTAAAAGTGAACTGGGACTGTGTTTTAAGGGAGTTCGATGAAGAAAGACACTTTAAAAGATTATGAGAGTTACTTCGAAGTGAGAGAAGACAAACTGTGGTATAACTGATCTTGAAGAGAAAGAAATAACTACCAACATATCTCGATCAAGGGAAGAAACTTTCATTTTCATTTAAGAACGGAAGGTATGTATCTTCAGTACACCTCCATCTTTTTCTTAATGGAGGTTAATGGGATGAAAGCAAAAGAATAAAGCAAGGGAAGAAGGTTCTCCTTGGAACTATTTTGCTTTACATTTTCAACTTAAATCACTCTGGTTAAGGCGAATCGCTCTCATCCTATTAACTAAGCCACGTGTCCTAACCAAAACTTTCGGTGGTCAACGATGAAGTAATTCTAAACGTCCTTTGGACATAAAACCTCAAAGAGTTGCGAAGAATTTTGCGAAAGATTTTCTGTTGAATTTTCAGTGTAATTTTTGCGATAAAAATTCTTAGTTTTCTTATTTTTTAAAACCGCCACCACGATTTCTGCTGATAGAAGCAGAAACAAGATGGAACCTTTTCGAAGTTCCTTTATTCCTTCATTACGTAAATTCCTCAAAGGCCGTTTCATGCCATCATTCACCCGCTTTTATTCCCTCGATAAACAACCTTAGGGTAATTAGAGGACGTACTTCTTTGTAGAGAACTTTCCTTCGTTTCTGTACCCAATGTACTGAAGATGTCAATCGGAACACTTATTGAATATTAATGTCTGTGAACGCCCATGTTCTCTACGGGAAAATATGAAAGGAATTATTATAATGACTGCTATGTCTTCTGAGAGCGGATATGTCTTTAAATTTATCGGTTGAATTTAATTAAGCTCCTGAGTCAAGGACCCCTTGACTCAGGATTCTATGTATATACACAGAAAGGTTAACTACTAATGATAATGATTTAGCATGAATTTGATAATGTTTTTCACCCAAACTATTGTACTTTCCAATTTTTAAATTAAATCGCTGCATTTTGCTTGAATTCTTTGGATTCTTCTCGGCGGTGCACCAATGAACTGACTTGAGTTAGCGGCCCACTAAGCCAAAAGTTTGTTTAACTTTCGAATATTATTTTATATCTACACGAGATGAAATGCCTGTTGATTCTCAAAGGGAATAATTAAAAAAAATTAAAACCGATTTGATAGTCTTGATCGTAAAACATGCTTCATAACTGTAGGTAGATAGCAAATACCAGGTTACAAATCTGTCCATACTAATTAACCAAGAAATGAAAGTTGTAATTAAGTCAATATTCAATCACACATCTTTTAAACGAACAACCTCTTCAATTTAGAGCACATTCGCTAAATCGATAGATAAAAAAATACATTTGAAGATCACATTGAGAGAAGTAGAACCGCATTTAAGGAGGCATTTTCAGAGAGGTGATAATGATTAAAAAGAAGATTAAACGTAAACATACAAATAAATCATATACCTCTCTTAAGACCACCGATGAATTTTCTTTACGGAAAGTAAGTGAATCATTGAGTTGACTTATATCCCAATACTACAATATTTAACATAAAAACGGAGCTCAATCAAACAACATAAAGTATTCAAAATTCCAAAACCGAAACGAAGAATACACACCAACGACAGGAAGATAATATATGTATATCAAGTTGAAACATCTAAGAAAACCACAGATGAATTACTTTTTTATTCTGCGTGAAAAAACCTAATATTGTTTTACCTTTTTGGCCAGGTATACAATATTAGAGATTTGCTACCGCTTGACGACTCGCCGTTAAACTCCTCGAAGATTGCAAACACCGAATCAAACGAAACGCTCTTCGCTTACTCCAGTTTTTGCCAATTGCTAAATATACATCGATCCAGTAGATAAGATGTAATTATTAATTCAGAATTTTATGTTAAAAACATTCGCAACTTACCAGGTTCTTTATATGCATGCAGTTGAATTGATATAGAGAAAGCAATGTCAAGTAACGCATTGCTATATAATCCTTATACCTAAACCCTTCACTTAAAAGTGAACAACCAGAAAATAAAACTAGTTCGTATATTATTGAGAGTGCCCTCCATGTACCACATCCTTGTATCTATCGATCTTCGAGAAGCCGAAGCGTTCCCTTAAGAAATCAATGTAAAGCATTGTTTTCGATTTCAAATTGTTTGGTCTATTTCCATTACAAAATTAAATAAAAATATCGTAGTACGAGCTTGTGACAAGTTTCGTCAGGAATAAAAATCCATATTCATTTAATCCATCATAGATTTCGCCGACAAATTGAGATGTTTGATTATATATTAGAATATTCGCAGCAACTTCACGTTTTTTATGACCTTTTCGGTTAAACTAAAGTAAGACGAGAAATATCAGATTATCTTCTTTAGAAGTAGGGCACATTTTTGAAGGAATTCATTTTCAGCCTTTTCTTTGATAATGTAAAATGGAGGTATGGGACGAAGTGTTTTAGGAATTTCGTACAATTCGAGCGACAAACTTCATCACCTGCAATTCCATGGATAAAATCATATTTCATCGCCTGCAATTTCATGGATTAAATCAAACCTCATCACCGGCAATTCTGAATCAATCTCGAGTGAGAGAAAGGAAATAGCGTAGAGCGGAGAATATATTTGGGTGTTATTTTTCGTAATTAGAGCAGTATGCCTCCATATGAATGCTAAAACTAGACCATGGACGTCATACTCATAAGCAGGAGCCGTCCTTAAATGGAAATTCAAGTTTAAGTTGCCGAAATGTGTTATCCAGATGATTTGCTTTTCGTTTGAGTCTGCTCTTGCAAACTACCTTTACATGTTAATATTACTTCACTATACTGCTGAAGCTGCGAGCGGGGTGGCTCATAGGATTTACGAGCATTGTAGGTTTTTTTTAGGCTAAAGGGAATTTGTGGGAACGCTTCTAATTTAAGTGGCTCCGATATAGGAAATAAAGTTAATAAACAATCGAATACCTTAAAAAGTACTGAACAAGTTGAAGATGAGCAACAACGCGTTTCCCGGGCTTCACCCATTGTAAATGAACTATCGATTGCCATTATTAATTGTAGAAGCATCAAAAACAAAGTAGCCGATCTTGAACATCTTATCCGAAGTAACGACTCCGACATAATTATAGGCACCGAAAGCTGGCTAACAGACGATATTAATGACTACGAAGTATTTCCTAAAGATTTTAAGATTTATCGTAAGGACCGTCAGGATAAAGTGGGTGGAGGAGTATTTATAGCGGTTAAAAGTTCTTTGCGGAGTAGTCCACATACGTATCCTAACAGTTGCATCGAGAGCGTATGGTGTACCATTAGTCAGCCAAATAAACCCAATCTACATGTATGTGCTTTTTACCGGCCGCCCAACTCTTCGCGTCATGTTTTGCGTAACCTAAACGATGAAATAAATTTTTACTCGCGTAAAAACAACAATAGCATAATGATAATTGGAGGAGATTTTAATCTTCCAGACATCGATTGGCAAAAGCACGTAGTCAAGAAAAGAGCTCGGGACAATGACTCTTGTAGGACCTTGTTAAATATAATACAAAAAAATTCATTACACCAGCTAGTCAAAAAGCCTACCAGGGAATTAACCATTTTAGATCTTTTTCTTACGAACACCCCCGAACGAGTATCTAACACATCTGTTTGCGATGGAATATCCGATCACAAAGCCATAATTATAGATTTCAACCTTAACTTGGTAAAGCACAGAAAACCAAAGCGCAGAGTTTATCTTTACCCGCGAGCCGATTTCGAAGGATATCGTAGTAAACTCATGTACGAATTTCTGGAGTATAAAACGCGCGCGATATGTTTAAATACCGAGGACACGTGGAATCTCTTTGTTAGAACAATGCGTGACCTAATGGATAAATTTGTACCCTCAAAACTTTCAAATCAAATTAATGAACCTAGATGGTATAATAAGGAGACTAGGAGAGCACTAAAGAAACAGAGGCGTTTGCATTCCAAATTAAAAGCCGCTGCGAGGCAACCGAATAGTATCAACATAGATCGAGTAGAGAGCGAACATAAGGAAGCAAAGTCGGAAACTAAACGAATTATGCGAGATGCCCTCCGTCAATATAAAAAGAAGATTTTATGCGAACACTTGGAAGAGGACCCAAAAGCGTTTTGGTCGTACGTTCGTGAGGTCCAAGGTAAAGAGCAAACTGTTGGTTCATTAAAGGATACTTGCGGTAATATAGTAAACGATGCTAAAGGCAAAGCTAATATCTTGAATGATTTTTTTCGAAGCGTTTTCACGTCTGACGATACATCAAATACTCTCCCGAATGTTGATAAACCTGAATCAATGTCGAAAATCACCTTCAGAGAAGACGGCATCATTAAACTATTGCAACAGATTAAACCGAATAAAGCTCCGGGTCCTGAAGACATACCGGCTCGAGTGTTCAAGGAAGTTGCGGAGAGCGTAGCACCTTTTCTTAAAGTTATATTTGACAAGAGTATGAGCGAAGGAAAGGTCCCGAAAGATTGGAAAATTGCGAATGTCACGCCAATATTTAAAAGTGGCTCTAAGGACGATCCAGCTAATTACAGGCCTATATCTTTAACATCACTGAGTGGTAAAATTATGGAACATATAATAGCTAGCTCTTTAATGGGTTTTCTTGAAACGTCCAATTTCATAATTAGGAATCAACACGGTTTTCGTAAGACTCGTTCTTGCGAGTCTCAGCTGGCTTTATTAGTACACGATGTTCTAAACTCTGCTGAAAAACATAAGCAAGTCGATGCGATATTTTTAGATTTTCGGAAGGCTTTCGATAAGGTACCTCATCATAAATTGCTGTACAAATTAGAAGTTGCGGGTATCAATGCACAAGTTATTAATTGGATAAAAGACTTTCTCACCGATAGAGAGCAACGAGTAGTACTCGATGGTATTAGTTCCAACTTGGTTAAGGTGACCTCGGGCGTCCCTCAGGGCAGTGTAATTGGACCGTTGTTATTTTTAGTATACATCAACGACCTCAGCAATCACATTGAAAGCAATGTTAGGATATTCGCAGACGACACAGTCATTTACAGGGAAATAGTTAGTTCAGAGGATAGATTAACCCTTTCGAACGACTTAGATAGAATTATGAACTGGTGCGATGATTGGCAATTAGAGCTTAATGTAGAAAAGTGTTCTGTAGTTAACTTCTTCGAAAGTAAATCTATAATAAATGATTATTCTTATAGCCTCCGAGGGGTAAACCTAATGACAGTAGAATCGGTAAAGTATCTTGGAGTAACTCTCACGAATAATCTATCATGGAGTGCCCACATCCGAAATATATGTGGAAAAGCACTTAAGAAACTCGGCTTCGTTAAAAGAATAGTCGGTAGGAGCGAAGAAAAGGTTCGCGAGCGATGTTACTTAGCGTTAGTTAGGCCTCACCTTGAGTATGCATGTAGTGTATGGGACCCCGCCGAGAAATGTCATATTCGGGATTTAGAAAAAGTACAACGAAAGGCGATACGATTTGTAAAGAATTGCTACGATAAAACAGCGAGTGTCACTCAGATGTTACAGGACGCGGGATGGGAATCATTAGAAGATAGAAGAAAAATTCAAAGGATAAATTTATTAAATAAGTTCAGAGAAATTACGTTTTCAGATGATGTAACCGATATAATGCGACCCCCCTGTTATATGGGCCGTGCTGATACTGCCCGAAAGATTAGGGAAATAGATGCTAAAACGAATCGTTTCAAAAATTCATTTTTTCCGCGAAGTATACGCGAAAGCAACCGTTTAGGAAAATAGAGTCAAGGTGCTTGCACCCCCTGCCACACGCCGAAAGGCGGCTTGCAGGGTTCTTACATAGACATAGACATAGACATAATATTATTTGACTCATCATCAGACGAGGTCCCTTCTCTACCATCCAATCTCGTAAATTATTTATAAATTAGTATTAGTTTATAGTATATTAATTATTTATAGTATAAATCAATTTCAATGATATTTCCCGCAATACGGCCTATTTTACTGGGAGAACCCATAATATCGGCCCCCTCTTCTAAGAACATAGATTATTCTAATTTAGTAAGTAAATGAAGCCATAATTTCAATTCTGTTTGAATCGTTACTTCGGATGAAATGACTGGCTAATTTAGTTTCGATGCTCCAACAATTTCCGATGGAAATCGATCCACCGTTTACATAAGCCGAAGTGTTGTGAGTCATCTTTGCCAAGTACAGGGGGTTAGCGATACTATCACCTTTTTCCACATTAACATGATTAAATTCAAATTAGGACCATCCCCACTATTCTACGTAGCCTAATAGTAGTAGTATTCAGTCCATTAATTTAATTCTAAACATCACATTCGTTGGTAAATGCAACGCTTAACACCAACGAGTGCTTTTTTATTTTAGGTCGGTGCATATTCATAATTTTTCCAGTTAATTTATCGCTTAATTCGGCCTAGTATTGAATGTATGAACGATGTCCATCCAAGTTGGATGTTTAGTCTACCAGAAGAGCCCTCTGGTCCTCAGTGGGCAAAAAAAGATGAAGGTTAAATATATTTCCATTGGTTCTGTGATTATTTCTAAAATCGGAATATAGACATAATTTTTTTATCTCTGTGGTAATCTTAACGTTTATGAATCAGTTATCACAAAAGTTTCAAAATTATCAGTTATTGTACACTCACGTACAATCTTACTATTCCCTATTTGATATTAAGGTATTAAATGGCATTTCATATGAAACTTAGACATTCGAAAGACACTTCTGTGAATTACAAATAAATATTTGTTCAAACTACAAATAAATATTGTATCAAACCCTCAATATGATCAAAGGACGTCCTCAGCTACAGATGTCTCCAATTACACGAACATACCAATTCATCAAATACCTCAGAAATGTCAACCGCTCTTAATTTTCAATCTCCATCCGACAGAAACAAGCAGATATCCCCATAATAAAAATGAATTTGCCCAAAGTGAAAATCTCAGAAGACTTCAATACACGTTTGATTCATTCTTCACCTCATTTGCTCCTTAATTTCAACTTCCGAAGCCGCGTTCTCCGTCCTCTTCAACATGTCTTTTTGTCCACTCACAATCCTCGTATACAACATTTTCACTTCTTTCGGTGCACTCATCTCGACCAATCTGAGCTTTTCTTACTGATTACAGAGATTAGATAACTAAATCGGAAGGCCCAAATGCGATAAAATAATCTTCTTCTTCTTCCTTCCCGGATTAGGTTTTAAGCCTGTTCCGGCTTCATTTTAAACGTGGTCTTCCTACACTCATTTTACCTAATGGCTTATATTCCAAAGCTTGCTTTGGAAATCTCTACCTAGGAATTCGCAATACATGCTCTTTCCATCTGTTTTTGTATTCTATTAATCGCTCTTACATCGCCTGAACTCCTTGTTCCACTCTTATAGATGTACTCCTTATTTTATCTCTCCTTGTATATCCCTTAACTGCTCGATTTCATTTCAGAGAACTCTATATGTTTTAATTCTTTTTGTTCTGCTGTTCAACATTCTGACCCGTACATCATACATCAGGGACTGCCATCACCTTTTAAAACTTAATTTGGGTTTCTTTTCTGGTTTTACCTTTTAAGGTTCTTCTCATTGTCCCGCTTATCCTCTGGAAGATGTTAATTTTATTTGTGATATCATCTTCATAAGTTAGTACACATCCTAAATATTGAAAATGGGATACCTGTTCGAGTACTTGTTTTTCAATGACAATCTTTGTTCTAATTGGATAGCTTCTTAAGAATGCCATAGTTTTCGTTTTAGCTGTCGAAATGTTTAGGTTATATATTTTACTCAGTTGATGTAGTTTTTGAACCGCCATTTGCAGTTTATCTTCACTATCTTTTATAATAACCTGGTCGTCAGCAAATAACAGTGTGTTTAAATACTCGGAAGGTCCCAATTCTATGCCTGGCGCAAAGTTATCTTCCTTCCGTTTCCTTAAAAGGTCATCTATATACAAGTTAAATTAAGTTGGTGACATACTGCAACCCTGCCTAACACCTTGGTTAATAGCTATTTCTTGGGTCCACTGGTTCCCTGTATCAATCACAATTCTGGTGTTCCGATATAGGCTCTGAGTAGCTTTTATCAAATGCTTAGGAAATCCTCTTCTTTCCATAACTAACCACAGTATGTCTCTGTTGACACGATCAAATGCTTTTTCAAAGTCTACGAAAGCCAAGATGCGTCTCGAGATTAAATTCTCTCCGTTTTTGTATAATTTGTTTATAACTAAAAACATCGTCAATACAAGACCTTCCTTTCCTGAAGCCGGCTTGTTCTTCTAGTAAAACGTAATCGGAGATAGCGTTTTATTGATTATTTTGCTGTATATCTTGTATACAGTATTTAGGAGAATAATGAAAATTTATTAAAATAATACAGAACATAAAAACACGAAAAGACACCGCGAAAGCTTTTCATTTAAAATAATTCTGTACTTTTAATGAGAGATTCACTTCGCTGCCTCAGTTCCTTTTGCTTTTGAACAATTAAGTGTTTACGGAAATTAAATATTTTCTCATCGGCACTTTGCTCTTCCGCGATACTCTTATCGGCACATACTCTTCCCACAAGAATAATTCAGAAACGACAGCAACATCGCGAAGAAGTATTTTTATATGTCCCCAAGTAATGTTATTATAAACGCATCAGTTATGCAACGCGTTGACATTAATGCAACAAGTAATGGGGAATCAGCCGTCGTCGCCAGTATTGAAATGGCGTATGTTGGCATTTATTTTTAGCGAATTTCTTATCTGTTTTACAAAGACTCTGCTCATTCTAACAGTCTCGCTATTATCTGAGTATCCGAATGTGGAATTTTGTGAAATTGAACTGCACGTCATTGTTGTCATCCTCAGGTATGTCATCCATGACATTCACCAGGTAACTCGCTCATTGTAATCTAGATAAATACAGAGAAAATCTTTTGTAATCGAAGATAAAAAACGAACATAAAAAATCTCCGTAAAGACCGAAAATTGAATCTAGGTTCCCCACTTGCCAAGCGGCCGCTCTAACCAATTGAGTTATCTAATCAGAGCTTTCGGAAATGCATGTTATAGGCAAGAGCGAGTTTTTGCCAGAGCGGCACCGTCCACAGCCAATCGAAGCCTGGCGGTAGAATGCTGGGAAGCAATAAAGGGAAATCCTTCTAAAAAGCGATTATCAAAAATAGGAATTTTGAGTGAATCGTCGGCCCCCAATTTTATATTTAACACGTACGATATCAGTGTTTTGCGGTCGTGAGATGTAAAGAAAGAAAATTTGGAACTTGGCTGTTAAGGAATCAGAGGTTTAAAATCTCCAATAGCCGTTTTTGCCGGCGTTATTCTTCTCTTTCCCCGGTATTCCGAGAAAGCAAAAGAGGACACCGCTCCTTTTGAGAGCACTTAATACGTATTTCGAATGCGATGCATTCTTCGTCAGGAGTGAATAGACACGCTTTTGTATTTAGTTTTTATTAATATCCCTCATCCCTCATTAATTATCCTCTCATCGTCCATTGAGATTTCATGAAACGTTTTCACTCCTAGTTCTCGCATTCATTTGTTCTTTTCTCTGCGACATTTATTCTACCAAACTGAAGAGAGGTCATCGGCAAGAGTCACTTCCTTATTCGCCCCAGAAACGGCTTCTCAAACAGTTGGTGTGAATCCCAAGTTGTGCTCGAACGGAATTGCTTCCTTCGATTCAGAGATCGATGTTCTGCAGAAAGACACCAAAAAAATCACATATGAATATGCAGTGTGTATGCCGTAATGGAATAAATCTGAAACTTTTATCTCTCTCCTTTTAGATGATAGTTTTGAGCTCAATTGAAGAAAGACGACTTTGTCTATTGCTACGCGTTCTTCATGAAATTTTCTTTATTTAAAATCAATGGTCGTAGCCTTAACTATGTGGAATTCCATAACTAAAGAAAGAATACACTTTGTGAAATTCCAAAATTACTTTTAAGCACACTACCGGTTTCAACTAGTAATAGTCATTCTCCCCTCTCATCCCTTCCCCCTCCTGTACCTTTACCCCCTCCTTAGTTCTGTTAGTATATATACTCTGCTTCTTTCTTCAAAATTCACCTGAGGATGACTATTACTAGTTGAAACCGGTAGTGTGCTAATAAAGTGCTTTGTGAAATTTGACAAAGTGTCTTCTTTCTTTCGTTTCTTTATTTAATCGGCCTCTGTAGCGGAGTGGCTAGCCATCAAACTCAGGGATCGCGTCCGGGCTAGTCAGATTGGATTTTTTTTAGTATAAACGCTTATTTCAAACACATTTGATAAAGTAAAATTAAGTCTGTAATTTTTAAACCTTGTTCTAGAGTGCACCACGAAAATTTTCGCCTCAATTCAAAATTATGAGAAATCTCATCTACCACTACTTATCTTCTATAATTATAATTAATCTGTAACTGAGTCGTATCCGTACATTGAAGGAATTTTAAAAAATATTACATTCGACATTATGCATATCTCCGAGTACAAAATAGTCATTTTAAAATTCTTTGTCTGTCTATCTGTCTGCTATCGCATCACGTAAAAACTGCTCAAGGGATTTTGATGAAATTTGACATCATGATAATGTACGTATGGAATAAGGACATAGGATACTCTTTATCCCGCTAAGATACATCTTTTGACGGGAAAATGGACCACAATGATCCGGAATAGCAGAGGGAAAATGAAGAGAGAATGGGAAGGCAGGGGAGGAGCTGGTTCTATTTTCCTTTAAAACTGTGCAACTTAACGTTGCCCAACTTTCAAATTTGGCACATGATTAAATCTCCCTCCTACGCAGATAATAAGCTACTCTCCATGCACCTTCTTGTCTTCGGTTTGATTCCAGACGAGGTCAAGTATTTCTCATAAGAAATGTATGTAAAGTTTACTTTCACCGCTTGCAGTCTTTATTTCTTTTGCAAAAATAAATTAGGGAGCATTAAAGAGAGCAGCGGTGTAATGATTGATACTATGCTATGAGTGTGTTTTGATGTCGGGACTTGTGAATACAATGTAATGAAATTTGAGAAGGGACCGCCATACATACGGTGGCCCCTTGTGCACTAGCATGTGCCAATACTTACCTAATCTGTTGAGGCTGGTGATCGTATGCAGAAAATTAAACAGTATCGTAATTCCATGTCAAATTTTTACGTCGGCCATCAATTCTTTTCTCGAGAATGAAATGAGTCGTAATTAGTATGTTACTTACTGAACTGAAATTATCTTTCCCGATAACCTATTCCGTTGAATTAATATGAGAGATTCTCCTTTCTGCAAAAAGGGCTAATATGTGTACCACTGACCTCCGCTGAGATTCAATGGGTACCTCAGCTAGTATATGTGTGTGTGTGTCAAACGGACGTGCGCTTTCATCTTCCTCGTCATCTGAGGGTGACATTGTAACTGTGGCCAAGTGGAATCGAAAAAGCTGACCAAGAGGACACAAATGGTTATTTTGAGTGCGGAATTTGAAACTTAGTTACTGCAAAAATGATTGCATTTTATGTTTCATTTTGTCGTTTTCAAGTCCGTTGCTATAGAGATGCTTTTTAACGAAACTGTTTGAAAAGACAACGACGCAGTAATCTCAATCCTTTTAATTCGGATCGGTTTGAGTCTTTGATAAGTCTTTACTAATTTAGAAGTATAAAATGGCGGACACTTTTGGACCAATTTTCTAGATAAAGTAAGGAAAACAAACGCGAAAATGGAGAAGGGCTTCCTTTACCACGTCAGTATTCAAGGTTTATGAATGTGGAATCTGAGGAGACTTGTTTCGATTCACCCAATGAATGTGGATTTTGAATGCGGTGGAGTTAGCGCGGATCTCCGTTTAGCCGTCTTTTTTGTAGCGTGAAGTGTAATTAGTATGAATAGGAAGTTCTTACCATTATTAAACAGAAGACAGTTTCAGGTACGGGATTGATACATCTACTTTACACAACGGACGCGGAATTGAGGAAATTTTACATTTTCATGAAATATATCTGTATTTTAGTTGCAACCGTGAATAAACTCATAACGATGTTTTCATCCTCTGTATTGGTGAAAAAATACAGAAGGCAGAATTGACCTAGAGGATTGTTCACATCTGGCATCATTGTTCACATTGTTAGTCTTAGGGCTCAGAGATATGGCCCTCAAGCGCTATGTCATCGTCTCATTGGCTAGGATTATTTGGCAATCCGATTTGGATTTGGAAAGAAAAATATTCTTGAAGCTTCAGTTCTGTCTCTGATTCCAGACCAGTCTTTTTTTCTGCAAAAATGTCTGAATTTCAACGCTCTATATCTTTTTATATAAGGTAATTCCGGTAAAGATGCCCTACAGAAATGACTTCATAGCAATTACTTCAGTGATAACAAGAATGTGAAACTGCGTGATATAATAGAACATTTATTGGTTATTAACAGTATATAAACAAATTTTGTTTAAAAACATATTCACCCAAAATATTAAACTTTTTCTGCATCCATGCATTTGGCCTTCTCTCCCGAGTGTACGGGTGAGACCTCTGTGGGAGAGATGCCCCATTAACTTAAACTGAATTTAATATGGAAAGCACTTGTTATATACAAAATTGTTAAATATAAATCAGGATCAGGATATAAGTCAGGATCTAAGAAAACGTTTAAGTTAACTTTATAACCTATTTAAAAGTTTAATTTGCTAACATTTTGGATGCATCTCAGCCCCCTCAAGAGGCATATAAATAGCATATTGAGGCTTGATCATCAGTTTTTTTTGCAAGAGACGTATTTTCACGCAAAAATATTGTCGATTCAAGCGAAAAAAATATGACAATATAAATGTTTTTGTCGAAATTTCGAGGCAAAAATTCTCACAGATGTTTTTTGATTTCGGAAAAAAATCATATTTATAATTTCAATGTGGGTGGGCCACCTTTTCCGGGTATTACGTTTTGATCAGAAAAAAGTGGCAAAACGAACCACCCTAGTACTTAATAAAAACTACATAATCTTTCATCAAGTTTTCGCCTTTTAATTCAAAATATTCAAACATTTAAACTGATGCTAACCAGAAACATTATACTCTATTATATAACAGGGCGGAAAAAAGTACCTACTTGAAATGATGTATAAAACTGCGTAAAAAGAATTAATCGCCGTGAAACTCTTGCAGATAGACCTTCCAACTGACTGACGCACACCGTCAGTAGAGCAATCTTGTGGTTTTCCTTAAGAATACAACGACTGGGGCATCTCTCCCGGTGGGGCATCTCACCGGAATTACCTTATATATTTTGCTAAAATATTTAAAAACGAAATACTGGAGCAAAACTCAATCATTTTATAATAACTTTGCGAAGTTTCAAGCCCCGCACAAAAAAATCGCTTTTTGGTCTCTTTTTCGATTCGAGCGTCGTCGTCCGTCGCATCGCTTTCGGAAGTCTCAATGTCTTGTTAATAATGAAAGGACGCAATCGAAACTATGAACTCAATGAGACATATTTAACCTTTGATGTTCTTCCGTTGCATATTTCAAAAAGTTAATACTGACAATACAGTACGTTATATAAATTATTTATTCGTGGTTTTATGTAAAATAAATTTTGTTCGTAGGTTATAAACAATCCTTAATTTTCTTGAAAACTGCCATCATCAGTTCTCCCCGATATTTAGCAAACGGTTTAATCGGAGAATAATGAAATAATTTCGGAGAAATGAGTCTGTTAATGTCCTCTTCGGACCGCACTCCCTCTGTTGTTAAGTTTAGGGAAATGGGGCTTACTAAGATAGATGAGGAGAGCGAATAACTGAAATTACTAACATAAAACCTTCATAAGGACATTTATTGTTTTATTCTTCAATTTACTTCACATATGTTGCAATTACTGTCTCTTCAATAATACAGTACAATTACGTAAAAATTAAAACACGCTGTTTTATTAACAATTCTTTCCATTAATGTAAAATATATCATTTAATAACTCCATGCCATAGTAAAAATGTCTATCGAACTTTAATTTAACTAAATTAAAGTTTACTACAGCTATAAAAAAATATTAATTGACCAGGTGTGCGTTGTGATTATCAACACTTATTTTTCAAGTTGAGAATCGACAGTTAATATCGAAAGACGAAATTTTCTGAATGTGCTTTTTTATGTTAAATTTGGAACATTCTAAAAGGGAGTTGGAGAATAATACGCTGTTTATAGACCGTAATATTTCAAAACTCTGATAACGGATTAAATAACTACATTATGCTATCGAAATTTCCTCTCTTTTGGCAAGCACTACATCCTTATTTATATTAATACGCCTTCGTTTTCATGTTTACCCTATAAATGTATATGCACTCGAATATTCAATATTTTTGCTTTTGCAGGCAATTGAACGTCATCGCCGAAGTGTCTCAATGATATTATTCCGACAAATAACGGAACGGAAACAACTTGAACGGAAATACTACGCATTACTGCTGCTTATCATTCGAAATCATTTCAGCTGCATTTATCTTGTTATTTCTTTTTAAAGCTCCGATAAAAGACGGAATGACTCATCAATCACGCTTCGGAAAAGATTGATTGATTATACCCTTTGAAAGAGGCTGCGTTTGACTCTCTTTGCCTTTGTTCAGTAAAATATAAAACATTTAATGACGGTGGAAAAATCGGCGAGCAACTTTTATGGTTTCTATGTGGATATAGACGAAACGGAAAATATAAATTGGAAATTTCAGTCGATGGATTGTATTCGTGTTTAAAGGATACTCACGCTCACTATCCACGGTAAAATAACATAAGCTAAAGTGAAAGGGCGAAATATGTAATGGGAGGAAATGGAAGTAGAAAAAGCAAATAAGCAGAAGCGGAAACGGCGGAGAAGAAAGTCGGTGAGTGGTATCATTTAACGATAGTCGTAAACTTGTGCTTCGGTCCCTAAATTAACAAAGTTTGAAGGGTTTAAAAACACATTCGTCGATACTCATTTAGTAGTTTGATGCTGTTTAAAGTGCACTCGATCGTTCCCTTTGACGATATTTCTGTCAGCAATGCTCATCTTGTACTTTAGTTATACCACATCCGCTTTTGTGGTCCCCCTCAAATTAATTTTAGATACAAACGCCAATGCCATTTCTTTCTTTGAGAGTTTTTCCTCCTTTCGAACCCTAAAATACATCTCAGGGATTCATTGCGGATTCCCTTTTATCGAAGGCACTTGAACTCCTTTTATCTCCTATAAATAAAGAATCCCACGAGGAATTGAGCCTTTGCAAAAAAGCAGAGCACATCAATGTTGGTGTCGAGTCTGAGCGGCCGTAATTTCAGGCAGCCGCTGATTAAAAGTGATTAATCGAAGAAAGAAATTTGGAATCAACGTTTTCTTCTGCGAATATCTGATGCGAGTCACCATTGGTAGAATTGCGTGGATGTGATATCATCGCCATCACCAACACATCAACCCATCTCGAGATAACCAGACTTTCTCAGCACCGGATATGATGCATCCACCCGCAAACAGTTGAAATCAGAATTCAATTTCAGAATGGTCTGTTTCTATCAAAATGTTCTCCTCACCCTAGTCTGACGCTGCAGCTACTCCATTAACATCAATCTCTTAAGCCTCTCTCGGCGATATTAACTATTTGTTTTAAGGATTATTTCCTTGGAGTTGCGCATTTTGCTAACTGAAATGAAATTCATCTACCTCGTTGATGAATCCTCTACTGATTAATTTTTTGAAAAGCTTCCTTTAGGATTTCATTAATTCCACGGGCAATCTCATCATCCACCAGAAGGATCATCTCCTAAACATTGCTGTCGAACACATTCACTAACGATCCGAACTGCTTTACTTTATCGAAATCAGTATTCGACCTTCATTAATACGGGAAAAATCAGATACTTTACAGCTTAAGGAGTACTTTTAAGCTCATTAATAACATAATAATTTTTTTCTACTCCTAACCCACAGCTTATTAAGTATTTCTTTATTTTTTCGCGTTTAAGTTTGTAAACAGTCCTGTAATTTTTACATTCTCGAAGTAAGAAATACAAAGTAACGGCATCGTTAACGCTCAATGAGAAAATATGTCAGAAAATCGGAGTTGACAGTAATTGGCGTAGAGCAGTAGAGGTAGATTGTCTACTTAAAGAGGGTTGGCGCGCAATAGCGAACGAAATGTATTTTGGAAGGAAAATGAGACAGGATTTCCATTCGTTTGCCCTGCGTAACCTCACAATTTAGATTCAACGCGGAATTATCTTCTACTCAGTCCATACACCAAAAGTGAGTGTTGCATCAGAGTTCATTCGAAAGTGCAATATCTCCTTTATCCTTTGGCATTTTACACGCTCACGCCTCTCGCTTCACACTTATTTATTTTCGTTGCTATTTCTGTTCCGAATGAAATTTCGAAAGAGAATTTTAAGAAACAGATAGTCACTCACAAAATTAAGTACTACACTTTAAGGTATTTCTGGTATTACAAAGTAGTCTCTGAATGTTTAAACTATTATTATTAGGTGTAAATATAAAAGTGAACAACTAAAATAAATAATTCGGTTCAATTTGTGTCCAACGTTTTCCTTCCAAATCCTTCTTCTGAAACAAGAATGTTACAAATGAATTCGATCGAACATTTATTAAACATGTTTCTTTGATTATATCGAGGATTGCAAAGGATCGGATTATGAGTCGGCGTCTAAAAGTCTGTGCTCGTCTTATTTAAGCGACGGAACTCAAGTATAAAGTCATTGCGAGAACTTTCAATCAAATTAATTGCAGTACGGACTTTAGAACCTCAAAGAAATAATAATCTAGGCATTTGATAAATAATGGAATGGTTTTTCTTGGTGAACTGCACAGCGAACATTCTCATATCTGCTCGAGTGTCAGTTGAGCTGAACGCAGCGCATTGGAGCCAATGATGTGATTTCTGCCTTCAATTGTCGAGGATGAAAGGGAGGTAAATCGCTTGAAGAATGGAATCGATGTTATAATGGTGAATATGAAGGAGGTCTGCAGTGCGAGGATATGAAGGGCGGACCCTTGACATGCTTCATAAACATAAAGGATGTATTTATGTGTATCAGTGGCTGAGGACCATGGTTCTAGCAAAAGGCCTTCGACGACGCTCAGCTACACTATTGTATGATATCGAGCATATTGTTACTTGGTCGCAAACACTTAGCAAGTGCTCATTCTAAATGCCTTGGGGAAATTGATGAGAAAAAACAGATTAAAAATTCCCATTCACAAAGTTACAACTCTTCACAAGGTCAGTCAGTTGATTAATTGATTAGATCCTGATACTGTGATCAATAAAAAATCAAACGTGTACGATTCTTATATTTAAATTGCAAATCTATGGAGGACGATGTTTCCAAAAAATGTATATTTGGTTAGTTAAAAACTTGACGAAGACACCGATTTCCGCTTATATATTTGGCTTTTTATGTAAATATTTTAAGTTGCTATGAATCTTTATCGCCATAAAAAAACTTTCTAGTGCCATTACCTCCATGAGCGCCGGATTTTGGGAAATCTTTGGGTGAAATAAAACAAAGGTGGCGATTGAACTGTAAGAGTAGTTATGAAGAGGCCCACTGGTGTAAGTGTCGTAAAAATGTAGGAAAAAAACTGATTCTGAGAACAATATTCAGTTAAAATTTACAGAAAAACATATAGCATTGATTTGTTCTAAATTCCTATCTATATCT
Organism: Sympetrum striolatum; assembly: GCA_947579665.1. Taxonomy (NCBI): domain Eukaryota; kingdom Metazoa; phylum Arthropoda; class Insecta; order Odonata; family Libellulidae; genus Sympetrum; species Sympetrum striolatum. Next base: position 113,946,518 of record OX388343.1, on the reverse strand, counting down.
TATGAAAATATTTATAACTCAATAGAGAAAACCCAGGGTTAGTTTGGAATAATCTAACTTGCATGTTTAAGTAAACATAATCCGAAATTTTCACACAAAGTTAGTTAGTTAGTTAGTTTGACCCTTTATTGACGAGGTTAGGCCCAGGTGGGCCTCTCTTCCACCTAACCTCGTATGTCGTTACATTTTAAAAAACTCAACTTATTAAAAAAAATACAAAAAAAAAGAGAAGGGTGTGGGAAAAAATCTATGCAACTGAAGGTTGACTAAGAAAAAACCCACGTTGCGGGAAAACACCCACAAAGAAGGGGGGTGAAAAAAAACCCGCGAAAACACAGTAATAGAAATAAATACAATAATACACAAACATAGATATATGAAAAGTGAAAAAGATTATATATGAACAATTGTTTGATAAAGTAAATTTAACAAAATGTATAGAAGACCTAATTGATAGTTGAGTTGAGTGACGAGATAGCTAGTAATGTGAGGATATTTGCGGATGACTCGGTTATATATAGGGAAATAACAAACGAGGAAGACCGGACATCTCTCTCAAACGATTTAGTCCTCATCCAAAGGTGGTGCAAAAAATGGGAATTAGATATTAACGTAAGTAAATGCTCCGTAGTTAATTTCTTCGAAAAGAAAAAAATGCGTCCAAATCACCCATACAAAATTAATGGAATTAGTATCAAAGTAGTAGATTCAGTTAAATATCTCGGGATCAACATTACTAATAACTTAAATTGGAGCACGCATATTCGAAAAATCTGCGGCAAAGCAAGTAAAAGGCTTGGCTTTGTAAAGCGTATTGTCGGTAAATGCGACGAAAAGGTGAGAGAGCGATGTTATTTTACCTTGGTCAGACCCCTTCTGGAATATGCGGCAAGTATATGGGATCCGGCGGATGAAACGTGTACTCGCGAACTCGAGAAAGTGCAGCGTAAAGCGGTTCGTTTTGTTAAGAAATGCTACGATAAAAAAGCAAGCGTTACAAAAATGCTCTCAGACGTAGGTTGGGAATCCTTGAAAGAAAGGAGATTGGAAGCTAGGCTGCGATTGCTTAATAAATTCAGGGAAACTACATTTTCCAAAGATACAATCGGTATCATGCAACCCCCCTGCTACGTCGGTCGATCCGATAATGACCGTAAGTTAAGAGAAATAGATGCTAGGACGAATCGTTTTAGAGATTCATTCTTTCCGCGAACAATACGTGACAATAATCGAATAAGGAAGTAATTTAGATTCAACTGGTGTTTACACCCCCTGCCACACGCCGAAAGGCGGCTTGTAGGGTATTAATGTAGATGTAGATGTAGATGATAGTTAGTTATAATAAAAGTTTAAAGCTATAATAAACTAAATAATCTAATATTCTATAAGCTACAATATAGTATATTAAAAATTTTATAAAATTTCTTCAGCCGGAGGCATTTGTCAATAGAAAAGTGAGAAACTTCTAACATAACGGAGACTGCAGTAATAAATTCTTAAATTATCCGGAATGAGTGAGTTTTGTATGCGTCTGGCCTCGATCATAAGACCATATTGGAAGAGATACTTGCCTATTATATCGCAGAAGCTCATATATTCAAAATATCTAGGTATTACGTTTCTTCCATCCCTGGAAGTACTCCAAATATATCACAAAAATCCGCACAATACATTCATACGGAATAAATCCGATATTTGTGGCCTTCTAGGATCTACTGGGAAGTGCGCGTGTAAATTTGCCTCCAATTTTGACATAGGCCCAAGTTTTGGGCTTCTATCTATTAGTTTGGAAACCTCAAACGATTCCATGTTACGCTCATCTGGTGTTCCTGTCGTGATTTTTCAGTACTTTGTAAAAGGACTCCCGCAAACTGTGATTGATCCAAAGATGGCTAAGTGATCATTTATATTGATGACTTTTCATCCTCAGATGATTCATTTTAGCGCATCGACGTCGCTCTCTAGAATTTAGTACATCTTTTGTTTTCCTCGATACGCCCAATTTCCCCGTGAAAAATCGTTCCTCCCTGAGAGTGTGATATCCTCTCTTAAAATGTCCTCCTTCTCCCCCCCCCCTCTCTCTCTCTCTCTCTCTGCGTCTCTGTTGTCGGTTATCTGAAAGTCCAAACGAACGATTATCAGAGCGGATTGTCTCCATAGAAACCATTCCACCAATTAAGCCGTTCCCTTTAATTGGTCGGACGAATCACATGTTTCAGATCTTAAAAAAGAACTTTTAGGGCACTAGAATCTAGAACACACTAGAATCTTATGTTTACATCAATGTCTATTTTTATATTATTTTTACTGATTTCTATTTACTTTTAATGGATCTTGTTTCCATAGCGACCCTTACATCAGAAGACGTAAATCTTCCAAGTGTTCATGTAGAGTTCCATAGCAAACATGTCCACGATAAACACGAGAGAAATTGGGTATTGAATTCCGACAAATGCCTTTTTGGAATAAACAATTCTATAATTCGAATCTTCATTTCCTACTGCGGTGTAAATCGAAGTAATTCAAGGTTTCATTTTAAAAGTTAAATGAATTTATACTTGCTATTCATGTACAAAACTAATCAAGAAATAGTTTTTGATGCGAAATGGCTCTAATTTACTCAGAAAGTTATCAAAAAATTAACTGAAATAAGTAAAAATAACTTAGCAAAATGGCGAAGTGGGTTTAGCTCTTTTGATTGCTAATTATCCAATTTGAGTACGAAAATGTATTCACTGATTTCCAGAAAGTGTATAGAAATAATATTAACATCTATACACATACTACAGAACACATTGATGGTATTTCTTACTCAATTTACTCTTAGAATCACACCTAATCTTATATTTGTTTGCTTTCTATTTATTCACTTTTTAATCGCTTTAGGTTTTCTCTTGCCACATTTATCCATTCATCCACTATTTCTCTTTCAATACTTTTCCGAGCGCTTCCTTCTTCGCCGAATGACCAACTCGATTCTACTTCAGTTGTTTTAAATATCATTCTACAGCATGCATTCAAACATTACTGAGCATTATTTACCTTTGAACACTGTTATTTTTACTCTTCATTTAAACGAGCAGTAAGGGATATTAAAATTGAGGCTTTAAAAATATTTTTTTCTTCATAAAGGCTAAATCGTCCATAAAACCTCTGTTATAAGTTGAGGTTATTTTTAATTTAAATTTTAAAATTCCAATGAAGTTGAATTTTAAATGAAAAGAATGCTCGTTAAGCCGATCAAAAGGATATCCCCGTTTCTGTGGGAACGAGGCATCTGCTCCTCGCCTTAGTGCAATATATGTGCATTGCAATTTTACATTTCTCGTTATTCAACAGGATTTACCAAGATGAATGGACCTTCCTCAACACCATTACGTGCGATCACAAGCACGATCAATACTGATACGAAAAGTTAACATATTCTATGCAATTCTGTTACAAAATACAAATATAAAACATTCCAAATGTTACAAATGTAAAACATTCCATTCCAAAACATAAAATCTGCATGTAGTTATATAAACGAGGAAATGACATAGTTGTCAAAGCTCCCATAACGCCTTTATTAACCTCGAAATATCTTCTTGCGTTACAGATTGGCTGGGGATTCTTCATCGGGCTCTTCAGGTAAGTTGATAAATTAACTTCGTCTGTTCATTTCCTAGTTGGAGAGAGGACCCGTATCACTTTTGTTATGTTCCTCATCTTTATCATCCTTTCCTCGAAACATTCATCAGAATATATTGCTTTCGGAATTAAATTTCTTGAGAACGGTCGCCTCTGTGTCGAATGAGTGCCTCAGAATGAGACATAAATACGACGTCTCAGAGAGACTTCGCCTTAAAATTTTATGAAGATTCTGTTTAGCAAGGAATCTCAATTCTGCAGGATATTCGCTATTCACATAAAATATCTTCTCAAAGACTCTCACCAGTGGCGCAGCCAGGATTTGCCAATGGGGGGGGGGGGTCCAAGGATGCCGAGAAACCGAAAAATGCCTAACTTACAGGGGCTATTCATGCCCGCTTCTTACTACATATATGTCCTATCTTTCAAAAACTAAATGCATTGAAAACAAGGGGAGTTTAACGCTCATATGACCAACTATTTAAACTTTCCAAGATAGTTGTTTACATAAGCGAACTCCTGGAAACTTATCCTAAGTTTTATTTGGATTTCTAGTTTGGATACATCCAGTATCTATTAAAAAGTCATTTTGTCTCTGTGCTGAAATATTTTGGTGTTGCAGATATAAACTTCCTGAGTCTTTGAGAGTTCTTTCTTCCAAGAGGTTGCCAAAGTGAGAAGGAAAAATATAGCTACGGTTATTTGGCAAGCGATATAAAACGTCTCAATAGATCACCACATTGGCGCACCCATGCTTATTTGAATATCTTTCGTTATTAGACTATATCATCAGTAGCTTTGTTAGGAGTGACTTCATCCGTTGCTTTTAAAATACCTCCTCTTCTAAGAAACAAAAGTCATTTATATCAAATGAACTTTTCGGGTAAGCTTACAATTAAGCCTGATTTCGTTATTTATGTATTAGCTAAGTATTCAATTGAATGCGTCACAAACCGAACATTAAATCTTCAGCTGCATTAAAAAATACAGCTTACTCGTGATTATAGTTGATATTATAATTGATTTTGCAGAAATGAAATTACATAACAAGGTGGAAAAAATGAAGACGTCAACTTACAATTACTTAGGCTGACGGCTGAGAACCACAAAGAGCTGATGCAAACCCAGTCTTACGCACTGAGTGTTCAAAGGATGCAAAAATTTTCCATCTATTGAAATTTTGAAGGGGCATTGCATAACCAGATATGAGATTCGTGGGATTCTATCACCAGAGAAAAAATTGGCTGCATCGAAAAGGAAGCTGAAGAATTTAAGTCACAGTTTTAACAGTTTCTCAAATTTATTTCAAGTCATCAAGTCACAGTTACGATAAATATGTGCGTAACTTACGCGCACAATACCTTTCAGCTGACTGATTTGCTTCCAAATGGTATATTATTAATAATATCATCGAAAATTAATTTTTACTGATATCTTGTATTGCTCCAATACTTTTACAAATTTCTACGGAAACCCAGTTATTGAATCATTTTCGTAACTATGCAGCAAATTTACGGGTAATTATAAAATATGGATCGGTATATTTTATATCATCCCGAGTAATGAAGAGCCTACTGTACAGACTTTTAATCGTCCAGAATGCTTAATAAAGGAACACGTAAGTTTGCAATTGTCTAACTCATATTGAGATGTGCCCTCCGATAACAGCCCTAAAATAATACAATCCTAATTTATGCAACTAATAATGGTCATTTTACAAAAAACTACATAGACATTAACTTACGTTTTTCCGATAGAGGCCTCGAGCTATTAGCGGACTGTGAAAAACATTTTCGGATGTCCATCTGTACCTTATGAAATCCTAACTAAACTCTCCTTCGAACTGTCACTGTGAATTTCTAAAAAGTGCTATTCACGAGCCTAGCTTTGCATTCGCACCCTCAAAACAGTCAAGTGCAGAAGATCTAACTAAGCGTTTTAACAATCTGTTTATCTCTCAAAGGTAAACTTAATCTCTGTTTTCAGAGTGTAAGTTTCGAATTACTTCTCGAATGTACCCTTGTATTTTTGCGAGGAATAAGCACTTTCGAATTTTTCTCATGGGGATCTTATGGTGTGAGTCATCTAACTAAAGGATAGGCTTAAGAAGTGCAAACGTTGAACATTGTGTAGGAAACGCCCGTATCGTAGCGTCCCATTGATATCGATGTCGGCTCTAGGCCTCCTCGGCTACTGAAAACATTACCTTAGCTGAAATCCGAACCATATTTACGGGCATGCAAAGCTTTCACTGATGTTATCAAGCAAATGATTGGGGTTTTGTTCTCTTCAGCAGAAAAAATCACAGAGCTAGTCACAGGACTTGACTCTTGGGGGGGGTTTGAACCCCTAAAACCCCCCACTCGCTGCGCCACTGACTCTCACGATACATTTCCGTAAATTACTTCGTGAAAGAGCAATGCGTAACCGATCGACCGATATTAAGTCGAAAGAAGAACGGAACGACGTGATTATAAATACTTTCTCTTGATTACGGTTGTCGCTTTGGAGATAATCCGTGGAAATATATTCCAAAAGATAAGGAACACTTGGAGAAATTCATATTTCAAATTTATATGGCTGTAGTAACCTAGTCAGTGGCGCAGCCAGGATTTACCAATGGGGGGGGTCTGAGGAAACGAAAAATGCCTACTTTACAGGGGCTAGTATATTCATGCCCGCTACTTACTACAATGTATGTCAATTCTTTCAAAAACTAAATACATTCAAAACTAGAGGATTTTAACGCTTATGTGGCCAACTTATTACACTTTGCAAGATAGTAGTTTACATAAGCGAACAATTGGAAACTTAACAAGTGTGTTCTTTGGATTTCTGGTTTGGATACGTCCAATATCTATTAAAAACTCATTTTTTCTATGCTGAAGCTTTTTAGTGATTTAGATATAAACTTTCCGAGTCTTCGAGAGTTCTTGCTTCTAAGAGGTTGCAAAGCGTGGGAAGGAAAAAAATAGCTACGGTTATTTGGCAAGCGATATAAAACGTAACATCCACTCATTTGTTCCCCCACATTGGCGCGCCCATGCTTATTTCATTATATTTCGTTATTTGACTATATCATCAGCAGATTTTGGAATTTAATTGAAATATCGCCTGTCAAGAAAACACCATCAATGTATAAAAATAATGATATGAAGTATATATACAGCTTATTGCACAAGGTTTGTATAAGAAACAAAAAATAATTTTTATTAGATGAAATTTTCTGCCAGGCTTACAATTAAGCCTGATTTCGTTATTTATGTATTAGATAAGTATTTCATTGAATGCGTCTCATACCGAAAATTAAAAATTCGGCTCATTAAAAAATACAGTAGACTCTTGATTATAGTTGATATTATAATTGAACTTGCAGTATTCAATTCACATACCAAGGTGAAAAAAATGAAGACGTCAACTTACAATTATTTAGACTAAGTAACAGGTGGTTTAACCAGCAAAGAGCTGATGCAAACCCAGTCTTACGCACTGAGTGTTCAAAAAAAACAAATATTTTCCATGAATTGAAATTTTGAATGGGCATTGCATGACCAAGCGGTTAACAGGATAAGTTATGAGATTCGTGGGATTCTATCACCAGAGAAAAAAGTGGCTGCATCGAAAAGGAAACTGAAAAATTTAATTCACAGTTTATCAAGTTTAATTCAAGTCATCAAGTCACAGTTCCGATAAATATGTGCGTAACTTACGCGCACAATACCTTTCAGCTGACAGATTTGCTTCGAAAATGGTATATTATTAATAATATCATCGCAGATTAATTTTTACTGATATCTTTCATTGCTGCAATACTTTTTCAAATGTTTACGGAAATTCGGTTAGCGAAATTTTTTATTAAATATACATCAAATTAACAGGCAATCATAAAATAAAGATCAGTATATTTTCTATCATCCCGAGTAATGAAGAGTCAACTGTGTGCAGACTTTCAATCGTCTAGAATGCTTAATGAAGGAAAAAGTAGCTTTTCAATTGTCGCTAAACTCGTCTTGAGATGTGTCCTCTGATAACAGCCCTAAAGTAAGAAAATCATAATTTATGCATCTAATAATGGTTATTTCACAAAAAATACATGGCCATTAACTTAAGTTTTTTTCCGATAGCGGCCTCGAGTTATTAGCGGACTGTGAAAAAAATTTTTGGATGTCCATCTGTACCTTATGAAATCCAAACTAAACTCTCCTTCGAACTGTTGTGAATTTCTCGAAAGCAATACTCACGAGCCTATCTTTGTATTTACACCCTTGAAACAGTCACAAGCAAAAGATCTAACTGAGCGTTTTATCAATCTGTTTGTCTCTCAAACGTAATCTTAATCTCTATTTTCAGGGTGCAAGTTTCGAATTACTTCTCGAATGTTCGCTTGTATTTTTTCGAGGAGTAAACAAATCAGCACTTTCGAATTTTTCTCATGGGAATCTTATCTTATGGCGTGAGTTATCTAACTAAAGGATAGGCTTAAGAAGTGCACGCGTTGAACATAGTGTGCGAAACACTCGTATCATTGCGCCCCATTGATATCGATGTCTACTCTGCTACCGAAAATATCACTTTAACTGAAATCGGAGCCATATTTACGGGTACGCGAAGCTTTCGCTGAATTTATCAAGCAAACACATGACAAGCAGTGTATCTGTATGATTTGCGTGATGACCCCCCCCCCCTCAGTGAGGGGGGGGTTTTGTACTCTTCAGCAGAAATAAAAGTACAAAGCTAGTCGTAGGACTTGACTCTTGGGGGGGGTTTGAACCCCTAAAACCCCCCCCTCGCTGCGCCACTGAACCTAGTCATATACTTGTATTTATTTATTTATTTATAGGTTTCTTTTTTCAATAGATGAACCATCTTAGGAATGAGAAATAATTAGCATATTCAATCCTATCTGCGGATCGCAGAGTTACACATTAATTGCAAAAGGGAGATATCTACCAAAATATATCCATTAAAAACGACCTCGGAAGGTCTTCGAAACGGACGAGGCCCTCACGAGTTATTTGAATGTATAGGTATATCTTAATTACTCTAATATATTAAAATGAGAGATATGGATTTATAATCTTCTCTAAAATCCTGCACCGGATTTTTTTAACACATTAAAAATATAAGGTTTGCCAGTCATGATTTATTAAAGCATAAAGATCTCTGTCGTTTGCTTCAGTTCGCGACCCGACAATTGAGCGCGTCTCAACAGGGCTCTAGACGCGCTATGTTGTCGTGGCGGTCAGTTGTCATGGAGCCGTTTAAGTTAACAGCATTTATCCAAAATAATATTTATCCCTGATTTTAATCCCTGGAAGTTTGAAGGTTAACTGAATACTTCTGCTAACAACACAAACCCTCATAAGGCGTTCACATCTGATTGAAAGTCGCTAAAGTAAAGAAACTGAGTTTGAAGGAGCATTTCATTCATACGGTCATCTGAGAGACGCGAGAAAAACTGAAAATATTTTATATTCTCTGAATAGATTCGATGGAAAACCCGCAAACGTTGCCAATACACAGTAAAATAATCCTCTACGCTCAAAACCTTCCTGGAAAACACTCATTGTTAAAAAGAGAAAGAAATATTTCTTATTTTCTGCAAAAGGTTCTGCGCGTCCCTTTGGCTTTATTTTGGTTCAATTTGTCCCGAACGTGGTACAGCGTGGTTTCTTGGACGCCCTTTCTTTGAATTCAAATACCTCATGGGTTACACACAGAATGAATTTTTGAGGCTGATAAAAAAACGTGACACTGTTTTGATCCATAAATAAGTGAATAATGTTTAGCTACACGAAAGAGGAGAGAGTTCTCTATAGAATCGGTTATATCTACGAAAGTAAGAAAATGTCTTCGTGGAAAAAATAACTAAAACATAAAGAAAAACTCGCAATGTTCGTTATTTGGATTAGTGGAGAACTCGTAACTATTAATTGGAAAAGAACAACGTCTGTTAGCGAATTAAGTCTTAAAATTATATTTTTCTTGTGTTTAAGAGGAACGTCAAATATATGACCCATGATTCATAAATATTAATATTGTCTTAAATCAATTAAAGGGTTTTTTTGCTCCCGACTCACCAAATTTCTTTTACATTCCAATTTTATCGAACGTTCAAATACTTTAGAAGGGGGGCTTTCTTAATCGCTGCAAATAAACACTACCTTCGAACGTCTCTCGAAGACAGACTTTGAAAACATCGTGCTGATATCCTGTTAATACAGCTTTTATTTTAACTGATGTGCTAATTGTTGCGCTCGACCGACACATTTTCTGACCAATTCACAGGACAGTCCAACCTCAGAGGAGTTTCCTCCTCACCTCGTCCTCTCGTTCATCCCAATTCTGCAAATGAAATCGGTTAATCCATCCAATATTTATAGGATATTTGCCAATTCATGGTCAGGAAAATGTATCTTCATTTAAATTTCCCTCTATGAGAGTACGAAATTAACACTACGTAAAAATTCATAATCAGTAATGAAAATATACCTTAATTTAAGGTCATTTTCGACCGTCATGAGCAACTGTTTCCTCTCATGTAATTCAGAACTGCAAACTGTCGCATATTAAGTCCAATTCCATTCGAAAGATTTCAGCAACGGAGAGGATTCACTTTGGATGAATACGCTATTTCGTGATTTTTCCTCGTGCAAAACGCTTTTGAAAATCAGTTCGGATTTTGGCATTCATGACGCATGGTTAGTTTCCACAGAAACAAATAAATTTAAACCACATCATTGTGGTACAGCGAGGCATATCGACAAGATGTAATCCTCGAGCTATTCTGCAAAATACAGTTATTGTGAAATAAGCCCAACTGAACAGAAATGTCCTCTTGCTGTCGCTCTTGTTGGCGATTCGTTATTTTCAATTATTTCTTTTCGGTATACGGCCCCCAATTTTAGTTATTCACGAGCGTGAAATGTGTAATCGATTTGACTAATCTTTCATTCCATCAATATAACCACAAGTGCTTTCTTTCTAAAAGAGTTTATACACTGTACATAAACATCCAGCTGAACTTGGCTTTCTCAAACTAGGCCACTCTACCGGCGCGGCGCATTCACGCAGACTTTGCTCTAGATAGAGCTGAGATTAGTAAAGGTAAATGTATGTAGATGGCTCTACGGCCTGTACACAGTAGAGCTGATCCGCCATAAGAGAGCACTGGAGTTCTCATCCATTTGCTGAAAAAAAACAAAATACAATGGCAATACATTGAGAGAATCCTATATTTTTATATTTTACGTATTTTTGTTCATTGATTCGTTTCATAAAAAATAAGATATAACTATGTGATTGTTGCATAGTGTGCTGGTGCATAATGCATTTTCCCATAATTCATAGCGAAAAAATCTACAGCGCATCGGCACTTCAAGGTTTAAACGACGATGCGTTCCTTTGCGTCGCTTTTCGCTTCAATGATCTTTAAAAGCCGTTTTCCGAGGAAAGCGCATTTTAAACATTTTCACCTTCCAATTAGAGAGCGTGTTTAGTGAGAGCTCATTATAGAGGTTCCATCCCCTGATAGTCTTTGATGATTGCGCTGGATTCTCACTCCTCGGAGATTGAATAAAGCGGAACCTTAACCACAGACGAGTGAACAACAACCGAAAAAAGTGGACCTTTTCACTCTAAGTGTACCAGTTGCGCACTTTCGTCGATTTCCTTCATACCCGATTGAGAATCCATTTAAAATAGAAATATGTAAATATTGAAACCTTCTGAATTCTTGATGGTGCACACCAACAACTGGTGCAGAAGGTGCTCTCTTTTGCGAAAAAATACAAATCGGTATATTTAGACAAAACTACATGTATCTATTTCCTTCGTGAAACGTTTTCTGCGTGCCAAGTATTAAACAATCACCTTCGATAAGTCTATTGGGATGATTTAATGTGTCGTTAACTCGCATTTGATCGAAATCCAAATATTTAGAAATAAAAACGAATTTTTGATGCGACCAAATGCAAATGACTTTCATTTGGATTCGGTTCGAATTAGGAATGGCCGTTCGACGCGTCGGATTGAAGATCGCGGTTGATTAGAAGAGGGTGTGCTTCCAGTAAACAAGGATCTCTCCTCTTTATTAACTCCGTTTACCTGGTCGTCAAGGTAACGGGAGAAGATTCCTTTCGCCGGAGGCCTTTGCCCGGGAGGCAGCTGTTTTCTTTGCATTGAAACAGGAAAGCCATCTCGTACTCGGATGTTTAGGCAAATCGTTTGGTTATCGATCACTCTCGTGCGAATGATTAATTCCTAACTCGCAGATGTAACGAACCAAACCCCATTTGCATTCCCTCTCGGGTTAAGCTCGTCCTTTTTCGATTCCCTTTCTCCAGGACAATGCTTTCTTTAAGCCCACCTGCGTTCAACTGATATTCCTCGATCTTATTTCCTGACATTCTTCCCACTTTGGCCTTCAGGAATCTTTTTCTATGCACCCAAACCATCCTAAGACGCCTTTTACGAAGCAATTATAGCACGAAGCCATTCATTGAGTGCCTCTTAAGTAAGGCTATAACTGTCATAAATAGTTATTTCGATCGATAATTTTTATAGAATAACATTCTTCATGTTAAGCTTGGATTTATCTGAGTGATATTGCAATAGAATGACGGAGAAAGTGTTCATTCACAACATTTCTCCTCTTATGTGCCTAACTTTTAACTTCTCCATTTCCATCTTGCATTTTAGTTTTCGCCTGTGTTTTGAATGCATTTCAAGTTTACTGTTTTTAAATTTTTACAAATTTCAATTGATTTCTTCGCTTTTTCGTGCTTTCTCAAATCCTTTCCTTACGCAATTTTTTTAAACACGGCGGTGGAAGGGTCTATCATCCAGCCATCATAACTGTTTCTTCCGATTTGCCACATTTCGACAGCTTTCAATCATGTTTCCTCATATCTCATCGGCCAGCTAACTGCTCTACATTCCTATTACCTCATAAAAAAATTAAGCATGTAAGAAATTCATATCAAGATCAACTTTTTATTATAAATTTATTCATATTTGTTATATTAACCTTTTAGAGATTAGTTAACCTTACGTTTTTAGTAAATGTTAGTTTCTGCTCGCCCCTATGAATATGATATTATTCCGCGGTTTTGAACTCTTTTTGGAATCATTCCTCCGCCAAACGAGTAATGTTATATAGAGCCGAGAGAAAGAACTTGCTATTAATAAATCAAGTTAGAAATATGGGGTATTAAACTGAAGTATGCTTTTACCATAGATAATGTGGTCTATCATTCGGTATTTTCATGTGCTTCAATATACCTTATTCATTGCCATGCATTTACATTATGATAAAGATGGTAATTAGTATTTCTAAGAAACCCAAGAACGGATAGTTTCGCAATTATGAGCAGTACTTCTTGCGAAAAAAATGTTTTTTCCTTTGCTTTGTTCCGTCCGTTTCCCTCTACTTTTAATCCACCTCATCAGACGATAATCGAATAACACCGGATTTTTGATAAATTTGGAGCCTTTAATGACAGTTTCCGGAATATCGAGCAATTAACAGACTCATTTTTGTCACTTCTCCATAGTTCGTTATTTGCAATTCAAGAGCAAACGAAGCTCATTTACTGCAGCTTTTTCTCCCAATTTGAAATAATAATCCGAACTGAAACCTGATGCCAAACGCAGAAACAACTTATTTTATGTGTTATTTCGATGCAAAGGTGTGGAACATCCGGCCGTTGGAAATGTGATCATGTAGCGTAGAAGGAGGATGCTTTTCTACATTCGTTACATTTATTTTTTAAGATGCATTTGATCACCGTGGGAGGGTTAGAATAAAAGGAATCTGTTAACGAGCTTCACTCAAACATTTCTTTTGGAAATAAGGTTCCCCTAATACCCTCTTGGCATCGCCTTAATTCGACGGATACCACTTCATAAAGAATTCTCGGGAAGTTTCCTAGAGTCCAAGGATGGATCATCCGAGTTAATTCTGCATTAAGAACAGCCCATTAATCACAGTTTTCACCTCGATCGCACGTGAAGAGAGGCAATCTCCCTTGAGTGACACTTTCATTCACTGCTCACCATTTAGAGACTTTCAATTGCAGATGAGAGAAAGCTCTCGAACATTCAAATGACCTCTTAAGCCAACGAAACTACGGAATTCCAATCACATTCCGAGTGTTTTCACCGAATATGGCCAATCCGAAATGGCACTCCTCCTCGCTGGAAAGGTCTCCATTGATAGAAAGCACAGCTTATGCACTACTTTATATGTTTGTATATACACGAGTAAATGTTGCTTGTATTCTGCAAGCAGATTGATGATATATCTCTCTACCTGTCGCTACAAACTGTTCAAAGTAATTGACTTCTCGGTAGATGTATCAACTATGCAACCTTTATGCAAGATGTAAATAAATATGTATACCTGGAAGGGATAACAATATATATTAATCATTATTTTTAGAGGGGGATTTTCACAGCGCGATGAACACAGAAGAATAAGCAATATAATAGATGCTTATAAAATATGGTTTAGAGTATTAAGACTCTTAAACAATAATAGACGAAAATGTAGGAGAAGAAAAGTTTTCGAAGAGGAAGGGAAAAAGCATTGGGTTATTAAGGATAGGAGATGGAATGGATAGATATTCTTACGAAGTTAGACTGGAAGATTGATTCGAGAATTGTATGCAACACAAAATAATGCTGTAAAAATGAAGAATAAACTGAGAGATTGAATAGAGATGGGCGAGGGAGTAATGCATATTTCCAGATTTATATGTTTAGTAATGTATAGCAAGGACAAGGGATAAGTGTTGGTGGAATGAGTGTAAAATGTACTAGATTTGGTGATGATAAGGCGATGCTGTTGTACTGGAGCACTTTAAGGAATTATGAAAACACCGGAAAAAGAAATGGAGTTATCGTCATCAAAATGAATCTTTTCTGGGATACGTTCCCAACCCTTTCCTCTTATGCGCAATGAATTGCTTGTAATTCCTCTTCAAATCATGTCAAAGCTGTGCTTTTATACACTTTCCCTTTAAACGATTCTGCACATAAAGCTGTCGTGCCTGACGATGTTTCCCATCCAAATTGCCCTCTGTATTCAATTTAATTACTCTTTACTTTCTGTTCTAGCATTTGATTATTCCTCACCCTTTTCGTTCATCTTCATCTCCCTCTATAACTACATTTCAAAGCTCTCGAGGCAGTTTAGTTCTCTTTCTTCTCCATACATTAAGATCTGGTAAATCTCTTCTTTAAAAGCATTGGAATATTTTGGTGGTTATCATGTCTCTGCCCTTCAAATGCTCTTTTTCCCTTCTCAATTCTGCTCTTCAATCTAATTTTTCCATCTGTATCTACCAAAATTTGAAGGATTCCCTCTTTGCCGACCTTTAAATAAGGCATCTACTTATTTCAAAATCCTCATGACCTTTTTTCTGAAGTTGAGTTTTATTCCATAGATTTGTATAACAATCCATTGCTCCTTTACTATCTATGCTATAACCGCTTGATCGTTGGCTTATTTTGTCGTTTTGTGTTTCACCCCTTTCAAATTTACCCATCTTGCTCTTTATACTGTTGCTTCCATTAGTTTTTCCGCCTGTAGATTGAACACAACCGATGAGATGTATCACCCTCGTCTTACGGCAAATACAATATTTCAGTACGATCAGATTCGATAGAATAGGAACCTTGTCTAAAAATAACTTACAAACACGAGGAGTGACATTAATGCGTAGGTTTCCGCTGCGCTGATTACCTGAGTTGATTTGATGTTGCTCTTCTGTCGTGTCGCTTGAAG
Organism: Sympetrum striolatum; assembly: GCA_947579665.1. Lineage (NCBI taxonomy): Eukaryota > Metazoa > Arthropoda > Insecta > Odonata > Libellulidae > Sympetrum > Sympetrum striolatum. The sequence continues at coordinate 113,931,100 of OX388343.1, read as the reverse complement.
ACTTCGACTTGAAGACGCCCGCGAAACTGTTTATACGATTGAGAAGCAACATCGCAACCTAATCCTGCAGAACTCACGAGGAGTGATATTTGTAATTAGAAGTAGCTGCGATAAAAATATGAAAACCTGGGCATCGAGCCGAAGCTGATATTAAAAAAAATATGTTTAGCCAATGCAAAGACGGAAATTGAATATTATTGAACCTGATTATTTCGATCATTTGATTTCCAATCTAATCCATGACAGAAAGGATTTGCACGGCAGTGAGTGGTTCGCAGAGGTTGCGTTGGAAGGCTTCTGATGAAATGGGTTATGCTCATCTGAATATAAACTACTAAAACCTAAACTGTAGTCTATTCGCTATCTTAAGTCAGATGACGTCACACTGAAGGGGAAAAAGTGAGAAGGTGGGGAAATTCGAAGTGAAGGGTAAATTCATCCGCTGCTAAGCGTATCGGATTCTGCGTATCTTACAGGGTGGCGCACGAAATGCCATTTAATTATCGCATTAAAACTATAATACTGTGGTATAGATGTTCCGAATGTGCGAGTGTATGCTGCAGTTCGTGGCAATTCGATAGATGGCATTGCAAGTTGGAATTGGCCATAGCTGTAAGCGAAAACATCAGTTTGTGAGAATGGCTGACAATATGCGGTTGACTGTGGGGTATGAAGTGAAAGTTGTATTGTTTATCGCGGAATAAGTGAGTTTGACAGAGACTCAGAGACGTTTTCTTCCTCGCTTTAGTAAAAGGCAGGCTAACAGACGATTTAAAGCCTTATCTAGCAATTTGAAACTAATGGTTCAGCTTTGGAGGAAAAGCGCTTCTCTAGTGCAAACATCGGTGGCTTGGACTCGGAAGTCCCGGCAAATCAACAAGGAAGGCTGAGTTGGGAATCTCTCGTCGGTCACTTCAAAGAATTGAGATTTTCACATAAAAAATGAGCGCAATTCATAGACTTACGGAGATGAGGAGCAATGGAGACTTCTCAAAACGTGGTTTACACTTTCGTGAGAACGGTGAATAAACAAAACGCTCGATTCTGGGCGAGGGAACTGCATACTGCTGTGAAGTTATGGGGAAAACGTTATGGGCCGCAATCTCAAGCCGCGGAATCATTGGTTCGTTTTTATTTGATGGAACTGTTAACAAAGATTGATACAAGGACATGTTGGAAAACAGTTTTATCCCCCCTCTCTTGTCAACAGGTCTATGCAAACGCAGTGGGTCTTGCAAGATGGAGCCTGTCCATACACTGCGGTTCTTGGTCCCCTACGTTTCGGGTGATGTTGCATCGGTTTCCTGAGGGCGGCAAAATGTGGCCGCCTAACAGCCCGGACTTTATTCCGTGTGATTTGTGAGGTTTCTACGAGGTTTACCAAAGGAGGCAAGGAAATGTAGTGCGACCCACATTGTGCAGTTGTGCGCTGCCCAAATTGAAAAGCGGTGACGAACACAAGGGTTCGTTCGCAGGAGGTTGTTAGGAAAAACGGACGTCACATTGAATACGTTATTCATTATAAACAATGCTCCAGGCTATATTGATTAATTCTATACCAGTTTTGTCGATATTTTGTAAACATATCTGTGGAAAACACATGACTTTCTCCATATTTATTGAAAACAGAAGCCTATGCCGGTAATATATAAATGACTCCAAAACAATGAGTGTTACAGAAAAATGTTTCAAACAAAAGTTGTAACAATGTACAATATCTATAACTTTTGTACGCAATTGTATGTACCTAAGTTGCATTTATATATGAAAAACTTCCATTTCTGGATAAACGACAACTTCCGGTTAACCATTATTCAAGAATAACTCGTAAAAAATCAGTGTTAAAAAAATGTTTCAAACAAAAGTTGTAGAAAAGTAAATTATCTATAACTTTTGTGAAAATTATTTATACCGGTCTGACAGAGATATTTATGAAACAAAATTTTGTTCCAGATAAACCACAACTTCCGGTTAAGTGGCATTCATAAAAAACTTATCAACTCTTGGCATTGTTAGGAAAATACTAAATATTAAGTTTCGAAATGATCGGATAATTGATTTTTAAGATAACTCCACACAGACGCAAACGTTTTTAGCACAGACAGACACAGACACACACGTAAAGACTGACATGTTCGGGAAAATAGCTAAAAGGAGCTCTATGGGCCCCAAAGCATCTATTTCCGTCGAAATCTGGAGGAAGAATTTTTTTGCGAATACAACACTTCTTTATACTACGTATAGGGAGAAAGTAATAAAAATGTGTTATATGTAAAACGAACGGTTTGAAATGCTCTGTATTTACTTTGTTTGGTGCAGACTCGATCTCGAGATCGCAAACGGAGTCGATGTAGGCCAAGGAAATAAGTACTGAGCGTGGGATGTACCTGCAGAGTCTGCCAACAATCCGTAGATGAGAACTGCAGAATAAAATCGGCGCCTTGCAGCTTCGAATTGCGATTGGTGATTTCCCACTCTTTTGATTCTTTTATTGACTCCCTAATTAATATTTTTCCTCAAATTCCTTGAAGACAATATTTTAAATGGATTTGAACCAGAGAGCTTTGATTTTATTTAGATTTACTTAGTTTCAATTTTTTTCGAGAGTTTATAGTCATTACTTTTTTAATTTATGTTTTCGCGAGCCTTTTGCTGCATCTCATAAGCTGCGTATTGGATCTTACCTCGATGGAATAAAGAGGGTTTTCGCTGCAGGTGAGGGAGGGAGTTACGAACCAACTGGATGAGCTAAACCCCGTGCTCACACGCTCCCTGCAGTATGAACTGTAGCAAATTCAAACTTCCACCAAAAAGCAACATAAAGCCACGTGAAGTGGAAAGTAGCATAGCAACATTCATGCTCAGTGCGTTCATGAGAAACACCTCGTATTTTTACCGCAAGAAAGCATTCCTCTACGGAATGCGTAGCCGAGATAAATGGGATGAGAGGAATATGGTGAAAGTTGGCAGAGAAAAATAATATCAGAGAGGGGGGAATATTTTCAATCTGGAAATGGAGGAGACCGGCATATCTGTCTTACGGGGGAGGATGCATTAGCGAAGTGAAAGATCGCTGTGTTCCTCTTAAAGTCAACAGCCGTTTTATATCCAAACATTTGGTAGCGTTGAGGGGCTCTAAAAGTGATTCCAAATCATTGGAAACGCTCAGAATCAATACAGATTACCCATTTTTAATCCCAAAAGAAAATCTTTGCGAACTGATTCCTTTTTCAAACAAGTGAGTCCCACAGTTTGCTAGGCAACCACTATCTTTAGCAGTAATCCTGCGATGAATCGTGTAAGAAACGGATATGTGAATTTAAGCTCCGAATTCTTCTAGGCCATTATCATTAATTCCAAACGCGTTAAACTGCTTGTCCTGGTGTAGCTACTCAAATATGCTCCAAAATTCTGTAATTACGATTTCATTTACCTTCATTTAGGGAAAAAGATCTGTATGACTATTCTCTTGCACTGTTTTCTTTTCATTAATTGAAACAAATTTCATAGAATATATTTAGACAACACTCGGTCTACTTGTCTTTTTATATCATTCCTCCTCTCGTGTGCATTGATGTTTACTAATTCTATAAGTCCTACTCTTTTCGAACAATGGAATCCGACCAAATGGACTTGTAAAGAAGAGTCGTCTTCCTTTTCTTTAAGCATCGAAACTAATATTTGGATACATTTTTGTTGATTCCATTGTAAATATTTACTTAGGATGAGTGCTTCGACAAATAAGTCAACAAAGTTCGAGAAAATCAATTACACCTCTCCATGATTTCCTTCCTCCGCAATTTCTCATTGCCTTCTCAATGCCCCGATTGCTTTTCATCTGTTCTCTTTCTTGGACCATTCAATTTATCCAGTCATCCATCTCCACGCATGAATCCACCGAACATACAAAATTAACAAATTTATATTTCGGCATTACTTTTATTTCCCTACCAGAAATACTTAATTTTTAATCCAGATTCCTTTAACATATTCTGCGTATTTAATTGGACAGCAAAATACTAACTAATTATATTTACAATAGACGTATTTGCGTTTTACTTTCTACAGTATCGTTACGGTAGGAGTTAGTGTATCCACCTGGTACGCAACGCTCTTTGACAACAGATAAAGCGTTCAAATTGAATGTACTTTCGAGACGGAAGTGAGCTTATCATTTGATCCATTTGAGAAAAAAAATTAGTCCGCCAAGTTTGAGAGGTGGTGGGCGGTTGCCTGGCAACGATGATCAAAATGAGGGCAGGAAAATGCGAGCTTCTAATGGAGAGGATATAATGGAAGAGAGGTAATTCGAGAGGAAATAACTTCCTCCTGAAATTGCTCCAAGTCATATCCCAATATTTTGATATTTCATACTAGCAAAATTTACTTTAAATGCGTCGTCCTAAGGAAGGAGTGAAATTTCGCTTCTCATTGCAATTAATGTACCCTCGTATACCAATCTGAATGTATTGTAAACCTCGAGTTTTAAACCTCACTTTTCTCGTGGATGAGGCGACAACTGAACTATTGTATAACTAAGCCATCGGCATATTAAACGAATTCGTGGAATTTATTTTCTATTCAACTCTCTGAAGACAACCGAGTGAAAATATGACATTACTTCTCTATGATCATATTCTAAGCCGTATATTCGTCATTCATGACTTTCCCATCTCATCATCCTTACGTCTAATCAAGTTGCCTTTGATCTCTGATTTATGTGACTGGCAAATAAACCAGCTGTTCATTCACGAAAATGACCACAACAAGTAAAATGAAACCAGAAAATAAGCATTTAATTCGTGGTTAATTTCGTGTATTCACGTAGTGTTTTTATTAGAAAGAATTTCACAACAGTATCTTAATATATATATAACAGCGTAGTAGATTTCATGAGATTCTTTTACCTGAACCAATCCCCGGAGTCCTTTCTCTGAGCCGGAGTTTCCGGGCGTATCCCAAAGAGGATCCAATTCCTCTGCTTATGCATTCATCGCCTCTATCCTTTGAATCCCCTTTTAAGAATTGCTTCGATGTGCACGTCATGGCGTACGGATCGTAAGCATAAAGGAAAGCAGAACGTGTTGCATAGCTTCAGAAATATGACGTTGTACATATCATTGGGCTTCAGAATATCAGAGAAATGCGTGATGGGAATAATTACTCTCTATCGATGGTAGATGACTGCGAATTAAATTTAACCAAAGCTCCTGTAAAAATTATTACTAACATTTCTCTACTTTGCCGGGAAATGCCTTAAAAATAACTCTGAATATCCCCGCAATACATTTTTGTAGAAAAATCGGGATTTTGGGCCATTCTGGCATCGAACCCATGATAGTAAGGGTAAAACGTTTCTAGCAGTTATACGCTATGGTCAGTACGTCGTGAAAAAGTCGAGTCAATAACACTTGTGGAACAATGTTAGATGCTATGATAGGTAAGGATACTTAAATCGATACACTTTTCATCATTAAAAGGTGTTTCCATTAAGTCTGTCGTGGAATCATGGAATGTTTAAACAAAGAATCAAACCAGTTGAAGAATATACTCTTCTCATTTGACTTAAACGCCGTATTCGTAGTATCACCAGGTATTACTGACATGCTAAATAATTTTTATTGGACAGAACCGAAAGTTACAACAGAAAAATACAGTTTAACAAAGAAAATTACAGTTAAAGAAACTAATTCAAAAATTCCACAGGGAGTCATTTAATACTTGAAAAACTCCTGTGTCGCTGAAGTGTCCCCCACTTCTCAGTTGTGGAATCCACGAGTGTCAGTTAGGCAGAGACTTTTATGCTGCGTTTTAAACTTACTGCAAATATGTACAATAAGTAAGCGTATCATAATTAGAAGCAGCCATCCATACAGACATTTTAGGCCTATGTACATGATGCAATAAGTAAGTGTAGCATAATGAGAAGCAGCAATCAGCAATCGAACCCATGACACTGAGGTTCAAAATCACAATTTTTCTGGTGGTTACACCTTACGGAAAATACGTCGTAAAAATTTCAAATAAATGACGCTTGTGGTTTAGCCTGTAAATTAGTATCCTATCTATCGATATATATATATATCCATGAATGAATCCGGAGAAGCATCTATATATAATAGATACATATTGATATTTATATACTCTATTGTTAAGTTTAGCTACGAAAAAAAGCAATTTTGTAAATTCTGTCCTGTTTTGTTTATTGATTAGATTTTTCTATTTAATCTCTTATACAACAATTCAATCATTTAATACCAATTATACAATTGTAATAAAATCATAATATATGCAGAAAAAATGACCCCAAAATGTTGTTATAAACTTTAGAAATGTAAGACAGCTCGAATATCTTAACTGACGATGAACTGTTGCAATTGTTGCTCAGAATTTCGCCCAATTTATTCAATAAAAGGGAAATGAGACATCATAAGGTATTGCTTTAATAATTTACGCATTTGATAAGTGTCTACGAGAATTATAACTTATTCTTCCGATTTGAATGAAAATTTCCGATCAATTTAAAGTTTGAGGAAAGAATTTCAAAACGATAATGTTAAGAGGATTCGCACGACGTAATCGGTTGAATCTGCGGATATACGGTGATAAATGCTGGTAGTAATGATATTGGGACAATATGGTAAAGCATTGTTTTTATGCCCTTGTTCCATTCCCTTCTAATCGAAACGGATTTCCACTATCTAGATAGCTCAACAAGGGGACGATAAAATTTATTGCGGAAATTTGGTATTCTCATACACGGCAATAATACAATTTGTAGGTAATGAAAAATAATAAAAATAAAATTGATTACACTAAAAACTGTTGTCGTGAACCCTTCTATCGATTCAAATTGGGAGAAGTAAGATTAAATACACGACATCTCGTAGTACGTGAAAGTTGTAAAGAAATCATTGACAATCGAAGCTAGTAATCTAAATACTGACTCTCAAATTATCCCAAGAAGAGTGAATTAACGTCTAAAAGAGGTGTTAATTTGTGAAAAAAATAACGCAATCTTTTGATTTTTCCAGATGAATGTAATTCCCATTGTCATAATGGTTTAGGTGAAGTCACAAGCATCGACGCTTTATCTCCATGCAACGGATATTCCGAATAAAATTGATTATCGAATCGTCGTTTCTCTCTCAACTGAAGATGAATGCCCGTCCAAAGAGTCCAACACTCCCTTTCTTTGAAAATATCTTTTTCAAGGCACCTTGTATCTTCATGACGCGCAAGACTATCGAAAAGCGATATGATAATATTCATTAATTCGGTAATAAACAGTCGATTCCCGCGCTCAAAGAAAACCATTCTCGGCTTCTAGGTCAACTCTTTTCGATTCAAACCAACCGCTCGGAGCCATTATCAGTTGGATGACGCAATTGCTAACCGATTAGAGTAAAACAAGAGAACGATTCGGACCCGTTTCACCACAGCTGGGAGTTGTGTCATTGAGAGAAACGGTGCTGAAGAGTCCTCTATGGTCCAGATGAAATGATCGAAAGAATAGGAAGAATTGAAATCCGTATGCCTTAAGCAGTGTTTTAGTGTCTTAAGCAGTGTTTCAATAATGAAACGTGAAATTTATCCAGTGTAGTTACTAAATAAAACTCACAGAGGTAGGCAAGGCAGTGTATACATCCATCATGTGCGTATAAATATGCGATTTTTAATTTTGACAGCACCAACAGGTCCACGAGATTTAAGGATTATCTAGTTCCCTTAGATTCCTCCTAAAACTACTTGGGGACTCCATATTAGGAGACTATATACAACCAAACTGCATAAGTAGAATCTATAAATGTAATCTTATCTTGGTTAGATCTTTTATCGATTATTTGATCAACGATAAAATAACAATACGACATCACTCTATTTCTTGAAGTACTAATTTTTTTAAATGTGTTTTTACTTCAGATTCGAATATTAGCATAAGGAACCCAAGTTACTAATTTTCTTTTATTTTTATTCATTTCAACGCTTGCTTTTTAATTTTGGCTCTATATAACAAAAGGTATTTCCTCGAAGATGTATATTCTGCTATCGATTTTAGTCTTGAAAAGTAATGACACAATATTTTATAATCACGATATTCTACATTTTGCAGAGGCTACAAGGATATCACTTCGCTGAAGAATGACGTCACGCTTGTGTCACTTCTTGTTCCTCGTCTTGGTCACGTCACTGTTCACGAGGACAAGAGGAGAAAACGTAACAGAGCACCTCACGATGAAGAAGCAAGGTGATGGACCCCTCGTGATGTCCTCGGATATCGGAGAATCTCAAGACAATTTCACCGATTGGCAATTAAACGTAGATTTGATCAAAATTCTAGAAGGATCGGAGAGACGACTGGAATTCAGTGGAGTTCTCAAAGGTAGGACATTATGAATTTAAATTACAAGGTGAAAATTGAACTTATGTTATATCACATTTGAGATTTTCTGATTTTTTCGGTGGTTAAGATACTTATAAGATGTTTGACATGTCCTCAGTACGCTGAATAACGAAAAATATTTTATTTTCGGCATAAGAACTTTAAGGATTAATATGGTTGAAAAATAGTAATAAAAGCAACTACAACATGCAAAACATTTGATTTTCTCTCTTTCATCTGACAATTTTGTTTATTTTCGGGAAATGTTATGAAGCGACGTCTCGTATATTATTGCCTTTTATATGTTTCCCCATAATGATTTGACTAAATCATTTTTAAAGTTTTATTTTCGATTTTTCCCCGTACATCGAATCTCGAAAATTCAAAACTATTCTGATAATTGTGATTGCTTTAGTGTTAGAATGCTAAAAGAAACTCTAAAGCAGATGTGGAATAAATAATTCATTACGACCATCATGCATTATATTCCTGTATAAAGTTGCTTAATTGATGGTTGGCTAACTAATAATATACTTGAACACAGTGGCGCAGCCAGGATTTGCCAATGGGGGGGGTCCAAGGCTGCCGAGAAACCGAAAAATGCCTAACTTACAGGGGCTATTCATGCCCGCTTCCTTCTACATATATGTCTTATCTTTCAAAAACTAAATGCATTGAAAACAAGTGGAGTTTAACGCTCATATGACCAACTATTTAAACTTTCCAAGATAGTTGTTTACATAAGCGAACTCCTGGAAACTTATTCTAAGTTTTATTTGGATTTCTAGTTTGGATGCATCCAGTATCTATTAAAAAGTCATTTTGTTTCTGTGCTGAAATATTTTGGTGTTGCAGATATAAACTTCCTGAGTCTTTGAGAGTTCTTTCTTCCAAGAGGTTGCCAAAGTGAGAAGGAAAAATATAGCTACGGTTATTTGGCAAGTGATATAAAACGTCTCAATAGATCACCACATTGGCGCACCCATGCTTATTTGAATATCTTTCGTTATTAGACTATAACATCAGTAGCTTTGTTAGGAGTGACTTCATCCGTTGCTTTTAAAATACCTCCTCTTCTAAGAAACAAAAAATCATTTATATCAAATGAACTTTTCGGCTAAGCTTACAATTAAGCCTGATTTCGTTATTTATGTATTAGCTAAGTATTCAATTGAATGCGTCACAAACCGAACATTAAATCTTCAGCTGCATTAAAAAATACAGCTTACTCGTGATTATAGTTGATATTATAATTGAATTTGCAGAAATGAAATTACATAACAAGGTGGAAAAAATGAAGACGTCAACTTACAATTACTTAGGCTGACGGCTGAGAACCACAAAGAGCTGATGCAAACCCAGTCTTACGCACTGAGTGTTCAAAGGATGCAAAAATTTTCCATCTATTGAAATTTTGAAGGGGCATTGCATAACCAGATATGAGATTCGTGGGATTCTATCACCAGAGAAAAAATTGGCTGCATCGAAAAGGAAGCTGAAGAATTTAAGTCACAGTTTTAACAGTTTCTCAAATTTATTTCAAGTCATCAAGTCACAGTTACGATAAATATGTGCGTAACTTACGCGCACAATACCTTTCAGCTGACTGATTTGCTTCCAAATGGTATGTTATTAATAATATCATCGAAAATTAATTTTTACTGATATCTTGTATTGCTCCAATACTTTTACAAATTTCTACGGAAACCCGGTTATTGAATCATTTTCGTAACTATGCAGCAAATTTACGGGTAATTATAAAATATGGATCGGTATATTTTATATCATCCCGAGTAATGAAGAGCCTACTGTACAGACTTTTAATCGTCCAGAATGCTTAATAAAGGAACACGTAACTTTGCAATTGTCTAACTCATATTGAGATGTGCCCTCCGATAACAGCCCTAAAATAATACAATCCTAATTTATGCAACTAATAATGGTCATTTTACAAAAAACTACATAGACATTAACTTACGTTTTTCCGATAGAGGCCTCGAGCTATTAGCGGACTGTGAAAAACATTTTCGGATGTCCATCTGTACCTTATGAAATCCTAACTAAACTCTCCTTCGAACTGTCACTGTGAATTTCTAAAAAGTGCTATTCACGAGCCTAGCTTTGCATTCGCACCCTCAAAACAGTCAAGTGCAGAAGATCTAACTAAGCGTTTTAACAATCTGTTTATCTCTCAAAGGTAAACTTAATCTCTGTTTTCAGAGTGTAAGTTTCGAATTACTTCTCGAATGTACCCTTGTATTTTTGCGAGGAATAAGCACTTTCGAATTTTTCTCATGGGGATCTTATGGTGTGAGTCATCTAACTAAAGGATAGGCTTAAGAAGTGCAAACGTTGAACATTGTGTAGGAAACGCCCGTATCGTAGCGTCCCATTGATATCGATGTCGGCTCTAGCCCTCCTCGGCTACTGAAAACATTACCTTAGCTGAAATCCGAACCATATTTACGGGCATGCAAAGCTTTCACTGATGTTATCAAGCAAATGATTGGGGTTTTGTTCTCTTCAGCAGAAAAAATCACAGAGCTATAGACCTCTCCACATTTAGTTGAAAGTACAGGGGCTTATGGAGCTTCCTTTCCCGTGTATTTCCCCGTAAGGCGCATGGCTCGGTGTTGCCAAATGCAGCAAAAGCTTAATTTGCTGATTAAAAAAATCACTCCTGCTGTAAAATTAAACGATACGTCGAATCCTGCAATTTATTTAACCATATGTTTTAAAATAAAATTTATAAAAATTATTTTCTTGTATTTCCGCGTGGAGAGACCATTTTCCGATTTTATCTTTATCACGCTGTTGTGAACGATGCGTTCATACATTCGTCATAAAATTTGTACAGTAACTTTTTCAAGCATTACTTCCCGTAACATTATTTAATTTATATTTTATCTCGTTTTAATGTTTCTATAACACGAATAAGATCATTTGAACCGAAATTTTCGAATTATGCATTCCTAAAAGCGGTCGCCAGCTAAATCTCGTACCGTATGATATACCTCCATACATGCTGCGTACGAAATTTTAAGAAAAGTATAAAGATATTTTTGGTGAAGAAATGAAGACATTATCTTGATTACAGAGGGATTTATTAATTTTTCAGTTTGTCGTTTTTGCCGCGCGCCAAAGTTCCGCCGTGAATGCCTGCTCAGCTCAGCTCAGCTGTTGTAAGCGTGAGGGAAGAAAGCACAAATCCTCGGAAAATCGGAAAGATTCCTCATTCATTATAAGAAAGAAAAGTTCCAATAATTCTAGAAACCCTTACTGACGACGTTGTAGCCGATATTTGTCGCTGGTTTATTTATTTTCCGACTTCTGGGATTTTCTCGAAATTTGGCGAACATGGATATCCGCTACGCAAACGCTTACACACATATTAATATAGGCCGTTAAAATTTTTTTTAAGGACATTGAAGTATTTTATTAATTCAACCACAGTCAAGTTCTCAGTCGGAAGAAACAGTTTTTTATATCCCGCCGATTTCAACAAAATTAGAGTTCGGGTCCTCCTAATGAAAGTCTTCGGAAAATAAAGAGCACAGAAAAACAACATACAACTTTCTCTTTAAAACTGAGGTATCATTCCTGCTACTGAATGAATAGCACGCGTATCCCTTCTTAAGATTAACAGCACCGATGCGCAAAGGGTCCATAAAAAAGCTATGGCTGGTCAAGTCATAAACAGCTGGGAAACCGTTGGAACTCTTCAATGTTGATGCTCGGAATATAAGGGATGACGGTTTGTATTTAGTTTGCCTTTGGATTTCCAAGAGTATAGAAGCCGTGTGCAGTTATTATAAGAAGTCGAGCAGAGCTGTAGAGTTTCTCTCCAAGTGAGTCGTTTTTAACTTCGTGAGATCACCATGTCCGAAGTGAAGAGAAGGCGAAAAGGGGAGAAGTTGAGAAGTCGTGAACGGCAAATAGTATTGAACGTCTTCACCTACCTCCGCAAGTCCCTCAGTGTTTCTGATGCAAGTAAAAAGGCCGCGGAAGCGACTGCATGCTCACAGTCGACAATTTATAGAGTACGGAATGAAGCATCTCAAGGCGCGTTAGTGACTCCGTCAAAAACTAAGAAAATTACACGGCCGTACAAGAATGCGAGATGTGCAATTTACGATGAATTTGTAAGATGAGGAGTGAGAAGAAAAGTGCTTAATATGTTTGTTCGAAACGTTCCTCCAACTTTAAAAGCCATATTAAACTCCGTGAATATGGACAATGATTTACCAAATTTTAAACCAACTTCATTGTACCGTCTGCTGACCGACATCGGTTTTGTTTACGAAAGAAGGAGCAGGCAGAGCATACTAATCGAGAGGGACGACATAATACGTTGGCGTCACTATTACTTAAGGCAACTGAAGAGATACCGAAGTGAACAGAGAACAATTGTGTTTACCGACGAAACGTGGATCAATCTTGGTCAAACGGTGAACAAGGTTTGGAGTGATAAAGGAATTAAAACACCACGTGATGCTTTCCTGTCTGATTTAAGTACGGGACTAAAGGCTCCGACATCCCGAGGAAGTCGTTTCGCAATTATTCACACCGGAACGGAAAATGGTTTCATTGAAGGAGCATTGCGATTCTTTTTTTGCAAGAAGAATACCATGGACGAGCATGACGAAGTTGATGGAGACTGTTATGAGAGCTGGTTTGAAAACTGCCTTCTCTCTAGTGTACCCAGAGGCGCGGTAATAGTTTTAGACAATGCATCCTATCACTCTAGAAAATTAGAATACCTTCCAACAACAAGTTGGAAGAAAGACCGCATCAAAGAGTGGTTGACTGATAAAAATATAAATTTCGATGACGATTGTTTGAAGAGAGACTTATTGTTTTTAGTCGATCAAGTTCGAAAAAATTTCGAGAAGTTCAGGGTTGACGAACTTGCAAAATCAGCGGGATGCATTGTTCTACGACTTCCACCGTACCACTGCGAACTGAACCCCATTGAAATGGTTTGGGCGCAAATTAAGCATTACGTGGGTATGAAGAATTTGACATTTAAAAAGAAAGATGTGGAGAGACTTATATTAGAGAGTTTCGGCGCTGTTTCTCCTGAAAATTGGCGAAATCATGTCAAACATGTGATGAAAGTGGAAGAGGAAATGTGGCAGGCAGATAATTTGCAAGATGACATAGAAGAACTGATTATTCGTCTTACATCGTCATCGTCGTCTCAGTCGACAAGCACATCAGAAGATGCGTCAGAGCCACAGCCAAGCACATCAACTTATATGGAGGGATTTGAATACCTTTCGGATTCTTGAGTGGAAAGGTAAGAAGACTTTTATCTTAGAATTCATTGCATTTTTAAATGGTTATTTGATTATGCCACCGATATAAGACGACATCATTCAGACTGTAAATATCATTATTTAGTCGTCTTAACGATAAGGAAGGACGAGTGAATGTCAATTGAATTTAATGCTTTCCATCCGGAAGAGAAATATTTCATCAAATGACGTAATATCATGATTCAACCTTTCATATTAGTAACTTTATGAAAATATATATCAATGCGGATATACTGTAAGGTAACAACTTTACTGGTTTTAAATAAAAAAACTTACTACCTATCGCTTGCCAATAATTCGTTATTATCCTATAAAAATAATAATTTAAGTAATTCACATGGCGTTTAGAGCTTTGATCTTCACCGAACTTTAAAAATTGTGCATGCATCCCTTATTTATCGAAAACCTAACTCTAGGAGCTTTTTGATTAGCGTATTCATAACACTCATGGTTACGAATTCAAATTCGGCGCGGTGTTCAGGAGGCGGGGCGACGGCGTAATCCGTGTCGCCCCGCCACCGTAGGTTTGGCAACAGCGTTGGCCATTAGAGCAATACTGTCAACTAAATGTGGAGAGGTCTATAGAGCGTCTCTCGAAAATACCGCGAAAATAGTGCGACACCAGCGCCACCGCTGCGTGCACAACGGCAACACCGCATAGGTACACATTCATGTTGTCTGTTCCGCCAGGGAGAAAAAATCCGCCTTAGGGGTTCGCTGGATCACCTACCTCGGTTACCCAGGGCTGCGAGTGTGTAATTTTAGTGAGAAGTGAGAACGTAACGTTTGTCACTGGATGAAAAGCGATGTCGGAACGATTTAACCTAATATCGCGCCGTTCCATTTCGGTGACATCTGTTAGGAACAGCGTTGCAAAATCATGCACAAAAGTGGGCGGAAGTCGTCATAGAAATGTAATTTTCGGCTGCTGCAAGTAGTAAATAAGGCATGGAAGTCAATTAAATTTCTACGATTTACCTGTATTATGCAAATGATATGCGTGATATGTGTAATACGGTAATTATATAGGCATTAAACCTTAAGAAAATAAGTCAATGTGTTCTGTAACTTATGTAATTACCTTATAACGAGTCTATTTATTTCTCTCCGTGTAACAGTTTGAGTAGACAATTGGATTTGAACGGAAAAGATCGGTTTTTTACGCATATATATTAGTCTACCAATTATTTTCATGTACACCAACAGTAGTATAGGTTAAGCTTTTATCTATAATGTAGTAACAAATGTGAAGTAGTAAGTTTTGAATTATACAATATTTATACGAAATTCTAAATTAGTTAGAATGTTTGAAAGCGAGGAAATGAGCTGGATTCATTGTGTTTATTTGATCCCATGTAGATTTTGGTCCATGTGTCGCAAATATTTGTGGAGGAAGGTACTAATTGTAAAAACATAGAACTAGATAGATTCACAAGAATTAAGATATCTAATTCTCACGACAAGCTTTCTTTCAGTTTGGCAGGATAACCTATCAATGTAGCTTACCAAATAAGTGATTAATGCTGATAGAATCATTAGCTTCCTTTAATTTTCTATATACAGCATCCACCTGAACACCATCTTAAAATGTTTTTAAGATTTACTATGATATGTAACCAGATTTTTGGTGATTGAATCATGTTGAATGTCCCAGGTGAAAACAATCCTTTTTATTGACATTTAAGTGTTTGGATGTGTTTAATAATCAAAGGCAATAATTAAGCTAGACAGGATTAAAGTTGAAATTGGTCTATCATTCAAAACATATGCTACAAGACTTCAAAATAGGCTCAACATGGTTGATCCCAAGGGTATTAGGAGTTCAGGCATTGTTAAATACATTAAAAGTGGTATTCATTACATATACTTATGAATTGATGTCTTGATTTAGAAATTTATTTTACCAAAGTTAGTACTATTAATGTTTCTCATGGATATAAAGATGTATATTTGTATTATAGTTTCTTTTTAGCTCTTAAGTGGGCATATTCTTTTTATAAATGTAAGCGAATTATCAGCTTCTTTAGATGTATATCTTCTTTGTGCATAAATCGTTGAACTGCTCATGCTTTGTGCAATAAAAATACATAGATAAATAAACTAATTGTATTAAAGAAAGTATCATATCAGCGGTGGAATACACTATACTTTCCCAATCAAAGGATAGGAGATTGTCATTCATCTTAGAATGCAATGTATTTATGATAAAAGTATCTCTTTTACATCTTTCAGTTATTTCTATCAGTAGATTCGCAATAGTTTTTCACATCTATTTTATTTGTGACAGGGTTAATGCTGTGAATAATACATATTTCCTAAGATTCACTTACGTTGTTTGTATCCACGACAAATTTTTTCCTTTTCAATATCAAATAAAACATTATTTATGATTATTATTTACTAATAAGATTAAACTGGTGATGGATTGAATTAAAAAAATATTCATAGCTTAAATGTGAAGAAAAACGCCTACGAGAAGAAGAGTGCACAAATTTCTGGTAAAACTATTGTTTAGGACTGTTTGGGAATTTTTTTTCTTATACTAGAAATAGCCCGATTTCCGATAATTTTACCCAAACTTTTCACCAAAGTATATACTAATAATATTAAATTCACTCTAGTGCGACACACTTAAGGCAAACACACTGATTCAAACGTGAATTACAATCGTCTATTAATAAATTACTTGGCTTATTACTCGAAGTGTTTTGATTTCACAATGTATAAGCAGTTAGTTCAAAAATCTAAAGATGTAACACTGAAAAATACCCGAAGATATTGATTTTAAGCTTACATTTATGTCAAGAATGTACGATCTTAAAAACGTTTTCACTAATAAGATTCTAAATGAAAATTCTTAATTGTAAGGTGACTATTTTATTCACAATTAATGGCTATTTATTGATTCTATAAAAGTAAAGCACCGTGTGTATTTACTAGAATATGTGGAGGTATTGACGTGCATCTTCGAGCGGGCGGCAAAGAATCCGATAATTCCTCAATAACTTTAGGGATGCGATATAATTTGATAAAATCGCTGTCCGCCACATCGAAGGGATTGTTACTGTCTATCAATCTCCTTCTCGTTACTCTTAAATTATTTACTTTTCCTACGTCTCTCCTCCAAAACCGCAGCCAAAATAAGATGCCCGTCCATGTTGTCACTGCCGGTAACGACGTAACTACACCTTATTTGAGATCGTTACGTTCTCACACTCGTTTCGATACTTAGTGAGATCTAAAAATGCTTTTTTGAGATCTCGCGCGTTACTGCAAAAACATGGCCGACTTCTCACTGTTTTGGGACTTCTCACTCGAAGTGATAGTTACACACTCGAGGCCCAGCTTTTCACAGCTTGCGAGTCTCTAAGGGGGTTGCAAGGGGGAGAAAGAGGACTATAAATACCGTTTTTGGCCTTAGGGGACTGCTAGGCGAACGGAACTCCTGGAAGTCGACTATAAATACGGCCCTAAGATTTGTTGTTGTCCTTTTATTCGTGCCGCAACAAACACCAGCAAGCTGGTTCCACTTAAGGAAATCTTGAGCCACCATAATGTGCCCCACCTTACGGAACACCTATATAACATCACTAACAAATTCGCTGCCAACCTACCTACAATTAGCAATCCGCTAATTAAACACCTCTGGAGCTACACACCTGCAGCAAGGAAAAAACTAAAGAAAATTAAAGAGCCAAAACTAGTCCTTTCAACACTAGAAAGGGAAATGAACAAACATCTCCCCAGCACCAGAAGGAAGAAAAGAAGACCAAAAAGAGCCGCCTGCAGGCCCTAACCACTGTAAATACCTTGTAAATATTACCCCACCTCACCAGAAGCTGCAGTCATCACACGTCGCAGAGTCCATCGATTAAGCAGCAGCTGAGGAAGCAGCAGTATGCCAGCCACTGTAAATATCTCCACCAAAATGCCTTTAGGCAATAATCAAAGTCCAACCAAAAAGTTATTGTGTGTGTTATTCTAATACTTGGGTCTCAACTTAATACAAGAGCCAAACCGCCTATAAAAGCAGGAATGCTATTTAGGCAACCAATACTAGTCTGACCAAACCACCGTTGTTGTCCTTTGTTGATTTCTAACTACAGTTTTGAAAGAAATCTTACAGGGAAGATATTTATAATTGCATTAGTTAGTTTGTATGGTCTTAAATGGTTGATGTTTGAAATTAACATAAATTGCTAGCAGAAGATTTTCCAGTGCCCAAATTGGAGCACAAGGATACTTATGGTAATAAAATATCGATATCTAATATACTATCAGCCCTACAGTGAATCCCTAAATTTCGTAATTTTATTAACTGGAAGTCGGTGCGTGATTTTCAGAACTTAGTATCAGTGAAAGAAGTAGAAAATTAGTAAGTACATAGTACCTTCGATACCCATACAAAAAAATCTGTGCTGCGACTGTACTAAAGCTGCACTGTAACTGTGCTAAGGGACTGTACTGTGACTGTACTTAGACTGCACTTAAATTGAAACACCACAGTGCAGTTATAGCAGAGTCACAGTGCAGTTGCCATAGCACAGTCACAGTGGAGTTGGCACAGCACAATCACAGTACAGTTGGCACGGCGCAGTCACAGTGCAGCCACAGCACAATTTTTACTATAATGCTCTTTCCTTGAATCAATAATTAGCAGCCTAGAATTACTCTTAATAACTGGAATAACTCTTATTGGCAAAAGTATTGTTAGATTAACTATACCTACATCATTTTTATTAACTGAAATTGAAAAGTTTTTGAAGGACAGGAAAATGAATACTGCAATTTCTATGTAAACATACTATTTATTGAATAGTAGCAAAGTACAATGAATTAATATTTAATTTTATTTGTTAATTTTCTTATGATGCCTAAATTTGGTGTGGCGTAACAAATCCTTCACATAATTTTCCAAGTCTTTTGAAGAGATACCTTCCCACTTGGAATGCCGAACAGCATCTATAAGAAGAGAACAAATCCGATTACATGCTATTGACAGCATCTACATAAAAATTACCATTTAATTAGTCTTTATGCTAGGAATAAGACAAGCTAGAATGAAGTAATTTAAATAATATCGATGGTATAACTCATTGTGAAGAACAAATGAAGTGCTGTGACAATGGGAAACAGAATGCCAATTCTTCTATGCAGAGTAACTATAGTTGATACATATAAATTACGTTTATATATAAGTACGTTTACGAGTTTTACTCACCAAAATTGCGATCTCAGAGGCACGATGCCGAAGAATGGAGAAGTCCAGCCACGTAAAAAAACTCATATCCACACTGAACCGCACCGATCTACACCATACGCACGTTGAACCGTTGAATCTCTTTGTATATTCGATCGTGAAAATGGCTGCGCACTGCGCACCCCCCACGCATGTCTCCCCGCGAAATTTGAACTCGAATTTTGAGCAGTGGAAAGAATCTCCGTTTGGAATAGAAAGCCCGGAAAGCATTCCGATGGGATATCCGCCTCCGCTACACGATTTCCATATCAATTTGCAAATATAAACAATTTTATAATTTATTTTTAGAATTTAAAATTCGAAATTAAATTCCGCATGAAGGCTTCTTACGCCAGATGGAGTTTAGTGAACATATTCAATATTCATTCCAGAAGACATAGATAATTTGACTAATATTATTATCATATTTAAAATAATATGGCTAATATAATGGAATCGGACCCATTATAATTGGCAGCATTGCTACCTTTGTAAGGGAACAAATCAAATAATTGGAATGTTAGATGATCTCAAACGTGCTTAGAAACACATTTCCTTTGGTATTTTCTAACTCGCCATTCCGGAATCGATTATTGAAATATTAAGTCCAGAAACTGGCTTAGTGTTTCAAAAAACACTTTCCGTAGAAAGGTGTTCAATCTCTTCAGACGACCACGAAACGCGTTTAGAAAGTATATTTTCCTATGGTTTTTCACCCTTCAACATTATTGCAACTTTCTGTGGTTACTGGGTTAATATCCATGTAATATCTATACAATATTAAATGTGGACATAATGCTTTTTGGATATTGGTAAACCTTTATGGATATTGTATAGATATTACTTGCTACTAGGGCAGTTCCAGTCATGTTACCCAGCCCTGTCACAGTGCAGTTTGAGCCACAGTACAGTTCCAGTCATGTTACCCAGCCCTGTCACAGTGCAGTTTGAGCCACAGTACAGTTCCAGTCATGTTACCCAGCCCTGTCACAGTGCAGTTTGAGCTCTAGTACAGTTCCAGCACAGTGATGCAGCACTGTTACAGTACAGTTCTCCTCCAAGTCCAGCTGCCATAGTACAGTCTAGCACAGAAAATTGCACTGTGACTGTGCTAAACATCGAGTTTAGTCCAGTTACAGTGCACATTTAGTACAGCCACAGTACAGATTTTTTTGTATGGGTACACTCGCCGACTGATTTCTTGGAGGTTAGATTTCCACGAATTCCTAAGGTACTTCATAAAGTTATTGTTGGAACTGTTGCTGTCTTCAAATCAGTTTACTATTGGTCAGCTAGTAAGACCTCGATTCGTATAAACGGATAGGTATCTTTTATTTTTTAATATTTGCTACAAAAGCAAAATCCTCTCGTCTCCTTGTGACCCGAAGTACTGCAACTTTCGACTGTAGCACTTCCTTGTACGTAATTAATACTTGTAATTAGTTTCGCCTGGATTAACTACACTCTACAAATATTATTCAATTATCTTGGCCTTTCATATATTGCTGAAATATATGATTTTAATGGAATCTAATGGTAAAATTGTGGGTAATTTTCTAGTTTCACGGTGTTTGGGAGAAATTCTATACCTTCTTTACTACTGAAGATACACATACCATTCTTACACCATATTATAGAGGAAGGATTGCAGTTTATATATATGATAAGCAATCTCTTCTAAGTGCAGCCATTTCGAAGAAAATTATATCCAAAACGACAAATTTTCGACGTTTTTCGTCTGCTACTAGAAAAATTACCAAATTGTGTTTTAAAATGAACAAAAATTATACCATCCATGTCAGTTAAAAGTTAATCATTACACGTTTAAAAATTAGAAAATTCGATCGCATGAAATCCTATGACTAGTTTTAATCTATTTCTCTATTATTTATAGTTTTCTTCAAGCGGGGTCATTATTTTTCCATAGTCGAGTCTCGCACGGGGAAACAGTAACATATGTTACGGATGTTAAGCGTTCCCCAACACTTTTCCTGATGAATTATTGATGGTTATTTACATTTATTATTAAAAGATTAAAACTTTTATTTTATTCCACGTCCTTGGGCAGAAGCACGCTCCGAGAAACGTAGTACATACGTGCATCCATATGTGCTATGGCGTACATCATTTTGCATCTAAAAGCGAGAATCGCATTCATTTTATGCGATCGCATGTCTTATTGCGGCTTTATTTTACATTCTGCTAATTACGGGTATTCAATTAACGCATTTGCCTTGATGATGTTGTTAAATATGCACACACTTGCCACAGTTGGTCTGCTAACCGACTGACTCCTATCGCTACCGACTCCTTTTCATTATCGGTAGAATTCTCCGGATTCTACCGACGATGGCTAGCCGTCGTACCGACGCAGGAGCTTACAGAATAGCATCGAGAGCTCGCGGAGACGGTTTGCGATCCCAACCGACTGCTTGGCTACCGTACCGACGGGAAATGAGATACAGAATATGGCCCCTGGCGTCGAATGCAGGGTAGTTAAGGAAACAATTTAATGCTTTTATACATTATATGGATATCTATCAATATAAAAAGCGCGAACGCAATATTTTACAGGTAAGTTCTCCGTAAAAAAATACCTCCAATGTATTTTAAATTGGACATTTTTTCACCGGCCTATCATCGAACTTAAGATCATCTTTTTTTAAGAATTCTCTACAATTTCTGTTAAATATTTACTACTCCCGGTATCATAAATACAGTAATCTATCTTCCCGGTAAGAACTTTTTAAATAATCCCGAAAATCGGCGCATTGGCTTCTATTGGAAAGTAGGCAATTTCACTTCACTTTCCAATCAGGATTTTTGCATCATGTATGAATCGAGGATTTGGGGGAAGGAACAGTTTGAGGCTTACTAGCGCTCTTGGATTAGGATTTCAGCGACTAAGCGACGAAAAAAACATTTTCCACATGTCCGAATGCCCCTGTCGGTGTGTATAGACCTCGAAACTGCAGATTCGACCTCCAGTATGTGAAAGAGAGGGGCAGAAGTGGACGATTTCTGTGCTTGTCTGGGGGTGGATATCCTCCGAAGGTTCGTATGCTATTATAGGATGTATTAAATTAATTCGATAAATCCCTTCTTGAACAGAATAATTATAGCGATTCACTTTTTAAGGGCCTTGGGTCTTTGGAATATCAATGGCTTCCATGATGGAAAACAATATGCACATGTTTTAGAAAATGTTATGCAGCCGTCGGTTAATATTTTAACCCTACCATTCAAACATTCTTATCTTTGGAGCGAAAGGTTATGAAAAATTAAAGAAAATGTAGAAAGGTTTTCAATTTTATATAAATTGCCTGTCATACTGTCAGGAAACGCGATTAAAAGGTGTAAGAGCAATTTTATTTTACCTAGGTAAGACTCCTTCTGGAATTAGGGACAATTATCCCAGTGAGTGGCCACAACCTCACTCAGCATACCATTTCCGAAATGCCTTGAGGACATATTCTGGCTAGTTAGGTATGTTCGATGGTCAAAGAAGCCTCCTGAATAGAAGAAGATCCTGGTTTTGATTCCCTGCCCAGTCAGACTTTTTTCTAGCCTGTTTATCCTTGGGATTTCCTTAACTGTGTATTTAACATGACACCATCACTCATAATGGCTGGGGTACAGATACCGTTGCACCCACCTCACCGAATCACAGATACCGCATGGATTACTTTCATCTGGTCCTGACCTACTGATCTTTCTGGTATAAGTTACCATACCAAGAACTCAGTTCCAGCCAGTCTAGCTCTTTAGGTCATAGGAACATCCAAGCTCTTTCCGCACAACAAGACCACAGAAGGGAGAAGAAAATATTCTGTTCCTTTACTTTTGTCTCACACCTGTTCATGACTATGGTAATATAAAAGGAATTGTATAAGAGATAGAAAGTGATTGATTGTAATCACTAGCTGATAAGTGAGATAAAAAAAATATACAAGCTCAATTTCACTTGTATAGTTTTTACAGAAAGATAATATCCTCTGCATTGATACATCTAGAGCAGAGGTACTCAACCTGGTGCATGTGGGCACCCAGAGGCCCAAAGCGACCTTACTTAGTGCCTGCCAAACTTCGGTAAAAAGATTTTTTTATTTGCTACAACATTATTTCTTGGGATTGCACTAGTAGGGATTGAGTGAAGGCTTGGCAGGGAAGGGCTCAGAAACATGGTTGTCCTGGTCTTGGGTTTTGTAAACATCTTACCCTATGTCCAGATTAACAAGACGCGTATCTATGTCATATTTAGTTCATTATACGAATGCGAAGATTCAGCTCAGCTCATCAATGTATCAAACTCCTCGTAATCAAGGACTGCTGCTTTTCGGAATGCAGCGGTGCACATGCAGCGAAAACCTTCATACTACATGTATAAAGACTTTCTCACATGAGAGGTTCTCACATCTGTGATGAAATTATATAAATTGTTATACTAGCAGTTGCCTACTGCCTGCTCAGGTTACTTCCCTTATGTTTGATGGGGCAGCATCGAAAGGTATTCGAGGCCTTCGCCAAAGATTCCGAAAAAGTAGATAATGTCAGAGACCGCAAAGTCGGGACCTCACCCTCAGCAGTGAGATCAACTGATAAAGACTTAACTATGTTAAATGACGTGCAAGCGATAGGTAAGCGGCATTCGTCATCCCAAAAGAAAACGTCTCCCACTGCCCTCATTTTCCCGATTGTTTTCAGTTTTTCGCCCGTTTTGCACCTTTAAACTCAACCAAAAAATTTAAATTTTTGCACGCCTGTGCGTGCAGGCCGTCCGCCTCCAGCGAACTAAAAATCGTTGCGGGAGATTGAATTTAGACTCAGATTTTGCTAAAAGTGTTACATCCCTTTTTTGAGGACAGACGGACGGACATGATTCTGTCTTAATATATATAGGATTTTGCATCTTATTTACCATGGAAAGTTTTTTTTTCAAACGGCCAATGGTTAACTGGTAAAGAGATAATATTGCCAAGGGATGGCCTGAATGTCACCATGTTATGTGGTGCCCGCTTCACTTTCGGAAGCGCCCTTTGGTGTCTGGGTGCCAAAAAAGGTTGAGTACCCCTGACCTAGAGCTGATGTGGCTTGGCACTCCTTATCAAAAGCTATGAAAATCTTTATTCATTGAGTCATTGTGCATTACTAACATGGACTTGCCTGAATTACCACATTCAATCAAAGTCTTCTCATCCAATTTTCGTACCTCATGGTTGAAAATCTGACCGGCGATAAGACATGAATTTACAGAGTTGTATTAAAGCATTAGATGCATTGAAGAACATCAATAACCTTTGCAATAACTTTGTACTTCAGAAGGTTTTTTATTACCACTTTTGAAATAAACATTCAAAGAAATTTCTATGAATCATTGCAGCTACATTAAGAAGTTTTCCTTTTCATTCAGTTTTAAGCTTTAACTAGGTTATTTGTAACGCACAATTAATATGTAAAAATACAAATCATTGAAAATCAATCACAAAATAGTTAACTTCTTCATCAACTTTATCAGCATTTTTGGACAATCAATTGAAAACATTGAACACGGCATAAACATATAGAAATATTGTAAATGGCACACATCTTATGAAGGGCTGGAGCCCACGCTCAAACACATCACAGAATAAAGAAAGAAGGAAACGATTCTTATTAATAAACAAATCAGGATCTAAGAAGCAAGGTCAGAATAAAAATGAATCAATAGTTATAGTTGGTGAAAAACCCCTTTCAGGATTCTAGCTTATCTACATAAAAATGTTATCTCTAACTCTTTTGAAATCACTGAATCTCAAATAAAACCTATTATGAGAGCAGAGTCATTTATTTTTTAAGAGAAGAGTGCTTGAGATCACATTATTACAAAAATAAACTACTAACCAAGCGTTTCTGTAACACAAACACATTGAAATTAAAATATAAAAAGTAGAAAATTATTAACTAAAAATGTAGTGTAAATGCAATAATAAGCAATGCTGTGTAATCATATCCTTAGAGTAAGGATTAAGCCAATTAAATTCAGCACCACTTTCTTAAACGGAATCACCAATACAAAATCTATTTGAATTAAGTTTTGGGCTCTTGATAACTAAGAGCCAATTAAACTTTTATTAGGTGGATTTAAATTAACATTTCCTTATGAAATAAATAAAAAAACGAGAGGCAGAAGAGTTTCAGTTTTCATACATCTAGAAATATTGAAATGGTGTCCTACAATAAAGTAACTGAAATTCGGCAATGACTGAAACACTTTTGAACAGGAATCACAGCATATACAGGAAATAAAACTCTATATAAAATATACATACATTTTTCCATTAGAGGTAAAATACATAAGATAAACCATGAATATATTTTCTAAGGAATATGGTCACATCAATATATACTTTAAACAATTAAAGATACGCCTTTGTCTCATACACAGAACACAGTCGCCTGGAATATGTTATTGAGAAACTGGATGACAATTTGCAAATAAAATATGTATCACCAAAAGATTCAGTTTTCATAAGGATAACAAGCAGTTAATATTAAATTTTCAAGTAAAAAAACAAAATTTTGAACTTTTTCTCATATAAGGTAAAAATATTTCGAACATTTAGTAAGATTTCATAACACCAGCAAATTGATACATACATACTCCTGTATAGGTCAACTTCCTACATAGTTTCATCAACGCAATTTTCACTAAAATATTGTATTTTATACAGACTCATTTTCAGATTATTACAGATCATTGTAGATTTTAATAATTATAAATATTTACTTTTATTCTTTCAGCATAGTGACCATTATGAAATGCACAAGTTCTCATTTCTCTTAACCGACTATAAATGCATACCTATTTTGTGTTAATTGTAGGAATTTTAAAATTGAAAATTGGAATTTAAAGGTCACTTGATACAAAAGTATAAACAAAAATTAAAATTGAAAAACTTTAATAGCTTTAGGGTGATGAGACTTGGGCATTTGTTCATATAAACGTGCAGAAGGATTACACGCTAGGAATTGAATGATCCATGGAGTTCTTCAGAAGGCTGCAGGCCATCCTAAAAATAACAATAATATTAAAAGATCATATACTTCACTCTAAATTTAAGTTTTAAGATTATGATGCAACTGACTTAAAAGTTTCATTAATAATAAATGAAAATGTATGTCCTATTTAGCATACCATTTTCTTGTGCCCCATTGCTGACATAATGAATTATACATCCAGTTTAATATCTAATGCAACAGAAAGAAAATTCTAAACTTTTTGAATTTTAAAGTAATCATCAGTTTGTTTTTTTCAAATATCTATGAAGGATGAAACTTCAGCACAGCCAGAAAAGAACTGACTCTGCAAGAATATTTCGAGCTAAAACTGATGGAAATATAATACAAAGGGTAACCGTTTTCCCAAAACGTACACAGCTGGGTGTCATAAACTAAGCCCATTCAAAAAGTTTTACTTGGGTTTTAGGGCACTCTCTGACGCACGCTCTCCCTCTCACGATAAGGTCCTGTGGACAACGATGTGAGCTTACTCATCTTGCAATTGAAGGTCGAAAGAGGAGAAGAGTGAGAATCTATAGTTTCAAGGATTTATTATTAAAAATTTTAAATTTCAGAAATTAAGACTTTATCAAGAGATTTGAGGGAAAAGGTAACGCTCCTAAATCACTATTTCTTTTGCTACGGTTCGCCATTTTGTTGTATAAATATAGCAAACATTCAATTATGATCATTCAAACCCAGTATTATGAGGCATAAAGATTAGGTTTATAATATTGCGCCGTTTTTTACCAGACGAGTTTGTATATTTTGGTTCAGGATTGGCTTGAAGTTGAAGAATTTTGCAAAAAATCGAAGATCGGCATTTTTCGTGAAATTTGGTCAACTTTGATCCCATGTAGAATTATAATGCGCGGGAACCAACAAAATTGATTTCACAGGTATATGCAGAATTTATTCAAGCATGACTATGCAAAGTTTCAAAGTCCGCACTCAAAAAAACGACTTTCTTATTTTTGGTTGAATCTGGCCCACTGTGTGATGAGATGTACTTTGTTTTTAACGATGCTGTTGCGGGACTCAAAATTTATTCACTTGAATTGACGATTTCTGCCAATAATGTAGGTAAAGATATGCCACCTCTTTTTCTTGGTCAG
This sequence comes from Sympetrum striolatum, assembly GCA_947579665.1. NCBI lineage: Eukaryota > Metazoa > Arthropoda > Insecta > Odonata > Libellulidae > Sympetrum > Sympetrum striolatum. The sequence continues at coordinate 113,904,007 of OX388343.1, read as the reverse complement.
CGATGTTTTATCCATTATTTCACTGATAGGCACACGGGGTATCAGAACACAGGCCACCTCGTGCAGAGAGTGATTCTGACTGAATGCGTGCGACTTTTCCTCGCTTGGAGACCAACATTTTTCAGGGTGTCCACCATCCAACCATTATTTCGCAATCTTTTACTAACCAGTTGAAATCCAAAATCCCTGCAGCAGCCTTGAGATTTTAAATAGTCGCACTCCAATTTAGCAGCCAAGATCTGAACCGAATACTCCCCAAGTAAAAAAAAATCTTATCCTGCTCTATTTGCTCTCTGTCTCTTGTCCAAACAGAAACCAGGTGCTCCTGGAAACTGCTGATCAATACAATCCCACGTCACGGATTCGCAATACTACCAGAAAGTTTGATGAAAAAAGAAAGAACACGGCTACATCTTATAAGCTATCATTTTCAGGAAAACTATAATCGAAATGTTTATATCCTAGGAAATCTTTAGCGAAGTAATGCACGGCTGAAAATCAGAGCAGTGGAACGATCCCTCGAAAGGAGCAAAAACAGATTGTCCAGGTTACCTGCCAAATTGAGTTTTCCAGTATGAATGAAATTTCCTATGCATTCCAGATTTTTCAGGTTGGCGGACACCCTTTTTTCACCTGCTCACATCTGACAATGTGATTGTTGATTCGATAGATTGTAGTAACAAAGGGTGAGAAGCATTCCGCAAATGAAGAAGAAATTTAATAATTTCTAGATTCATTTTATCTGAAGTGAAACTTGATTTAGAAAAGAAGCCTTTGCATCCAGGATCATATATTATTCAAGTTAACAACAATCATAAGCAAATAAATACCTACCCTAAAACTGGGCCTTGTTTACTTGAGATTGCTTTCCCTATTTATCACCATTTAGAAGCAACCCATTCTTTCTATAGTTTGCTAGGGGGAAAAATCACTGGAGGTGACCCAAATATGTGCAGAGGCGGCGTTCATTAAATTTTAAAATGCTGTTAAGGTGTTTTGATACCTTTTACGAAATTTGTTGACTTAAGCAAATTTGATGGGATTTGTTGACTTTAAATGATCTCTTACATTTGCACAATGCCAAATGTTTACACATCTAATGAGGCATCGACGACTAAACATGGAAGTAAATACAATAGAATGACAATACCAGCAATAGCATTGCAATCCATGTGAATGCATGGGAAATGTATGCATCTTCGAACATATTTTCCTTAGATCATATAAATCAGATTTAAGTGCGACTTGGATGATCATTCACAGAGATATTGCCACAGTGTAAGCACGTGAAAAAAGACTACACTCATATTCGATTTTTCCACATTTTCTCATCTAAAATACAAGGGTGGTCTGAAAAGTTTCCAAACTCAACAGGAAGATGGCAGCACTCGTAAATAAAAGCTAGTGAATTTTGTTGTACATCTGTTGACAGTTACTCACAAAAGTTTCAGCCATTTTGGATGTGCAGTTGTTATGTAACAGTCGTTGGAGTGAGTAGATGAGTTTTTGTGAAAATGGACAAAATTGAGTATTGGACTGTAATTAAATATTTGTTTTTGAAAGGCAACACGCCTACGCAAATCAAAGATGAGTTGAATTCTGTGTATGGGAACTCTGCACCATCATTTACCACAGTTAAATTTTGGGCAGATGAATTTAAACGTAGCCGTAAGAGCTTGGGAGACGATTAACGTTCGGGACGTCCCAAAAACTGCAACTACCGACGAAAACATCACCAAAGTTCACCAAATGGTGCTAGACGACCGCCGAATTAAAGTGATAGAGATAGCAGAGGTTGTGAACATGTCAAAAGAAAGTGTTTGTTACATATTAAATCAACATTCAGGCATGAGGAAGCTGTCCACGCATTAGGTGCTGCGTTTGCTCACGTAAGACCAAAAACGTGTTCGAATGAACATTTCCAACGCTCTGTTGGCGCAGTTTAGGTGCAATAAATCCAAGTTTTGGCACCGATTAATTACTGTAGATGAAACTTGGATACACCATTAAACACCCGAAACAAAAATACAGTCCAAACAGTGGACTGCACAGGGGGAACTGGCTCCAAAAAAAGCAAAAACTGTTTTTTCGGCTAGGAAAGTGATGGCGACTGTTTTTGGGATAATCATGGAGTTATTTTAATCGATTATCTTCAGAAAAGAAAAACCATTCCAGGAGCATACTACTACTGACAAGCTGAAGGCAGAACTTGCAGAAAAACTGCCACATTTGCAGAGAAAGAAAATCCTGTTTCACCAAGACAACACACTGTCTCACACCTCTGCAGTTGCCATGGCAAAAATCCACGAAGTACGGTTTGAACTGCTTGACCATCTGCCTTACTCACCAGATCCAGCTCCAAGCGACTTCTTTTTGTTCCCTCATCTAAGAATTGCACTCAGAGGACAGAGATTTTCGTCAAATGAAGAGGCAATCACCTTCGTGAACAATTATTTTGCAGAGAAAAGAGTACTATTCGGATGGGTTACAGAAATGGGAGCATCGCTGGGAGAAGTGTGTAGAGTTACAAGGAGACTATGTTGAAAAATAAAAAAAATCAGAAAAAATGTCTTGTATCCTTGTTAGGTCGGAAACTTTTCAGAACACCCTAGTACATGGGCTGAGGGCCCTCCCAACATAGACGACCTGGATTCAGCTGCTCCTGTTTATGGCTATCGCAATCCCATTGTATTGAGCTCAGTGCGACAAAACCATTTCAAATACTTCGTAAAACCGGGGTTCATGCACTCCTAGGGACCGGCTTCTCAATTCGTAAAACATGAAATCGAAGTTTTACGTAAAACTGAGGTTATTTTACATGTACAAAGATCGGGACCGGCAGAATGGTTCGTAAAACTGTGTCATTTCATAAAATTGAGTTTCGTAAAAATAGGGTTCTACTGTAATTAATTGTTGACATTCAAGAGAGTTTGAATTAAGAATTTACCATGTCGCCTCAAAAGGCCAACATTTAGATGCTCTCGAAATATGAGGGATTGTTAAGCATTCAAATAATCCAAATTTCAATATGTTAAATGAATATCTGCGTAACTTCCCTTCTCCAAGGCATCATATTTCCCCCCTTTGTAACCCTTAACCTCCCCTTACCAAATTCCACTCTCCCAATCCATGGCTTCCCCCCACTACGCTTCTTGTTTTCTATTACTCACCCCTTTAAATATTGCTGCAATTCTGTATTTCACTTGTGTTTTTTGTAGTGGTTTAGTATAAATAAATTTGTCTTTATAGTTTTTTCAGATGTAATTGATTAGAACTTCTTTTTTGGGATGAAATTTCAATTTTAACATCACCTTGACATTCTTAAAGATGTCCAAATGAACTTTTATCGTAAAAACTGCATATGCTTACTATAATAAATGTGTTATTTAAGAAGCATCCCCTTTACATAACACTGCCAAGAACTAATAAATGCTATTCACGAAGTAGTATAGAGAGGTTTTCTGGTATATTGCAAACAAAAAACTAGCACGAAACAATCAACATAGATTCTCAGACTGTAAACAGCAGATTTAAATAGTTAGGAAAATTTTATCAGGGTCTAATAAATTAAAATATATAAACAATCGCATTGGAGACTTACTTTTTGGTCATGTGCTCATAAACAAAAGATGGGCAAATGGTGAATGTGACCACTTGCCCAGCTCCTTCAATTATGCTTGTTATAGTCTTATCAGGAACTGCAACAACATTCTGTCCATTGACCTCTAAGAGGTGGTGATCAGTAAGGAGGCCATTGCGAGCTGCAGAGCTGTCTTGCACCAGTCCCACAATACGACCGTCTTTGAAGTGGAAACCAACTGTGCCTACACTGTCCTTGTGAAGAGTCACAGTTCTTTCAAAAGGCCTGCGAATCAAGAGCTAGCTTAATGGAAGTCCACAGTCAGTCATATAGATTTCAAAATAATTCATTAGAATAGGCAATATGCATGAATAAATATTCTGACTAAGGAGTAAAAAGGGAATAGAAAAGATCCCAAATAAAATAGAGAGATTGCATAGAGAAACAAAGAAGGTATAAGAAATAATACGATGGGTGATTTCGACTTAATGGAAAGTAAAAAGGACGGCAAGAAACATGATGAGGGCATAGGAATGTCAATGGTGAGTTTTGGGAAATGTAAGACCTTGCTAAAGTGAGAATTACTTGACTTAAATTCCAATGGAAAATTAGGGAGTTGAAGTTCTTTTACGAGTCACAGGACAATTTCTAATGCCGATAATTCACTAAATGATTTAATAAAAGCAAGTTTGGCCATAAAATGTGTGCAGGCCTGATCCCAAAATTGATGAATCAGGAAAGAAGAAGTAAATCAGAAGTAGAGAAACTCGTGATGAGATTGAGGTTAATGCACAAAATAATTCGAAGGACAAGAAAAATGAGGACACGAGAGAAAAGGGATTAAACAGTTCTAACAGTGAATTAGTACTTCTAACTAGCATGAAACCAATTATACCATTTCAGAAATTTATGACACCTCAAACCATGAGTTTGTTCAAGTCATAAAAAAACTAATTGAAAATTAACAGAATGCTGTGACTAGCATTCCCTTAATTTTCAAATTCAATGTATTTCATTAAGTAAAACATATCCACAACTAAATCCATTGAGTGTGAAACATTTGCAAAATTATGTTCATGAAGTACATAAAAGCAAAAAGTATTCAAAAAGGTAGTGTAAGAGCATACTTCAGCTGGTTGTGGAGCATTTCAGTGAATTAGTCTAATGCAATGACGACAAGAAGATCTGTTTCAGAATTATATATAAACACTAATACAAATGTTCTTTCAAAAAGATTATTATCTTACCTATCACGAACAACAAGTTTAATGCCATTGATTGGAGATTTACGGATGATGGAGTGTACTTTGTCCATAGTATACCCAGCTACATTTTCATCATTTATTGAGAGGATTTGATCCCCAAAGCGAAGACCGACCATGGCTGCTGGACTGTTCTTCTCAACCAAGCAGATGAAAACTCCAGTGTTTATGGCTTTTACTCTTAAACCAACTTTTCCATCCGCATTCTTGCAAACAATAACCTAGATCATACCATATGTTATTAGACTCGAGTAAAATATGTACAAGAAATGAAATTGGTTTAATTAGGATGATTAGAAGATTAACTAGAATAAGGGAAAGATGTTAACCGTTCCAGGAAAATGTGTTCAAATTACAATCCAAGGATAAACAGGAGTGAAAAATATGTAAATGACCGAGACTGGAAAATAGTCCTCCAGGCATTTTTGGGGTCATTCCTTGAAGTGGGAGACCTATGTTTGAGGCCCACTCAAGTCTGTCTTTCCTGGCTGGAAGGAGATTATTTTCCTGAGATCAGACAATAAAATGATATAGAATGAAATCCAGACAAGGTTTCCCCAACCTACTGCATATTTTATTAAGTGAATGGTAAATGAGGTAATCTACACAATTTAAAGTATATTTATCTTACTTTTACAAATAATCCCATATAAACATACAGTGATAACCTCAACCATAAACATAACATAATCAAAAAACATAACCTACATCAAAAATACATCATTTTGTATTGCACATCTAAAAATATAGGAAATAATTGACCTGTATGCTTTAAAAGGTTGGCCACCTCTGACTAAATGAAACCAGTAGTTTTTTCTGCTCTTTTGACCACTTAAGAGCTCTAACTGCGGGTTTCTCTCTCCCAAAATACCAAAGATGAGTTAAGTCACATCAACTTCCGTAAAGTATTCGATCCCAAGACTGTTTAGAACCGCAAGCCTTCCACCGTAAACTATCTTAACATCTAAGAAGAAACGAGGGCAGCATGAGTCTTAATCAAGAGAGAAATAATAAACTTATTAGTTTTTTTCCTCCTAAGACGCAGGAACCGATATAATGTATTTAGACTTAAGCAAAGCATTTGATAAAGTGAATCATTTTACGCTGATCAAGAAATTAGAGACTCTGGGAGTACATGGTCATTTCTTATGCTGATTAAAATGTTACTTAACAAATCACAGGCAGTATGTTAAAATTAATTCTAAAAAGTCCAAAGTGTATCAGATCTCATCTGGAGTACAATGGCCTGCAAAAGTATCATAAAATTATCAGCTTTTAGTTTTATGTTTTGCATGAAGAATAAGGTTAGGGATATATAATTTAAGAAAAATCTTTTTCTTAATTTATAAAGGGTTCGGGTGAATATCTTGCAACAGCGTCGTAGCCTAGAACCGTTACCCAGGCCTGAGCCTCTTATCCCTCAACGAAACAAGAGAAACGCAATACTTCCTGCTGGCACAAATCAATCATACATCAATCTCTATATATCTCTAAGCACCTTGAATTTGAATTCTCTGCCTTTCCAGAAAGTATTTTTACTTTCTCCATATACGTAGTGTAGAGAAAGTATTGTTTTCATGAAAAAAATCGACTTTGAGATTTCAATGGAAATACACATTTTGGGGTCCCTAGAACATGTTTTAACCATTTTCGGAATGATGTCTGTGTGTGTGTGTGTGTGTGTGTGTGTATGTGTGTCTGTGCTTGTGGGCGCTCTAACGTATAAACTATTTGTCGTATCAATACCAAACCTCATATATAGTGTGAGGTATAACCTCACTGTGCTGTGTGCTGTCAGAGTTGATTAGTTTTTGGAGTAAATCCGTTTACTGGAAGTCAAGCTTCATTTATCAAAGTTCATTTCCGGTTTTCAAAATATCTCCATAAATATGATATATAGGTATATTGTATTGCTTATAAAAGTTTTAGATAATGTGATTTACTATAACTTATGTATTGAATATATTTTGTATCACTTGGTTGATTAGGAGTTATTCGTGAAATACTGATAAACCGGAAGTAGCTGTTTATGTACTTAATGGGCGCTCTAACATGAAAACTATTTGTCGGATTAACACCAAATTTCATAAATAGTATTTTGGTTAGTGTCGATAGAGTTGATTAGTTTTTGGAGTAAATCAGTTAACCGGAAGTCAGGCTTCATTCTTCAAAGCTCATTTCCGGTTTTCAAAATATCTCCATAAATATGATATTTAGGTATATACCATTATTTATAAACGTTTTAGAAAATGTAATTTACTATAACTTTTGTATGAAACATATTTTTGTATCACTGATTTTGTAGGAGTTATTTGTGAAATACTGATGAACCAGAAGTTGCTGATTATGTACGTTGTGGGCACTCTGGGCTCTATGGGCGAAAGGCCCTTTCATCATTTTTCATCCAACATGTCCCGAAAAACATTACTTATAATGTTTGTGACGTAAAAGATAATATGATATAAATTAATCACTAATCTTCCAAGTTTAGATGGAATATAGAGTTCGAAAATACTGTTGTAGATAAATATTTACATCTTATACATGGAGAAAGTCATGTGCTGGCCACATCAGATTTTTTAATCTAATAGTTGGCGCAATTCATTCTAACGAGAAAATTTGTGATTTTGGAGGCCTCTAATTTCGAACCCATGATAGTTAGGAAGGGTATCTGATTTTTTCTATGAGTTCGGGCCATTTACAAAAAATATAAGCACCCCAATCCCTCCAGAAGTTTGGCCCCTGAATTATCTTCCTACATATATGAATCAGTGTATCAGGAGAAGCGTCAACTATAATAGATAGATGTATGAATGTATATATCTAAGGAAGGGATTATATACTAAAGTTATAAACAAATAAGGTATGCTAATCGAAAGGTATTTTTGAGCAAGTCATTTTGAGTAAAAAGTCTAGAAACTAATCATCACTATGTTAAATAATCCTGTATCTCATCGGTTAGGAGTTGACAATAACTTTTAAAATGTCTACATTGTATATCTTATGGAAGAATCGGGATAAGCCTAGCGGTAACCTCAGGATGTTTTGGGTTATTTTCTTCAACGTAAAATAAGATGATAATATTCTATGTGCAAAATGTAAGCAACCTCCTTTTCCTAAATATTATTTATAGGAGAATATCTTGTGTGCCCTGGCATGGAATTCAGGATAGTTAAGGTAACAATTTAATGCTTTCTAAATTATATGGATATCTATCAATATACAAAGCGCGAAAGCTATATCTTGCCGGTAAGTTCTCCGTAAAAAATTCTCAGGGAGGCCAAGAGTCACAACAGAGGAAGAGGATTGGCATATTGTCAATTACGTGCAGCTGAATCCATTTTCAAGAGCAGAGGAGGCTCCTTGTGTGGGTGTTTTCCCACATAGTGGGTTTTTTCTTCATCAGCCTTCAGCTGTGAAGATTTTTTCTCACAAACAAATTCCTTTCCAATGTTTATTAATAAAGTATCATTCAACAAGAGTTGTCTTCTTTGTGTACGTTTTATTTCACATGTTTAGTAATCAATTTTAGCAGTCCATGAAACAGACATTACCTATATCTGCTAACCTGTGATGAGAACCTCATGCTAATAATTTGAATTCAGAATATCCGACTTAACTAAGATTAATGACCGTCGTCCGATATCCCTAAGTTAATTGATTTGCTGGAATATTGAGTCAATATAATATCATAACCTAAAAAATGAACCTACAGCCTTTTTGGATGTTTATTTCCATTGATTTCTAAAGAAATAGCTCAACTTAGTTCATTTTGTTTCCCAATCTCACTAGTGCCGCAAAAAGCATAACGACAGATATTCTCTTTCAACTCACTTTTGTATTGTATTTTTTAAAGCCCTCAAAAGCTTAGGTCATTTAGTGTATAGGCCCCCACCGAGAATAGAACCAGGAAATCGTCGGGTTGGAAGTCAGAAGTTTAACCCAGAAGGCTATCCGGGAGTAATAAAATTTGTCCACTCATTTTGGATTGTTATTTTAAGCTATTAGAGTGGTATTCTGCCAGTAGTTTGTTACGAATGGTGGTTTTACAATGGAGAGGGTTCCCAACCATAGTTTCATTGAGGGCAAGGAAAGCCAAGCATTTTAGGGTAGTCTTAGAATACTAACTTGATATTAGTTATGACAAACTATAGTTTTTGGTATAAATTTTTTAATGTTGATATCGATTAAAATTTTAACCCTGCCATTCAATCATTCTTATCTTTGGAGCAAGAGATTGTGAAGAATTAAGGAAAATGTAGAAAGGTTTTCAATTTGATATAATTACTACAAATGTAATTTAATGACAGACGTTACATTACAAACAAGTATTGTATTATCATTAAAAACCATTTTGTTTCCGTTTATCTTCTTAGTTTTAATTTTATCGGTGTTATGTAAATACTAGCCTGTGCTATGACAAATTCTTATTACAAGCGGCTTCAATAGGTCATAAGTATCTACCGTTCAGTCATCAGTTTGTTACTGGTCTATCATCACAAAATAGTACAGGGTATGAAAATTGTTCATTACTACGAATTATTATATTATAACGATTAATCACGTTATATTTTAATAATGCCCTTTTCATACATATGAAACTTATACAATTATTTCATGAAGTGATATGCTCATTCCAAATTTGTGGTAGTAAATATAGTCACAGAAAAAAATCATGAAAATCATCCTGATACCGACTATTCATTAAAACGCATTAACCAAAACCGGATAGTGAGATCTATTAGAGTTCTATTCCCAAACAATCGTTTTATTTCTGCCCACCCCTTCTTACTGCACAGGAAGGCATATCCTTAAGCAGCAATAATTCTAAACCAGGGGTACTCAACCTTTTTGGCGCTCGGGCACCAAAGGGCACTTCCGAAAGTGAAGCGAGCACCACATAACATTTCTGTCCATGGCGACATTTAGGTCATCCCTTGGCAATATTATCACTTTACCAGTTAACCGTTTGAAAAAAACGTACCATGGTAAATAAGATGCAAAATATTACAACGCATATAATTTCATCACATATGTGAGAACCTCTCATGTGAGAAAGGCTTTATCTCCGAAGAAGATTTGATAATGGGGAATATGAAGGTTTTCGCTGCATGTGCACAGCTGCATTCTGAAAAGCAGCAGTCCTTGATTACAAGGAGTTTTGCTACATTGGTAAGCTGAGCCAAGCTCAATCTTCGCATTCGCATGATGAACTAAATATGACATAGATACGCATCTTGTTAATCTGGACATAGGTGATAAGAGGGGTAAAATGTTTACGAAACCCAAGACCAGGACAATAATTAACATTGCTTGAATGTGTTCAAGTTGCATATCATTTGAAAGTTTGTTCCTAGCACTTTTCAAATTTACCTGTTTTATAGTTCTATCTTTATTAGAACAGAAGTTACATCGATTTTTGGCAGTAGTGTTTGTCGAATTTTCTACACATTTTCAGAACTTTGGGTGGCCATTACTTTCTTCGTACTAGTACTACAATTCTGTAATTTGGCATTTTTCATCATGTGCAATAAACACACCAAATTTGATGAAAATCAGAGATGATCGGGTTGGCAGCTGTGTTGGTTTGATATGGAATGACTCATATATACATATTTTTTACATTCTATTCTGGACGAACAGTGTTTAAAAGTTACTTTTTACATGCCTTATACATTGTCATTGATCTGTTGTGTCATTTTTATTATTGTATCTGTACTTTTATACATATATTGCAAAAGGTAATTAGGTTTATAAGACCCGTAATAAAGTATTATTATTATTATTATTTGACTTATAATGGTTTGTATGCCTAAGAGATGCACTTAGTTGCAATGAAAAAAACTGGGAAGATTTTGTCCATGATTGCAATTGGTATTCCAATGGTGAGAAATAAAAACTCTTCTATGTAAAAGTTTGGGAGATATTCATAAGTTAATGAAACAGTTCGGCATATCTCAGGTATACACCACAATGGTTATCACTGGTAGAAATTTCACTCGAGGAAAACTGCTTGTCTCTTTGTTCCCGAGATTCAACCTTGCCTATGGCGTCTTCCGACATTCGGATGTTCATTGAGATGTTATGTAATGACCAAAGAATGTCATACTTCTCAATAGATTACTCTAACCTTAATTTGCAATCTCTGAACAAGAACAATCTTAAGAGATGCGCGATCAACTTAATACTAACTACATAGTATTTATCGATCACGAATCAATTTGACAACTTTAGCATTAGAATATTAATTCTTACCTCACGAATTCCCTGAGTGACTTGAGCGCGTTGAAGTCCAAGCGATCTTCCCGAGACTGGGGCAATTGTTTGTATTCCAGACTGCTAACTCGTTCAAATAAAATCATTATATTAAGTTTGGGTAAGTTACTTTTACGAAATAGAAACTATTACTAACTATCAAAGTATACAACACTCACCGGAGGCGCAACAGCAACTGTTGCGTTATGAATTGGCTGTCCATTCCATTCAGAAGGAAGCTCTAATCCCATAAAATCGTTCAAAGCTGGATAAAGAGCAGCTGAGTTACTACTTGTGAAAGGTATCTCCGCAACTTCTGGATGCTCAGAATTGGCATACATATTCATCTGAGCCTGAAAAAATGGGAATGTTTGATATCATCCATACTCGAGGACACTCATGCCAAATTAATATTGTTTACCTTGTAAAGCTGATCAACTTTCATGTCCTCTAAAGATGGATAAAGCGACATTTTGATAACTTTCACGCAATTCACATCAACTCAAAGACCTAAACCTTCACCTCAGCAAAACTCGTTGATAACCGAAACGATTTACCACTTCTACTCAGTTAGTTTCCTCTACTGATTCATAACTTCGACGTTTCATCCTTCCTCACGTGATCTTACGTCACAAGGGTCACAAGCTGTTGAGATCACATGTGAATGTTTTCCCAGATTCAAGGGCGTCAATCCTGTAATAATTCCGATTAGATTGGAATTAAATTTGCCGTAATTCCGCTAAAAAGCAATATTCTGAATGAGACGGAATTTATAAGAATTTTAGGTTTCTGCAACTTTTTCCGCGTATGAGTGATAGGAGTAATTTTGGTCGAAACAATGTCGTTTATTTTTTCCAGGTATTTCACTTTGCTGACTTGCTTGACTAATTTCTCATCCATGCGCTTGCGCATTAACGAGACCGACGAAACTTAGTAGCACAGGGCAGTTGCGATTACCCTTTGCTTCCCCCTAAATGCATGGGGCATTCATTTATCTTAGAATTGGTCGTATTCATAGAGTAAGGATGTATATACCGCGTTATAAACTAAACTATCTTTACTCTATGGTCGTATTCGTCCCATTGGTGTTCTGTGTGACAAATGAAGTAAGATACGCGATCGAAGGATGTCTTTGTTTATGTTTGCGTATTAGGGGCATTAGGGCAATACAAAACATAAATACGTAATTATCGGGAAATTTCGGCCTTAGATTTGGTGTTAAGTGATTCTTCTTATTTAGTAACTCAAACCTTGAAATATCTTCCATCGAAATCGGTATGGAGTCTCGTGCTACTCAGAATAAATTGTTAGAATGGGAGAGGATTGAAAACCCCCTAGCTCCTTTGACATCAATTCAACAGGAGACAATTTTTGAGTTCTCCGAGATGTACAACTTTCGCACTTATCCGCCTGAGGTATCTTAAACTTCATCGCTGACATCAGCCTGTAAGATAAAATCGAACAAACAATGCTTACTCCGCTTACTTTTCAGTTGAAGACCAAATCGGGGAATTCCGCCCTCTCACCTAAAGCGGAAGAAACAATTCCGAAAGATTTATCTCTAAGTTATCTTGGTTTAGAATTAGAAAGAATTCGAATAGAAACCTCCAAAGAGGTTAGTTTCTGAGGTTTGCTCTGATGGTTACGTGGCTTATTACTATTTTAATACGCATTTTTGTACAGTTTTTCGATTGGTATTTCGGAATAGAAGAAGATCAAGTAAAGGAAAATGACCTTATATACGAAAGCTATAAAAACCAGCTGGAAAATCATCGTAATGAGTGTGGTTTTCTTCTTAATCAGGTAAGCGAATTCACTCGTCTGTAAGCCGCTGATACTTGTAAATAAAGATTTGATTATTTTCAAGGAAAGATGAATTTATAGATTCGAAGATTTTAGAGTGTCTTTTTAATTAACGATTCAGAGATATATTTTGCTCTCTGCTAGGTAGCTTTGACTCTGTCATTGTTTTCAGATTGAAACTGCTTTGAAAGATTTGGATGTTTTAAGTGAGCAGTACCATCTAGTTTCTACCAAAACGAATTCGCTACATGAAGTCAGCGAACATCTCATTGCTGAACAGGTTCTTAATTTTTCTTTCACTTTTATGTGATCACTTCCAAAAGAAGTACGAAAGGAACTCATTTATGAAAAGGAAAATAACTTAGTGATGAATTTATTTTCAGAACAAGCTTCTAGAAATTTCCGATGATGTGGACAAACGCATAAACTACTTCAACGAAATTGATAGAATCATCAGTCGTCTGGACTCTCCTACTCTCTCCCCTTCTAGTGAGATTTTTATTCAAATTTTGGATAAACTCGATGAGTGCATTGGATATATGGAAAGTCATGTGAGTTAACTATTCAATTTCCACGTATATTAATGTGTTATGAAATGATTATTAGCGAAGTGACATTCATCTAAAGGGGCCTGAGTGTTATAACATGAAAGATAAGTTCATTATAATTTCCCTTTAGAACACTCAAGCCTTCAGGTTGGAGGTTATTGATTTTAATTATCACTTTAGCAACCACTTTGGTATTCAAATGTGTATATGTATCCATCCTATTCCATGCTTATTAAAATTTACTTCATTTTAATTACAAAAAATAGAATTACTTTATCTTATTTTATAAAGTCCAAACTTGTGTGATGGAGACCTTTTTACAATGGCTTGAGCCATAATATCTTTTAAGTATTGAAATATAAAATATGTAGTAATATTGGTTGATTTTCAAATTATCCTATCTTTATCAAAACTGTTTCAATTTCTAGTTTGAAATATTATTCACCTTAAGTGACTGATCAATGTCTTTTCTTGTTTTCCATTTTCAGTTCTGTCTTTACTTTTTTTTGATAGATTTCTCAGTGTATGGGTGGCATACTTGTGCATTTGTTCATAGAGAAAGATACGCTAATCATAGAAGTTTTGCTTGTAACCTCAAGCAGCTGTTATCAGCAAAGTCTCTCATTGCTGAAATTACGTACTACTCAGTTCGTGGAACTGCGTTGTTTGAAACGAGTTGGTGATTAGTTCCCATTTCTGAGTAACTATTCTCAGGTCTGCCATTATTTATTTTTCATGTATTGCAGCCAAAATATAAGGATTCCAGCTCATACTTAGCTAAGTACAAGCATGTGTTAGGCCGTGCAGTTGCTTTTGCCAGATCATATATTGTGAGCACCTTTGAAAGCGCTACTCGGCAAGCTCAAGAAAGTGCCGCTGAAGCGTGTGGCAGTCCTCACACTGATTCATCAACCAAAACCTTTGCTCTGCTGTACGGGAAGTTCAGAGCCTCGGCTCCAAGAATCAAGGATCTCCTTAAGCAAGTGGAAATTCGAGCAGAAAAAAGACAAGAGTAACTCATTGTTTCATCTATTTTATCATTTGCTGTATTTTTCTCAATCAGTTTTCACTCTATTTATCCACAAGTTACATCTGGCATTTATAACTCTGGTGCACATTGACAATTAGGAGAAATCAATCAAGAAATAACTTATTCACTGTTAAAGTTTGAATAATGCAACACACCTCGTTTGATAGCAAAAAGGTGTAACATTTTACAAAAATGTAAATCCAGTTTCCTCATTTTCTCCCCAATCTTTTCCTGCATACAATGTCTTGAACAATACAATGGTAGATTATCACTATCCTTACTAAATATTCAACCAATGTCAATTTTCCAAGTTGTAAAGAGTAAAGCTATTGCATCAAGGTGGAGAAATTAATGCTATTTTGATATATCTGAATGATCTATACTTATTTATTTGTTATCACCATGGAAAACTTTCATGATAGATCTTGAACTATCTAGATTGTGAACTCACTGATATAACTCTGCTCAATATTTTGGATCCTTATGTAAGAAGTGCCCATTAATGAAGATGTGTAGTAGAATGTGTTTAAGATATGTTTGAAGCATTATTAGTTCTCTCTGACATTTCTGATAATTGTAACAAATGGACTATGTCTCAGATTTAATATGAGCTATCCATTCAGCTAATATCACATCTATATAAATTAATTCATATTAGCTTGAAGTGTTGCTGAGCTTCAATGATCGTAAAGAATTAACACTTACAATTTTGTAGGTATGCACAACTACTTCTGGAGTGTCACCAGTGTTATGTAACTCAAAGAGAGTTGATCGTTGGTGAAAATGTGGCTGCAGGAGTGTCTGAGCTCACCTCACAGCAAGTAGCGAAGGGTGCCTCTCAAGGTAATGCTACCGTTTGGAGAGGTGCAGGCCGAGGAGACCACTGCGCTATTTTTCGCATTGCTTGTGCATTTCTCATCAGAGTTTGTGAAGATGAACATCAGTTGTTCTTTCAGTTCTTCTCCAATCCATCGCCACTCCTCACGTAAGTCATTTTGACAATTTCTCCTAGAAAGCAACTTTTGGCAGTTTGAAAGTTAATATGTACCAAAAAGGTAAAGGAAAGTTTTAAAGTGGTAAAGAGGCATGAATCGGGCTAACTATGTGGACTCCAATTCTAGACAAACCCACATACATACCCATGTGCATGTGAATAGAATTTCCGTTTTATGTATAGACAAGCGCCAGTTGATTCTCAACAGGGAATGTAGCAGTAATGATATTTTTCGCGAAAACCCCAGCATCTTATCAAAGCTCTCCCAATTTGTTGCTGCAATCTATTTATAATTGTTTGAATATGAATATTTTTAGAACTTTTGCTATAATACTTGCCTCAAGCTCATACAATTATTCTTTATTGTTCAATTTTGCTGTTAAAATAGAGAGAAATAGAGTATATGGCGGTGTATAAGTTGACCTTTGTAGTATAAAAAATCTCTCAGAAACCAGGGGTCCACATATAAGCCAAACAGAAAATATAACCCTTTACCACCAACAGGTAAATAGATGATACTGCCCGTTTAACGCTTGTTGCACATATGCTCTCGCTACTCACCACAATTATTTCTAACTGAAACTAATTTTTGGATTCCCTAGTTTTCCTTCCCATAAAATAGAGCTCGGGAAGTGGTGCTGCCTTATTTTTTGAGTCCACTTGTCTCGACTCTGCAAAACTGTTCCTTCTAATTAAATTCTTTAATAGAAATAAAGACTGCGACTGATAAAAGTGGAGTTTACATGTATTTCTTATGGTCTATATATATCTTATAATCTGAGCAAGTTCAAAACCAGCAAAATTATCAAATAAAAATGCAGCAGTACTTCCTTCCTGATACAAGAGAACATTTATGCAAAGTTTGAAGCAAATCGGGCTAACAGTTGGACTTATGGAGTTTGGACTCTAAACGAAGACTAACAAACATTGAAACCTGCAGAATTTCTGCTTTATATATATATGGATAGATGTAACAAAGAAAACGGCTTCCATCATTGTGGATGTTGTCATTTCTGTTTGCTCTTTTCTGAAAATTAATTTTTTAGTCTAAAAAAGTAACTTATCGGATCTATTTTCTTCATTGTTTTGGAAAAATAACATCGGGAGCTTACACTTAGTTCAGAAAATCTCAGTTAAACTCAAATAAGCCTTCAAATGTCTCTAATCTCCTATAAAAATCGCCTCTGAGGTGCTAATAATATCATAATTACTCTTAATTTTGTAATATTTTTATTGTTGTAATTGACATTTTGTCACATTCAATCTAAAAATGTAAGAATATTGTTGAAGAGCACATGTTTGATGGAGACCCGTTTAATTGAATTTCAGAGCTTACTTGGATGGGCTGTGCACATATCTGTACGATTCCCTTCGTCCTTTGGTGATCCATGTGAACCATCTAGAAACTCTGGCAGAACTGTGCTCCATCCTAAGGGGAGAGATGCTTGAAGATCATGTCCGAGCAAGTCGTTAGTACTGTCATTAGAGTTCTCTTTTACGCAACTTTTGCATTCTAGGTACAATTTTTAATATTTTAACAGCCTACAGTTTCAGCAATTCTCTTCCTTCTCTCCATTGCAGGTTGAGCTTGACATTTCGATCATTTGATTAGTTCATTTCGTGATTTAGTTCTTTCATATTTGGTTTGCAGTTTATGATAATTTGATTGACTGTAGATGATTATTGCATTCAAACATTCTTGACACTTTTAAGTAGAACTCTACTAAATTCAGCCATCTGCAGTGAAAGTATGACTTCTTGGAATTGAATTGTGTCTTTTTCATATTATTCGTACCAAGCCCAGTTAATTTTAATCATATTTTGTTCACTGAGAGAGTTGGATATCTATTCTCGTATGAAATTTTTAATTCATTTTTCCCAATCTCATTATTTTCTAATCTAGTTCATATTGGTAGTCTAATGGTACTCCAAATATTATAGGCAAATAGCAAATATATACTTTTATAAAATAGGTCAATGAAAAGTTTTTCTTATGGAATATCTTGTTAATCTCTCAAATGTATATTTTTAATGGTATATTCAGAAATAATTTTTTAAAGAGAATGTTAGTATGAGGGATTTAGATAAAACTAATTTGGCAGAAGAGGCTATGCAGATTATAATATTTAATAGCTTTGTCTTTTTAAGTATTATACAAAGGAAAAGAAAGCTCTAATAAATATATTCAAGATTCAGAGTAGAGAGCAGTAATAATAAGCTAGAGAATACAAATTATTATATCTGAAGTTATTTTCAGCAATTCCACCTTTCAAAGATGTATTACGTATTGCATTATTTATAAGTTATCCGCAGAATATGCTAGTGCATTCACAAATCTCGCTTGCCTATTTGAGTACTAATGTATCAACGCCTCCCTCCCTCTCCTTTATAAAAAAATCTATAAGACCCTACTGTTCCTGGGTTCAATGCCAGAGCACATTACAATTTCTCACATAAGGAATATAAGGGAAAGTAGGATGTCGTTTGAGGCAGTTGCAGCATAGTAAGTTTATCAGGAAGACCTGGGTTCGATGCCAGACGAATAAATTGCAGCAAATTTTAAGAATATTTTCAATCCTTTTTCCGTCCTGATATGATGCCAATATGAAGTTAGTGTTGTCAATCTGCTTGCAGTATGCAAGCTACATTTTACTCGTATATAATATAAATGAATAATATTTATTAAATATATGCATATATTAGCATATGCCTGTATAGTAAGGTGCAGGGAATGGTGTGATGCCATTACGTTTGCAGGTAAATGATATTTCAATGTCCAAAGCTCGAATTTTGGGGTGCCCATTACTTTTGATGCCATGTTATTTTTGAAAAAATGCAGTATTATTTTATTGATTCATGCATCATAACAAAACTGCATCCTCCAATATAAAATGTGGAAAAATATTGCTCAATAATCGTCTAAAAATAATGGTGTGTCATTAGATATTTTAATTCATCTCAAATTGCTTTCTCGAGATATTTTTCATTCACACACCTCATAAGCAATGACTGAGTCGCAAGGGAGGGGAAGAGGCTACCCTGGGTATTTGAATCAGCACTGCTTTTATCTCCTATATTCCCATCAATCCTGGATCAGACGATTTAGTGCCAAATTTCGTATACCACGGGTGGATGCCAATATGATCGGAACTCAATTAAAAATTCTGGTGCTGACTAGAGGGGTCGTCACCAAAAAGAAACAAGAGACAGGGTGATAAGATGTACAGAGGGATAATGGGGAGAGTGAAACTCGTGAGAAGTTTCTAATGAAAGCTCCGTGAAGCGTCATTGCCGAGGAAGGGTGAGGCAATCGTGGAAAACAAATGTTGGTATTAAATTTTTGCATTTAATATTTTTCTGCGGAATGAAGAGATAACGTGCCTCAGATTACCGTTAACTTGCCGGACTTCTTCTCTCGCGTCAATTGACTACTCCTAGATTTTCCTCTTGTGAGACAAACAGAAAAGTGGCACTTTTATAAAGATACTTCAGAAATGGCCCCTTGTTATAATGGACATGTCATAACTCCCTATCTTTTGGGCAGTGAGACGGACAACGGCCAATAAATCATTTGCTATAATGCAACTCTCTTATATGCCATACTTGTTATAATGGACTGTATCTGTCCCTGCTTCTAATATGTCTCTATGCTCTCATTTTAGTGTGAAACCTCAATCATTTATCATCTTCTTTTTTACAAAAAGTTGTTGTAAAACATCTCACTTAAAGTTGTTTACCATTATTATTAAATGGAAATAATGTTCTGAATGTCAATTCCAAAATCTACTAGGATTGCTTAATAAGTGGAATCAAAAATATAGAACCTATCCATACCAAGTTTGAAGATAACGAATGACCACTTTCAAAGCTGTAGGCAAATTTTGAAGTTTTGCGTTACAGAATTTTTCATAGTTACTTGACTGTATTCAGAATTAAGAATTTACCAAAAATATTTTTTTAAATTCCTCTTGTTACTAAGAAGAACTTCACTATAATTGGCTCCTTCTGCTTCAAAAAAATTATAAAACACTTTTACTATGCAATGAAGAAAAACATTTTTTTTAAATAATAATACTCATAAAAATATAATAGGGGTATTAGATGAGGGGCAAAATCTCACAGTAAAATTATTTAACTGAATAAAATTAACAACATATGTTTGTTTATAACTCATTACTTGGAATAATAAGCCTTAGAGAGGAAACAAAATTTATTATATTCCTTTAAAAGCGTGAGAAAATTAATTAACTTCTACATTAGAACATTCAAAAAAATTATCGAGAGTATTTAAAACGTGGAATTCCAAATATGGATGAATTAAGAGGAAGGTTCCATTCTCCAAACTATAGAGGGAGCGGAGATCCCAGATTAAAAATAAAGGAACAGAGAACTGATGTGGCGAAATATTCTTTTATCAATAGAGGTATAAGGGAATGGAATGCATTACCTGGAGAACTTCTCAATCCAATGCGGGTGAATGTTAAAAATTTTAAAAATAAGCTTAGAAGATTATAAAATGTATTCTTATATTTATTATTATATATCTATTATATATAGATTCTTCTCTGGATTCATTCATATATTATCTATTATAAACGAGTAAAATGCTGCTTGCATACTGCTAGCAAATTGTTTAAAATATAATGGATAAAGATAAATACATGAAAAGTGTCAATTATCTGTCTTCAAGGTAAAGACTCCTAAGGAATTATGAGAATTCAAGCAATATGATTTCAATGGTAGATATGTTTACTGTCTGGCATCAAACTTGGGTCATCCTGGTGAAACTTATTTTGCAGTGCAACAGATGATGACCATCTCTAACTATGTGTGAAAACTCAAGCAGAAATATTTGCTGCAACTGCCTCAAATGACTACCTATTTTTCCCTCATATTCTTTATATGAGAAATATTAATGTGCTCTGGCATCGAACCCAGGAATATCATGGACATCTATTTTTTTTTCTTAAACCGATTCTTATTATGCATCTTCTATCTATGCAAGAACTTCCTATCATATCGATAACTGCATAAAAATAATGAAAAACTACCCCAATGTATTTTATATGGGAGATATATTTACCACCCAGCATCAAACCCAGATCTTCCTGGTGATACCTCCTATGCAGCACAATAGAAGATCGCCATCTTTAATTATGTGTGAAAATTCAAGCAGGAATATTTACTGCAACTGCCTCAAATGACGTCCTATTTTTCCCTTATATTCCTTATGTGAGAAATTGTAATGTGCTCTGGCATCGAACCCAGGAACAGTAGGGTCTTATCTAATTTTTTTTCTTAAACCGATTCTTATTATACATCTTCTATCTAAGCAAGAACTTCCTATCATTTCAAAAACTGCATCAAAAAAAATATGAAAAACTACCTCAATATATTTTAAATGGGAGATTCTTGCAACATCCTAGCATCGAACCAAGGTTATTTTCTGTGAAAGTCGTTAATTTTTTCGATAGATCATGACCATATGTATAGGCTCCTTGAGTTTTGATTCTCTACCTATTCGGGAAGTATTTTTTTTAATTCCAGAATATCAAAGGTATACTTTTAAATGGGAATAATCGGGACTTTGGGGTCCCCTGGAATCGAACCCATGACACTTGAGGTTCAAAATCTCATTATTTCTGGGGTTATCACATTAAGGCCAATACATCGTAAAAAGTTCAAATCAATGATGTTTGTGGTTTAGCCTGTGAATTAGTATCCTATCTATCTATCTATTGATTATATATAGACGCTTCTCCGGATTCATTCATGTATCTAACTATATACGAGTAAAATGTTGCTTGAATACTGCAAGCATATCTACAACACTAATTTCAAGTCGGCATCATATCGAGATGGACCTCAATAGAAAAAAAAGTATTGAAAATATTCGGGCGTTTATATGTATTCACATCTTCCAAAAGATTCTGGGTTCGACACCAGGCGTCTCTATTAACTTGAAAACGTATGGTGGGAATTTCTTATTATTTATGATCCAATTTCGAAGATATTTTAAGCTACATCCCGGTAGGATAGGGAATAGAAAATAATAGTGGTCACGAGAAACGTGCTCTTCTTTATTATATCCATGAAACTGGCACCAAATGTGCATGAGTTTTTTGCCAGGTGGGTGCAAATTTTGCCCTATTTAAAGTAAATTGCGTTGATTTTTAAGAATATTTTCAGTCATTGTTTTCTTTTCCTTTGAGGGCCTCCTCAAATTGGTGTCGACTTGAAATTTGTATTGTTAATATGCAGAATGCAAGCAACTTTTATTCGTATGTATATAAGGCATAGTTTTAATCACTTTGTTATCTTTAGATTAAGAAAATAGTTCCATGTAGTACAATTAAATATGTAGTAGCTGACTGTAGCTGTGTTTAGTGGAGGTGTTTGTATATTTTTTATTTGACTTGTTTGACTTATTTTATTAATTGGGCCTATGCAGTGGGAGGGGGGGGTTTGAACCCCTAAACCCCCCCCCCTCGCTGCACCAATGGGCCATTTGCTATTGTTAAGATGTGTACTCTCCGCAGGTGGTTTTAGGAGGGGTTTCCCTCCCTTCTTTGGGCGAATGTCGGACAGATTATATTTTTATATCCCCCTCAACCATTGCCACCTGGTATGAATACCAACTTCCAGCATTTGGATTAAATAAATACATTAAAGAAAGAAACATATTGGTCAAACAATGAAACACACAGTTATTGCAAAAGGGCCTTAAGAACAATTGGAAAGGGTATGAGAATACACTTCTTTAAAAGGAAAACTCAATCTTGTACATTCTATTTCCAATCTATGAATACCCTATCCTTAGTTTCTGATGATGTAAATTTGATTGCAGCTGATGCATTGGAGTCATTTGGGAAAGTTACACATCAACTTGTTCAGGATGTGCAGGAGCGACTGGTGTTCCGCACCCATCGATACCTCCGTTCGGACATTCTGGGCTTTAATCCATCTCCGGGTGATCTTGCCTACCCTGAGAAGTTGCAGATGATGGAGGTGGGTTTTACGAGCTTATCATCAGCATTTGTGATATATTCCAACAACTTGAACTCATATTTATGGTATCCTGTGCTATTATTCAACTTTTATTATAATTCAGTTTTTCCAGTATGTTTTATAATTTAATTTGTGTTAACTTCTGGAATTGGAATGCTATTTGAGATGTTATTAAAATCTTTGTGGTTTATTCGGAAACATTTGCTATACTCATAATATTGGTCATTAAAATGATTCATGCAGCTGTTGCTTGGTTGTTTGATTGGCAATATAGTCGCATCATTTAATTGAAATAATGTTGCCTGAAAATTATATAATTTTTTTTACTTATATACTTGTTGGTCAATTTAACATTTTTAACTAACCTAGCCAAAATCTTTAAAACTGAATTTATTGATTAATATGGGCATTACTGTGGAGCATCTGAAAGAATTATTTTTGTGTAATTTCCTCCCCACTTCCATAGAGACACAAAGACTTAGATATTAACCCTCTTAGTGCTATCCTTCTTCCTGTGGTACTGACGAGAAATGCAGAGGGTATTTTAATAAAATGTAACAACTAGAAAAAAAATATAAAGCTATTTTTTAGAATTCTATATGCGTTTTTTTATTTATGAGATTAAAGTGGTTAATAATGATAAATATAATATATTTATCATTATATGCCGATCAGGCCGATATATCGGCCCGCCGCACTAAAAGTGGTAAGTACTTAAACCATCACAGAAAGATATTACTTTGTAAATTCCATTCATATAATTTTTAATGAGGACAACCCATGTTTCATTGGGGTGCAACATCACCTGATGACATGTATAAAGTAATTCCACTAAATAACTCCTGAAACCATTACAATTGAAAGTATGCTTAAATTGTTAGGGCATTCTAAAAGTTCCAGGAAAAGATCAAGAATCAAACACTTTGAATGTTCTCTGTATGATTGGCAGTTTGATTGGGCCAAAGAAGAGAACACGGCATTCCACTTTCTCCTGACAGTGTGCTGTACTGTAACTGTACATTACAGTTTAAAACTTCTAGTCAATCACTCTTTGTTTCGGTATTAGGTGGATTATGTACTTTCTATCTTTTATTTATATCTTGCATCTCTTTCTGCTTCTAGAGCATTGCTAATGAACAAAGTGGTGGACTGAGGAGAAGCGAATCGGTGATCTCAATGGGTTCAGCCACATCACAGGAGGTTGCTGCCATTATCATGGGTGTGGAACGAACACAGTCCAGTAGTATGTATCATATTAACCTATAAATGACTTCAGTTATGTGCGAATATTTGCGCGCAATTTAATAGCAGGAAATCATACTATTTTCAAATTTTTCAATTTGATTTTTAAAATCATTCATTTGATAATAAATTCAGTTTCCTTGAATGCATATGGCATTTTGCCTCCAGGTGCGTGCCTCTTACTGGATTAATTTATAGATTCCATAAATTAAATGTTGCCACTCAACCTAATTGCATAAGGGGTCACACATAAATTACATAAGGCAAAATTCTCCACTTTACGATCCCCCCATGTAGCAGGACCGTAACGCCAGGCAGGACCCCCTTCAACTCTGTTACGTAACGAGTGCTTTGTGAAAATTATATTCAGGGAAGAAAGATTTTTAGTTCCCAATAATAATTCCCTTTTAAACTATTTCAGTTTTAAAGGCCATTCATGCTTTTCACTTAGATTCGATGCCATGACCTGTTGACAATCAGCATCGCACCTCAGCAGCCTACCACTCTGACTGCTTCCTTTCGACCCTCGTGCTCGCTCGGATCAGAGCTGCCAACTTTCCCCTTTCCGCGCGAGTTTTAAATTCAAACTTCAAAAATGCCTAAATTTTGCTATTTTTTGCACTTCTAAAACCGTGACTTAACACAAAGCTCGACCCCCCTCCCCCCACATACCATGACCGTAATGCCTGTTCGGACCTCCCAAATTGCTTTACGTAATTTGTGTACGGCCCCAAAGAGTGTATTAAATACGACCAAGTCAGAGTCAAGAAGCCCCTACTTAACTATTGCTGGAATTTCTATATCATAGCATCTATAAAAACATTTTCCTGTTGTAATAGAATTGGTTTGGTCATATTTTCTCTGTAGTCTCACCAAATTATTATCTATATTAAATTATTATTATATACGTAAAATCTAAATTAATTTCTGCTCTCATTTAAAATATTATTTTGTCAAAAAAGCTTTTACTTTTTGGTCCTTTTTTTGAAAAAGTAAGGTTTTTTCCAAGCATTCGTGAAATCATTGTAAGCATCATGAATCTTAGTTTGTATTAATTATTTGCTGTTCACAGCCTCTCCTGCAGATATGCATGGCATGTGGTATCCTACAGTTCGTCGAGCATTGGCTTGTCTCTCCAGACTTCACAGATGTGTTGACAAAGCCACCTTTCGAGGTCTCTCCCACGACGTCCTCTCAGCCTGCATTGAAAGCGTAACTCTAGCCTCACAGGAAATAACCAGCAAGAAGGTATGCAAATTTACATCAAAGCTTCTTTTCGGGCAAAACTATCAAACACTGTAATTAATACTGCAAAACACCTGAGGAAATGGAAAATAAAAGCATACGCAGGAAGCTCAAGATAAATTAGTTAGAATAAGGTAAATGATGCCTATAATCATGAATGATTCTACCAAAAATACCCTCTAAAAAGGGGACTTGGAATCGAAGCTTTTCTAACATAGGAAACGAAGCTGTGCAGGCACATTTACTTCTAGAACTGGAAAAAAAGTTACGAACTAAGCAGTAACCCATCAAATAGAGCCCAAGATTGTGGCAGGCGAGCCTTCCTCTCGAGAAGAGAAAGATAAATTAAAGATGGAGAACATGGTTTGTTATGCTGACCCAGCTTTTGCATTTGGATAGTCTATTTCATTATTTGTATTAATTTACTCCATCGTTTAGTGACTTAAAAAGAGCAGAGTATTATTAATGCAGCAACTATGAAAGGGGAGGTTGCATATCATTCAAAAGATCAATTTCTTGCCTTTGCAACGATAGGCATGAGGGATCAAAAGTAATGTGGGAATGCACTCCTTCGAACATACTCCCACTTGAAGAACACATTCCCACAACGCAAATTAATGAAACGAAGACCAAATGAACGAAATAGCTCTGATTCAAGGATAAGAAATGAAACCTCGGATATGAATCAAATTCTCATGTCCCGTCACTAAGTATTACATAGTTGCTCAAAAGATCTAAGAAGAACCAAATGAAAATTTCACTACATTTTTATTGTTGTTTAAAATTACATTTTTAAATTTTTTTTCAAATTTTTTGTCGCATCTTATGTGACAACAAAATGTTGTACAAAAAGGTCCTGGGTTCAACACCACTTTGGTGCAGAATCGATATTTACATAGAGGATTTTGGTTTCCTTTATCATCAATTTTCAAACCAAATAGAAATTTTAAAAGTACAGAACTTGAAACATATGCTAGCATATTGATGATATATTTCGTCTGAGAAACTGTGTGTTGTAAAGCATGTTCATGACTGATGATCTCATGTCATGGATTTATACCTTCTCAGGAAATGCTTCATAGAAATACAGTATTACCCCTCTTTTACACTATTCAAGGGACCAGAGGCAATGTGGTGTAAACGGGGGGAAAGTGTAAATCGAGGGAAACCACTTATGTTGGTAAACATGCTCATAAAAAAGGCTAATATTTCACAAATGCACATTATTAATATTATGAGGTACTTCATTCTTATTTCTAATATTTACCTTAAATAAATATCCAATGTAAGTGAAATTAGGCTGATATTACTTTATCCTTGTTATTTCTACATCCACTGGCTAGGAGAAGGGTGATAAAAATATCATAGCCTATTCTTTTCAATTGGTTATCACTCTAGGTAAATGGGTTTAGAATAATCTAAGATTCAAGAAATATTGTTTCTTCAAATGAAAAATATAGATTTTATTGGCAAGCAAAGTAATCCAATATTGATTTCTGTTTGCATCTCTTATTTCTTATGTCCTCTATTTGTCTTTCAAGTTCATAAAGATGATCAAAATTACTACCCTCTATAGATGATAAATATCTACGCAAAACTTCCACTGCTGTGCTTGCCTCAACACTTGTAGGCATCACTTCACAACTATCCACTTCTTCATCACTGATAGGGGATTCAGTGGCTAATTGTTCAGCAACAAACTCCTCCACATCTCTCTCCTCTGCAGTCACAACAGCATGATCCATCTGCAGATAGTCTTCATATGTGCAGTTTGGCTGCAACATTTCCCATGCAGCAGGAATTAGGTCTTCTTCTTTTTCTCCTGGCAGTTGAGACTCGCCACAATTTTTGAAGAAGCCTGCTTTCAAGAAACAATTAGAGATTGTGGTCTGCTTCACAGCCTTCCAAGATTTTGCAATGAAGTGGAGTGCTTGTAGGACTGAAACTTTAACAGATGTAGGATCCTTCCCAGCATCCATCAGGCACAAAATTCGCAGAACCAGGTTTTTTCTATAAAGAGACTTGAAGGAGTGTATAATCCCTAAATCCATAGGTTGTCGCTTGCTTGTACAGTTACCTGGAAAAAATTCTAACTGCACATTCCTCAAGTGCACATTAATGGGATGTGCAGGACAGCGGTCGACAAAAAGAAGGATCTTCCTATTTTGTCTTCCCATTCTTGCATCTAAAGCAGCCAACTGCTGCTGAAAAAGATCAGAGGTCATCCAAGCTTTTTGGTTGGCATCATAGGAGGTTGGTAATGACTGCACATGCTTGAAGCAACGAGGCTTTTTAGACTTCCCAATCACAAATGGACAGAGCTTCTCTGTGCCATCAGCATTAGCTCCCAACATCACTGTGAGCCTCATTTTGCAGTGCTTCCCTCCATGGCATTTATCACCTTTGAATGCCAAAGTTTTGCTAGGCAAGACACTATAAAAAAAGTCCTGTTTCATCTAAGTTAAAAATGTTCCTAGGTTCATATTTTCTTGTCAGCTCCTGTAATCTTCCATTGATCCATTCTTCCACTTCCTCATTGTTGACGGCATTTGATTCACCACAAACAGTTTTGTAGGTTATGTTGTATCTTTTCCTGAATCGGTCAATCCAGCCGTTGGATGCGCTGAAATCTTCGATTCCTAAAATGTTGGCCACCTTAAGCGCTTTTTCCCTTAAGAACACACCATCAATGGGAATGCCTGCTGCTCGTGATGTTTCAAACCATCTCTTTACCACTCCTTATAACTCCTTGTATTTGGAGTACATTGCGTATTTCCGTTTCTTGAAATTTGGTACACATTCTGAAGCACTGGTGGCAATGCTTGCCCTGTTTTTGATAATTGTATTTAGTGTGGATAAGGAGATCTGCAACTCACGTGCAAGAGCAACACGTGCTCCACAGAACGAATCCACCTTTTCCAAAATAAGGATTTTTTATTCAATTGTATACGTCTTTCTTTCCCTCTTTTGTTCCATCACTAAATAGAAAAGTAAACACCAACTATTAAAACTAGAGAGATTTTTGCTCCTCAAAGAATCGATTATGCAAGACGAGATAACACTGCAAACTGCAAAACTAGAAAATTCCTTCCTTTCTGAGTTTTAAAAACCCTCGTATTCCTCTCCCAC
Organism: Sympetrum striolatum; assembly: GCA_947579665.1. Classification (NCBI taxonomy): domain Eukaryota; kingdom Metazoa; phylum Arthropoda; class Insecta; order Odonata; family Libellulidae; genus Sympetrum; species Sympetrum striolatum. The sequence goes on along the minus strand of OX388343.1, from coordinate 113,875,911 downwards.
CTAACTCACCGACTTCTTTCCCCCCTCCTTTCTAAGGCTACATTCACATTGGACACGTATTCCGATCCGGGCCGACTATGAAACCGAAATGTAACGAAATCCGGCCAGACAATGTCGGACGACGTTCTGCCAGTGGATGCGGATATTCTTCTTCTGACACAAGCGGTCTCTTCTTCGTTGTACGATCAAGAACACGTGTACCTCAAAATCAGCGATTCGGAGGACGATGTTATCGATTATTTATTGTGCGAAAAAACATACATCAAAATATTTTTGAATCTGGATACACTAATATTAGTTCGAGTAGTTTTTCTTAAAAGCACTTCAAAGCTTAGATCATTTCGCGCATGTGCTCCCACCGTGAATCGAACCCGGGACCGCTTCCTCATGAGTCGCAAGCGTTATCCACATGGCTATCCGGCTGATTGCCTTTATGCGTTATCTGCCACGAAAATCTTTTTTAAAAGTATAGTAGATAATACTAACAAATGCGGAGGGTAGTGTCGAAATTGGGATAAAATGGCAAAGACAGGGCAGAAGCTACGCACTACGAAATGGTAGCTTATTTATGAGTTAAATAAACAGTACTAAACAAAAATTTCTTCTAAATTATTTCCAAATTTATGCTATCCAATCTTGAATTTGTGAGCCGACCGACGAAATTACATCCGATTCTCGGATTACGAGGCGTTTGAATCTTCATTCTCAGCGGAGAATAAAAACACGGCCGCTTACGGCCAAGATAGGAAGAGGGAGTCTAGTCCACATTGAGAAGCTTTGTATCGAAGTTATGAAAAGAAATTTCGTAAATGTTTGGAGTTGAAATGTCATGACTGTTTCGAACAAAAAATCGCCAGTTTTGGGGATGTTTCGAAAGTTACGAATCATGTTTCCCGTCGAAAAAGCAAAAAAACATCCCTCACGATAAAATGTTGTGTGGCGTAAACGGCGGGAAAGATAAAATTTTAGAAACGTAAACTTGAGGATGTTAATACATTGTGAACATAGGAAATCCGAGGGGACCGACAGAAAGTGACGTAATCGACGGGAAAACGTAAAAGACGGGAACGTAAATGCGGGGTAATACTGTATTTGAAAACTTTGCTATTTCATAAGGGAGCATTAGGACGGACTAGTGTCGATCCTATTCGCAAGATGTGAATGCATTTAACAACCTGGCAGGGGTTAGACTAACTCAATCCAATTTTTGAAGCTGATATCATTTCAGGAATGCCCTCAAACTATACTCTGTATTTTCTTTAATTGAATGGTAGAATTCAAATTGTTCTCTGGCGTCGACCAATTATCATATGGTAAACTGTGTCAATGATACATATTCATTACTTCAGTTCACATGTCATAGATGGAGCCACCAGTAAATGTAGCTTAAAGATATTCAGAATTCCTATCGTGCAATGCTAATGCCACCTGGTGCAGAATCCAGGATTTTTATCTAAGATGAGATTTGATGCAACTATTTTTAGGGGCAACTCTGACCGTTGCTAAAATTTCAAGTCGACATATCAGGAAGATCCTCAAACAAAATTCCATATTCTACTTCAGTTGATACACAATGCAAATAATGTCCTATTGTCAAACTAAGAACTATCAGGGAAATGATATGAAATGAATTTATGACCTTTGTTCCAGGGCTGGCATTTCCATGTTATAGGGAAGGGATTTTAAAAATATTTTAATAATCTCCGAAGTGTAATTCAAATGAGAGAATTTGGTGGAAGGGCAAAACAGGAAGATACTTCTGTTTGCGGATTGTTGCCCTGCCCACTGAGGTTTATTTGAAGAATGTGCAGCTGGAAATAATTTTTAGATAACTGTACAAGCAAGCTGCAGCTTATGGAGTAATATACTCCCCTAAGTCGCTGTATAGAAAGAATCTGGTATGTTTGTGTCAAATGGATGCTGGAAAGGAGACTGCATCTTGCAAGGTTTCAATCCTCCACTTCTTAGAAGGCTGTGAAGTACAATTACAAATTGCTTCACAAAAGCAGGATTCTTCCAGAATAGCATTGAAGCTCACCTACCACCAGAGCAAGAAGAAGGAAATGGGAAACAGCCAAACTGCACAATGGAGATTTTCATCTTCTCTAAATATTTGTAAATTTTGTTAATACAAAACTAGTTACCATATGTGCCGGCATATAAGTCAACCTTCAAGGCCTAAAAAAATCTCTCAAAAACAAGGGGTCGACTTATACCCCAAAACGCAAAATTTAACCCTTACTTACCGAGGGGTAAATAAGTGAAACTGCCTTCTCAACACTTGTTGTACACAAACTCTCACAATCACCACAATTATTTCTAACTGAAACTAATTTTTAGAAATTCTAATTAAGTTAGATATCATATAAAACAAATTTTGTCACAAAATACAACTGTGGTCAAAAGTAAAAATGTAAAGCCCTGCAAACTAAATATCGACAAGTCAAATATATTTCAAAAATAAATTTTACGCATTTTTATTCTTTGTGAATTATATTCATTTCTTCACATGAATTTTTATTTACAAAAATTTAGTATAGATTTTGATGTTTTCTTTTTACTAATGAAGATCAATCATGGTTTGTTTTTGTTTATATAATCGTTATGATTTGACTTAGCATTAGCAGTTAATGGAAGTTGTTTTAGCAATGTCGTGATTTGATATTACCATAATTTCTATAGTAAAAGCAAAGGCGAGAAGTTGACATGGCAGCTGAAAGAAATAATTCTAGCATCTTTATCTTATGCCGTAAATATTGGTTAGACCATAGGATGGGCCATTTGCGACTTTTATCTGATTGAGATGTAATACCTGGCAAAATTGGGCTTCTCACATTACTGATATATTTTTTTTCAAATCAAATAATTTATTGTGAAATATTTGCCTTGAAGTTTGGAAATTTAAACAAAAAGTTCCAAACATGTCAATAATTTCAATTTGGTTAAGCGAATATTTTTATGATAAAAAGATGCAATGAAAGCTGCCACTTACAGTCAGATACAGAGTGTTTGCATTTAACTTATGATTTTTTGAGATACTAATTTGTTCCTTAATAAAATAAGGTAAACATTCCCAAGGAAGAATAGACTTGAAAAAAGTCCGATGGAACCGGGAATCGAACCCAGGTCTCTCGATTGCCGGTCAGGTGCTCTGTCCATTGAGCTATCTCCCCAGAGCATTCTCTCAATGTCCAAATGCCCGTATGCTGTGTCAGTGTCTACTTCTATAAAACAGAGTTGAGATAGTGTTTGTTGGATTTCAGTCAGTCAGCCCTCGGAAAAGTAATTTCTTAAAAAGATGCTTCGGTCAGTTAGTAGACCTTTTTTCAAAACATCTTGCAGACTCAAAAAGACCATGGGTAATCAGGATTGGGAATGAAACAAATAGAAGTCTCAAAATATTGTTGATTTTGAGATTGTAGTGAAAGAATCAAGTTAGGATAGTGCGCAATTGATCCATAATTTTAAAATTCATCCCCTTTTCTTCGGAATTCTTTATTTCTAACTACTCTAAATACATTCTCTCCTGTCTCTATTATTTTGTTGTTGCCTCTTTGATATCATTGAATGCTAAATCCTACTCAAACAATCAGGTCTTTATAATATGTTGACTGCAAATGTAATGTGCATTTCCATCACTCTTGTTTGTTCCTACTTGCAAATCAAATGCCAGATCATTCAAAATATATAATGCGTTCATAATGTCCAGTATTCAGATATCTGCTATCCATTCAGTCTCCAAAAAACATGTTAATAGTTCAACCATTTTGTAATAATGCATGTCGACCATTAAGTACTCGTGATTTACGTGTGACTTCTTTTTTTTAGGGTCCTCTTGATGGAGAGCTCTTTCAGATCAAACATTTACTTATTTTAAGGGAGCAAACGGCCCCTTTCCAAGGAGACTTCTCCGTTACTGAAACTAGTATTGATTTCAGTTCTATGAAAAACAAAGGTGAGCATACACTTGTATTTTAACTATTAATTTGCCTTCAAAAACTCTAATATTTAGAGGGCAAGATTTCAGAAGAGACTTGTTTGTCTCAATCTTGCCATTGTAAAAGAAACTTAATAATTATTATTGTTATATTTATTGATATGGTCAAAAATGCAAATATGTTGTGATAAATTTCAATGGAAATATTAGGTAATACACCATAACCTGAAAGGATTTAATTTTTTACTATTCGTTATTCAGGAGTTTGCTTTCAGGGGAGTATTTGCCATTGCATTCCTCAAAGGGGCCGTAACGTACTGTATTTCCCAACATCAAGGGCACAGATTTTTACCTGATATAAGTATCTCAAATCACAGTACATCTTCGATGCCTTTCGTTTTTCTTAAGTCAATCCAAATAGTAGGAGAAAGTTATCTGCACTACACATACACATATATGTAAATCCCCAATTTTCCAGATTTTGATTTTTTGGCATAGATTGTACACGCAAAATTTGGTGGAAAATAGGGTAATTAAAATGGTTAACTTGAAAATATTTCAATAACAATAAACTTTGTGAATAACTACTGTAATGAAAGTGCTTTAAAATTACCATGGGTGGTAGTAGAGAGGGACTTGTACCTGATCACTGAATCTCTATCCCTGGGAAACACACCTCACTTATTAAACAACCTTCCTCAAGCTCCAGCTGCATCGATATGGAAGCAAAGGTCCTTGATCACAAGATAGTGTCTATTCCTGGAAAAGAGATCGCAAACTTTCTCATTCTGTATGCAAAATCTTATTTGGCTTTCACTTATTTCTCTGATTGCCAGATCTGCTGTGGACGTTTTCTCTTTGGTCATAAAATTCCAGAAGTTGGTGATTTTCTACCTTTTGTTTAGTTTTCCACATTATTTTCATAATATCAGTGAAAAGTATTCACAAAATTATGTGTTCATTTGATATTTAAAGGGGTTGTAAAGCACTGATTTAAATTTTCTGATTCTGTTGTGTTTCATGTTATTCGTTCATTTAAATAGAGAAATATCTGAAAATTACAAATTACTGTATTTAAATTAAATAAGGACCCTTTACTTTTGTCTAAAGCGAGTCTTAAAATTGATTTTCTTTTTGTTATTGTCCTTTGCATAGCAATGGTTGTTTTGGCATGTTTCCTATATTTTTAGAAACCATTTTATTATTCTTATTTATTTAAGCGATTTTATTCTATTGTATTATTCAATATTTCACTTATTAATTCTGTGGCAATTATCAGTTTAAATTGTGAACTTAATACAAGTGACTAATAAGATTATAATCCAATAAACAATTAGAACATAATTGAACATAATCAAACCATCTAAAAATTCATTACAACTTCATAACTATAATACTTCATAGTTAAATTTGATCAAATCTTATTGATAGCTGAGAAAAATGTTACAGATTAGTGTCAATTAATAATAGATGTTGTCCGATGGTGCAGTTGATTCACTATAGTTCAGTGTATCGCAATTGAGGATTATCCAAATAAATAACAAGAGAGTCTGCGATACATCGTGGAGCACAAATACCATAGGTTAGATTTATTTATACACCTCAAATTAAGTAAAAGCATTCTTTTGGAACAATTCAATTTATTAATCTCAAATTGCCATGTTTAATTCATTTTCATGATGATAAGCGTGTAAAAAGGCATCAGTTTCTTTAAAATGTTAATTATTTTCCATAGAAATATGTCCATTACTAAATTTCATACAATTTAATTTCTCTTCTCCTATCTCTTAGAGGAAACATGCATTTTCTTGAGGAAGAAATTGCTTTGAAGTTCATGATCTGGAATAGTTTTATTTCTGATTGTTAACGACATGTATCACATACCCTCAAGGGACCCCACCCCTCAGTATTCTATTTCATAATCAATTTAAGTAAATATTCCCAAAGGCAATTCCAGATTTCATTGTAATTTGTGAATCTTTTGCATTAGAATGTTTAACAGATACGTAATATCCCCCCACAAATTATTCTCTGGGGGGCATAAATTGTGGGTGTTACAGTGGGTTAATTGTAAACAATATAGCTATAATATGTCACAGGATGAATATATTGCTTGAAAATATGATTTTTCAGGAAACAAATGAATTTAAAAATCCAAAGTTTAAACCAAAACTCCAAGATCTTGGAGATTTTGTGAAATGATTCCATTTTTCAGAATCTTGGATTGCAGCTGTGTAGTGATGCAATTTTCTTTTGGTTTAGCCTTTATTGTTCAAATGTCTGATCGGTTTCATTTTGCTTCGTAATCTTAATAAACATTGCATAATATGACAAGGAATGACTGCAATGTTCACGAAGTCCTCCAAAATATAGAAAAACAAAAATTGAAAGTTTTTGAAGAATGTAACTGGTATTTTTTCATTCTCCTAAAATTCCCATTTGTCCTAAAAATTGGCTGGCCCACATTACGTGAATATAACGCTTATAATTAATTTATATGTAGCGTGTATGTTTAATTTATCCTCTCAACCTTTGGGAATTAAATTTACTAACTGATTAAAAGTAACAAATATTTAAGAAGCCTTTGTTTTCAGCAAATGGTTACAGTGTGATTAGCAAATAAAAGATATTCTGACAGTAACACTGACGTTGACTTAAGTTTAGCAAAACTGACAGTAAAAAGTTTGATAGCAATTTTCAGATAATATTTTAAAGGGATTCATAGTGATCAGGTAATTTATATCCTATTATGATGATTTGAGTTTTTTTTGAGCAATTTCCAGAAGCGAGCATGGAAAAAATTCCTTGTAATATACTTATCTTAATCTAGGAAATTGTTTGTTCTTGTTTGTTGATCATTATATAGGATATCTTTTTTTTAAGAAATCAACCAATGAATTAAGGAAGAAATGAGGTTGACTTGAATTTCTCGCATTTTGAACACCTAGCCATTAAGCAATTTAATATATGTTTATTTTATTATTGCTTACATTCATTTATCTGATGTCTTCCTTAGCAATTGGTTTTGTTCAGCGTCGCATTTCTTTAACAAGTCCACAAAATAACAGTGGCATTGAGTGTACGCCTCAAGAAGGAAGCAAAGGATCGTGGTGGTCTCTGTTGGGACTGCTTGCAGAAGGAGCCACTCCAAAAGTGAAGGAACAACTCCTGGATTCGCGCAAGGAGCTGGACAGAAGACTCAAGTCGTCGTGTGAGGCTTTGTTCTCCCACGCATCTCAGTTGCTTGCTCTGCCATTGATTTCACTATTGGAAAAGGTAATTAAGATATAACTGGAATTTAGAGCAATCATTTGATTCTTACCTTTTTTTAATGAAACTCCAGACAAGTATTTGTGTTATAAATTATGTAAGGAAAATGTATTAGCTTCTTTTAAAGTTCTTGCTACTGACATACGAATCAAAAATGTTTCTCACACCATTGTTTCATTAATTATGAAAAAGCCCTTTTTATTGTTGTTTTAAGCCGACAGAATAGTTAAATGCGCTGTTGAATTGAACATCCAAATGCACCTAATTTACAATGTTTTTCATTTTAACGCTTTCATTCTTTTGTTTTCCCTTTCATACTAGGCTGATTTGTTGTGTTTTAACTTTGACTACCAACTTATACTCAAACCTACTGGATTACAAATTTTATTTTATTTATTTATTTAAATGATTCATAGTAATGCCAACATTTTACATCGAATAAAGTATAACAAATTAACAGTGCTACGCATGAATTAGTAACCAATCTGTAATATGAAAATTAAAAAATAATATTTACAAAATATGTTTAAGTATAAAATTATTTCCATGAAAATGTATGCAAATATTCTTTGAGAATGAATCATGTGACAGTCTGAAATTGAAGAACGAAGGGAGTTCAGAAGGAAGTCAATTGAGTAGGGAATGTTGTGCAAGCGATAATCTGAATTTAGGGGAATGGAGCAGAAGAGGTAGCCTAGTTGATGTGAGTGGAATGTGAAATTTAAAATGTTCTTTCTCTTAAAATGGAGCTACAGCCTTCTGTCCACTTTGGCCACCTCCTCTTCCTTCCTCAAATCCTCTCTCTCCATCCTATTATAGACACCAGCCTCCACTCCATTCTGCCATTTCAGCTATGGGTACTCTCTTCTTGTGTTGAATAATCTTTTAACTCCATTCTACTGGCATCCTCACCAACTGTCCTATACATCTGAGTGTCTGTGATTTGACAAATCTCACAATTTTTTGGCCATCTAAGGTTGTCAAGCAATTCCAGCATGTTTGTAAAACTCTGTTTTCTTGTCTGGTGCCAAAAATTCTGCTTAGGATTCTTCTCTCAAAATACCTAAGTACACTGCTGGCCAAGATTAGCGCAGTACCTTGCCAGCGATCCTAACGACCACCAGAGGAACTGCTAGCATGGACTTTAAATGGCAACAGTGGTCAGAGAAGACGATGGTTCTGTGCAATAAGAATCAAGCCATGAAAACCTATAAGATTACTGGAGAATATTGCCAATGGTTATTGTAGCCAAAAGAAAATACTTTTCATGGAGTAGTGAGGATCCTCGTAGTTCCGCGTGAGCCCAACAAAGGTTCATTACGGCAGGTAGCATGAATATTCGGCTGCAGCACTGATCGAAGATTTTCATCGCAAAGCTATTATTTAAGATGTAGTCACTGAGAAAAGAAGGGATGTGGAAATGAAGAACATATATTTACACTTCAGCGCAAACAGAATTAAGACATATTTAGAGATACTCTCTTTGGCTATGCAAATCCAAAATGCTGCTGTGAGATATATGTTTAATTAAAAAAATCGAATACGTTTCATAAGTAAGTACTTTGGCTATTTTTACTTGAGCTGATTGACTGAGGGGTTTTTCTCCCCAACTTGCTGAAAATGCAGACTGCCTTCATATAAATGGATTAATTAATTTACTTTTGTTTCACCCTTTTTGATTTGAGCAGTGGCTCGAACACTCCCATGTGGAGTGCTGATATTCGAGTGTAATTCATAGCACTTTCCATCGCTCTGATTCTTTCCCATTGGATTCTGTTTTAACATATGCTATCACTTACTTCTGGACCAAAATGCCGTTTTGGGATTCCATCATAACTAAGTTGAGTAGCACCACCTCTCTGAGTCCAGAGTTGCCGTTTTGATGGTCGTTAATCCTATAATGCATTTTAGTCCATCGTTATGTGATTGTATACCAAAAGGATAAAGAAGCTTGATTCCTAGCATTCATTGTCAACTTAGAAATTTAAATTGACTCAACCTAAGAAAAAATTCTTGGTACTTTCTTGTATTTGCTTTTCCATGGAAATTTTAGTTAAAAGAACATTCCCAAAAAGTTTGGGAACTGTTCAGCAAACTCTACTAATGTCCATAGTTATTTCAAACATTACGGGATAGTTTACCTCAACCTCATTGCTCCTAAACATTGGACCTTCACTCTTCTAACCAGCTAGGTTTCTATGGCTTATTTAAATATTATTTTATTGTATTTTAATTGAAAGATAAAAACTTCCAACTTTAAAGTATGAGAACATTAATTTTAATTTGTTATGATGCTGGAGTGCCTCACCATTAATCTTGAATGTATCATTGAATATATTGCATGTATGCTTATATCTCGTGTATGCTGATTTTGCATGTATGCTTATATTTCATGTACGCTGACATTGCATATGTTGATGTGTTCATGCAGGGGAAAAGTAATGTTCCTTTGGCTTAGTTCTGAACTGTGACATAATATATTTAAACTGAAAAGTAAAAAGGTACAAGTTGACAAAATCATCAAAAATAGGATAATACTGTGGAGGATGAAACAAATAGTTTCTCGTTGTGAGAAGAACAGTTGCAAGAGTGGCTTCTTTTTTGCCGTTGGCAAGTCCTTGACAGCCACAGTGTTGCAAGAGGCTGCAAGACATCACCGCCGCACATTCAAGCATGGCGGCCCCCTTGGACTTTCAATGAAAACAATTTGCAAAGATTACAAAGTTCAATTGAATTATAAACTGTCAACAGTTAAGCCACTTTTCATTGAGATATTTGCCAAATGTTTACAATTACACAAACTTTTGCCCTCAACAGTGTACATTTAAACTAAACTGGAAGAATGCAAACTTTGTTTATATACATTTACATTTAAACCCTGCAATCTGCCAGTGGCGCAGGGCAGAGGGTGTAAGACACCGAAATACCTATCTAACATGGAGAGCTATTAGCTTCTCTAATACTTCGTGGGAAAAATAACCAAAAGTAGCTATCTGTCCTAGCAACTACTTCCCTGTGTCGCTTTTTTGTTTTCTCTCGAAGGTCGTGTAAGTGTAGTTAGAATTTTTTTTGTCATTAAGATTGAATGTTTCATAACTTGATGTTGAATTTTTCAACCTACCCCTGATTCTGATGATACCATTTTCATCTCAGAAGGTGCTCAGGGTGCTTCTTGGTGGTATTTCCCTTGATTTCTTCAATGCTGTTAATTCTGGACCAAAATTCTGAAATTGAGTGATCTTGATTCAATGAATCGGAGCATTATGAAGTTCAGCCAAAGCGAGCATTCCAGTAAAACGCTTTGGTTGTGTTTATTGCAAACCGGAGACAGTATGCAGTTACTCTCTTCAATTTAGAAAAGGAAGAAAATCTCTCGATGGTATCACTGCCGCCATCCGTGACAGCATAATTAGCGATGGAATCGGCCTTTCTCTCCAGTGTTGCCACTGGATAATCATCTTCACTGCTCACAAGTAAGGTTGGTTTCTCCCAACCAATCAGGTCCAAACCACCAGGGATTGGATTGAAGGAGCTGGGATGGTAAAGCACCACAAGATAATACTTCTGCAGGATATTCTAATGATGAAACTTGGCACCAAGAAGAAATTTCAGTGAGCTCCTGGATTCCTACGACCCTGTTGGCAACGAACAATTTTCATCTTCCAGGAGGGGATGATGGCTAGGCCTATTTTCGAATCAGTCCAAAGGAAAAACCTGAGATTTAATATGATTAGTAACCTTTGAACTTAATTGAGCCAGTAATGATGCACTGCTAAGCTCTAAGCAAGGGATTTCGTCAAAGCAAGCGACTCTGGATTTAGCACATAACAGTTTTGAGCTTCCGTTAGAACGTAGATGCAGGTGCCAAAAGTGGCTTCTGAGGCATCACTGAATCCGTGTATTTGGAAATCCGTTGCTTTTTCACCTTTAGTTACATTTCTATGTATCCGAATCTGTATGATGGACTGTAGTTGTTCCATACAAGTAATCCATTCAGAGAAAATTTCAGTAGGGATGGATTCGTCCCAATCCAGCTCCAATTCCCAAAGTCTTTGCATCATTAGCTTCACGATTATTGGTCCCAGTAGGCCTAAGGGGTTGAACAGATGTCTGACAAGATAATACGTTATGAAATATATTCTCCGTGTTATCTGGGAGCTTTTATTGACATTCTCAATCTTCAACACGAACCATTTCAAGGAATCGACGATGGTTGGTGCACCATTTGTGCAGTTGAAATCAGGCAGATGAGAGTAAGTCAATCAATTGCTCTTGCAACTTAATAGCGTCCTCCTATGAGTTAGCCCCTGTCATAATGTCGTCAATGTAACAGTTTTTACTCAAAGTCACAGCCACTTGGGGATATTGTTTACTTTCATTTTGACTAACAGCAACAGACAGCTAGTGGCCAAGAAGGAAGAGGGTGACAACTCATAAGTCGCAGTGCTCAGGCAATAGGTCTTTAATATATTGCATGTATGCAGATATTGCATGAATGCTGATATTGCATGTGTTAAGATTTTGAAGAAAAATGTTCATTTATCAAACATGTTAAAAACAATTTTATTTTAAAAGATGTACAATATCCTTTCAGTAAAGCAGGTCTTCCTGTTACACAATTTTTGTTATTTATTGTGGTTTATTTATTATTAAAGATAGCAATTATTTCATTGGAAATCATTTTAATTCAATATTTTATTTTGTAATTTCAATATTCTAATTTTTATTTCTGAAAGGCGAAGAGTCCAGTGGAGGGGTCGAATAAGAGAGCGTTTACAGCAGAAGAAGCAGCCGAAGCTATTAGATGCACTCAGAAGATGATCAAAACAAAATTGCCATTGATTCTACGGAGCTTACGATTATACTTAGCCAACAGGGAGACGGAATTCATTTTATTTAGGCCTATAAAGGTAGGAAAGTATATCAATTTAGATTAAATATCTTATACAATAATGTGAAAAATTAAATTTGCCTGATCGTGCTAACTTGCTAAGGAAATGCCAAATAAATTGCGCTGTCAAAGTGTAGGAGTAGTTTTTAATTTATTATGGCCTTCCGCAAGATAATTCCTCAGTACACTTTGAGTATATTATAACATTAAAATTTATTTTTATATTCACATATGTGGATAATATTTGCTCTATGGTTGGTATCAAACCAGTCAGTATGGGTCAAATGGGAGAATACTTGGTGCATTTTCCTGTCCGTGGCCTTTACGGAAGATAAGAACCCATAAAAACCAAGATTCATAGTTTACATAGGTCGATTTTTACTTAATTGTTTAGAAAGAAAATTTGGAACACTGCTGTCAACAAATTAGAGGCTTAAAATCTCTAATAGCCATCTGTTGGCTTAATTTGCCCCTGAGGATGCATCACTATTGAAATGTACCTTGGGAGTTCTTATCCCTTTAAGGCTGGTTTTTTGACTTCAGTCTACAAATGTTTTTTCCTCTTGAGTGTGTTTGTTGATTATGGTCCATGTGGCTTTTAAAAAACATTTGGCGATAAGGATCTTGCTGAAAGTGCTTGCTTTGAGACAGCCTTCCTCTTTCTTTTTAAAGACATTTTTTTTGAACATTTTTCTTAGCAAAATTTTTAGGGGTTTAACACATTCACTGCAGGGCTCCGAACGGCTGTTCTCACCCGTGTACCATGTGGTCCGAAGCAGTGTTGGATGCGGCACACAGCATAACGATAGTCTATTTTCCCATCATATATTCAAGTTTTTTACTTCAAATCACATGTTAAGATTGAGTTTAAATATAATAACGTTGATAACCCATAATATATGCATAAAATAATCAACTATTTTCTCAAAATTTATACTGCTAGTTAATGAAAACAAACTATGTTTTCTACATCAAATTTGTTATTGTAATTAACTTTCTAAACATTCTTTGGAAAACATAAATGTACATTAATTCAATCAGCTCAGCCTTTACTTGTGGAATTCCATAATAAAATAATACATTAACTAAGTCTATGTTCCACAACAATACTGTTGTGGGATTTAGACTTAGTTAATTTATTCTTTTATTATTATTTTATAAATGTACATAATATACATCAAAATTCTACAATTACAAAATTACTTTTAGTTACAACTAATTATAATTACGGTATACCCTAAAACAATTCAAACACTACCCTGGGCTCCCTGGATAAAATCCATAAAAATAACTTACTCCGACAAGGTTTTGGTAACATTGACATTGTTAATAGTTCCTTATTTGCGATAGATTCAACCATGTGTGTGAAAATTGTCCACCACGCACAGTTTTTGAGAATCTTGCATAAACATTAAAAAAACCAAGTAATTTTTTTGTTAATTTTTATCTTTAAATTTTTGTTTGGTAACACTCCAAATGTATATGTAACTATTTATCAGTTCATTAATTCACTAAATAATTATTTAATCTATATTCCAAATTTGAAGAGCAACACAACAGCCAGTTGACAAATTCCCCAAAAAAGAATGGATTTTTGTGCCTGCAAGCATACAAAAATGCTGGTTCTTCAAAAAATGCTCACGTTACAGGGCATCACGTACACTCATTTTAGAGTTCTAAAAAAGACCTTTATTCAAGTATACAATTTATTCCGTTTCATTTAGCTCTTGTCAATATTTAGGCAAAATACTACGGCTGTCTTCTTGCCCCTCAACGGGGTCCCATTTCCACCTGTAAACATTCGTTCAGAATCCTCTTGTTTCCTAGTAAGTAATAAAGAAGGAATGTCATATCTGCACCCCAAATCTAGTTAATAACAGCTATTATCATCCATGTTACCGAAAAAAAAGTCAAAACATGTCGGCCTGTGTAATTAGTTTCTCCTTTTTTATTTTTAGCACACCGTTTCTTCATAACTCTGTTCTTTTGTTTCATCTTCTAAAAGAATTAATCTATGCTTAATTTTATGTTTTCGTTTCAGAATAATGTAGTTGCAGATTTTTTACAACTTCAGCAAATACTGAATGCAAGTTTCACTGCAGAAGAAAGACTGTTGGTTGGCTGCCCGACTGCGGAGCAAGCTTCCGTTCTGCTTTCTTCAACTATGGTAACCAGTGGCCAAGAAAGCATTAAGTAATGTCTTTGGAATGTGATTTAAAATATGTAAAAAGAATGAACTATGATTTTTCTTATCTGTGATTTCCCAACTCCAGAATAAATATAAATATCTGTTATTTTGTTGAAATTATCCAACGCAGGTAAAATCAATGAGAGAAAAACTCTACCTGCAAGATATTTGATCTTACTGTTATTGATGTGGATTGATTAATTGAACAGAAGTTATAAAACATTCCTTAGCTTTCTCTCAAAAATTTGAGAATAAGTGGTCAGTTAATTAATTAAATTCACTGTGTGAAAATTCCACTTAACATAAATCATCCAAGATCCTGTTCAAACTAAGTTAGGTATTTGGGATGATATATCAAGTCTTGGAGTTCCACAAATATATAATATTTCCCTGATAAATTTTAATAAAAGGTCATATTCTAAAAATTTTTGGCTCAAGTGAAATATGGATGTATTTTTTTGATAATTATCTTAGCATAGAAGTTGTTTTTTGTTACCCTGCCTTCTGTTACAAATAAATATAATAAATATTACAAATTAACAATGTTTTTCATCCTGAGGATAGAAGGACATTAAAAATGACTGATGGAATAAGTCTTTCCCAGATCTCACAATTACTGGTCGGTTGCTCAATCCATTGAGCTATCAAGTCAGTACTTTTATAAGGATGAATGTAAAGCCAACATTTTTGGAAAAAAGTGCATGTAATATACTCATAAATAAGGTATGTTTCCTTCTTCTATTATGTTCATGGAGAGCATTTTGTTTAGAATGGGCTTTTTACTTTTAATGACATACTTCTATCACACACTTAACTCACCTGAAGGTTCTTTTCTTTACTATCGTACTACTTTTAAGAATAGTTTAAACAATATCCGCAACAAGTTTTCACAGACCTTTCCAATAATCTGGAAAAATATATGAATCAAAAAAATGTTGATTGAATCAATCCTAGATAACCTTTTCAAATCAATAAACATTGCTTCTGGGGTTAGGCACGGATTTTTTCTTACTCAGGAACTGCTACATAGATTTGCTTCATCTTTGATATGTTAACTGTTCCATACTTTGTATTAAGTATTTCATACTTCAAATAAGTTAATTGGAGCAATTTATATATTAAGCTACTTGCCATCCTCCATTTAAGCAACTGATAATATACTAAGGAGCAGAATTTCGTGTTTGTTTAATAATTTCCCAAGATTGGCATCTCATACTCTCTGACATAAGCTACTAAAAGGGAGAGAAATGAGGTTAATTACGCCTGATGAGGAGTGAAGTAGTTTGCCCTTGCTTTCCTCAGTGAGCCAGAATGCTGTAAGAATATGCCCACATAAGTAAAGCGTAATGATTTTACCAATAAAATATTTCTTGGCATTCCATAAGAAGTGACCTCAAACAGTGTAATTAGTTGTTCATACCTCAATAGCTTTCATTTCATCACAGCCATGATCAAAACTGTGATAAAAGTATACAAAAGATACATTTTTCACTATCCTGAACCAAATGAAAATATTCCATCATCAGAATATGGCAGCATGAACATAGAAAACCATAGCATACATTATTGATTTCATTGGGTTGCAGAATGGTCAGCACTCCAACCCCAAGGTCCTGGGTTTGTGTCCCAGCTAATCAGATTTTTCTGGTCATCTGCATCTTCATCAACTACAATAATTGGCACATCAATGAAAGAAAAATCAATAGGATAAAATTAAACAAGAAACCAGAAAGACAGCAAAAAACTTTATTTCAGGACTTGATATTATAAAATAATAAAAAACAGTATAAAAGATAGTAAAGCTAACAACCACTATGGATGAAAACCGACGTTTTCACCTTATAACAAAACCAGACATGGAATACAGAATGACCTATAACCACTTTGGCAAGCATTGATAGAAAATCACATACAAGGAACCTACATAAAAGGAGCTTGCCTGAACACCAAAACATTTCAATGAGATGGATATGTTAAACTAATGATGGTTAGCAACAGCCATTCAATCAAGCAGTAAAGGAAGAATCTTAATCCATGCCATACTCTTTCTACTTACCACTCTTTAGGCCAGCAGAAGTGACTCCATTTCCCAAATTTACACTTCCTTCGACAAAGAATACTACCTAGCATGCCAAGAACCCTTCCATGATAGCATAACAAGATATACATGAAGCCATGACAATATAAAGAAACAGAGATACTAACACAATTAGGAAATAAAGAAAGATTAAGAGTACAGAAATCTAACTGAATGCACTTTTCATTGACCTTTATATGAACAAGTATAGGCTTATTAAAAACACTCCTATCTCCCTATTTTCTCTTCATGTAGCATCAACTGGGATACACCTACTAGCAAACATTTAGGTTTAAAATCCTCCTAAAATTTTCAAGAAGAGTTCTTGAGTTAGGAGTGAAGGTATACCATAAAGGATATAAAGTTTTAGGTTTCTTTTTCCCATAGATATGCCTTTTCTTCACATTAACTTTTTTACTTAAAAGTAGCAATAAATTACTCAAAGTTATCCATTTAACTTCATTAAAATCTATTAAGCATTGAAATATAGTAATACAACTAACTCGCTCAGAAAAAGGTTGTTAGAAAACACTGCACGAGTAAGAATATGCCCACGTAAGTAAAGCGTAATGATTTTACCAATAAAATATTTCTTGGCATTCCATAAGAAGTGACCTCAAACAGTGTAATTAGTTGTTCATACCTCAATAGCTTTCATTTCATCATAGCCATGATCAAAACTGTGATAAAAGTATACAAAAGATACATTTTTCACTATCCTGAACCAAATGAAAATATTCCATCATCAGAATATGGTAGCATGAACATAGAAAACCATAGCATACATTATTGATTTCATGTAATATAACCAACCATCATTCTGTATCTTCTATTCATTGGGTTGCAGAATGGTCAGCACTCCAACCCCAAGGTCCTGGGTTTGTGTCCCAGCTAATCAGATTTTTCTGGTCATCTGCGTCTTCATCAACTACAATAATTGGGGTCTTTCCATTAAAGAAGTTATTGCAATTACCTGGGCCACTCAGTCATTCCACCTGATGCGTGTTAGGCTACTTGTGAACCACTGGCAGAGAAGAAAAAGATAATCTCAGCGTCTTCAAAAAGTGATGTAAAAACCTTAGATATCTTTTAATGAATACTAATTTAATTTTGATTCCTTGTGCTGAACTAAAACTAAATTTTAATCTCTAAGGAATCACTCACTATCTGTTAGCTATTACCTCTATGTTGAAGGAACAAAACTGGAACATGTAGGGCCAGTGTCATGGAACGTGGTTTAACAGAAGAAGAGTATTCTCTCTCTTTGAAGGAATCTCTTCCATTAATTTAGATAGAGGAGAATTTATTACTCTGTGGAACAACTTCATCAATTTTAATTGATTTAGAATAATTTGTTCCGGGAAATATCTTCAAAATTTTTGGATCAATAGTTTTATGAATATTGTCCAAGGAGATCTGCTGGAACTTCATATCGATTTAAAATTTCTCAAACTAAACCCCAAACCATTAAACTCAACCCATCGGCACCGCCCATAAGTCATGATTTTTAGCGGATATTGGGTGTAGGAGCTACGTAGTAATCGTCCACATTACACATTAAATGCAATATCTAAATACAACGAAAGGAACCCTACCTACCCAACTCAACCCATTGGCGACGCGCATATTTGACGATTTGTAGCGGAGATCGGGTGGAGGAGCTACGTAGTAGTCGTCATAATAAAAACCTTTGAAACCGAATAACCTTACAAACCAACTGTAGCTTGCAATCCGGACGGGAGGGTGACTATCTTTTTCATAACACAAACCCACTTTCTCGACAAAAACAATAATTTTCCATTTAAAAAATTATGGAAGAAGGGATTCTAGCGACCGTTGAAAGATTCGGAACGGGCAGAAGGATGCTCTATTTTAGAAAAAGTGTTTTTGTCCCAAATGTTGCTTTGTGATAAGATAAAGATAGTAACCCTCACGTCCGGATTAATAATTACACAAGATGGTAACTATAGCAAAAGTTAAAGAGAAAAACGAGTTGGAAAATATTTGTGATAAATTGCGACGAACAGCTCAAGGAATTCGTGAAGGTTGGTTATTTGAGAGAGTAAAATCAAGATTCTCAATTACTACTCGAAATTCAAATTGTACATTTGCTACAAAGCCTTGTTGCTTCTTTACATTTATTTTGGTAAATTTCTAGACTGTGTGAAACTAGAAATTTACCTTTATTTTACTTCAAATGATGTTTTGCCTTAGAAATATCCAAATCATGGCTTCATTTAAGTTTTCACACATAATACATTTATTTTTCTAATACATGAATTTCTAAATCAATTACTGAAATAGTTATAAATTTATGGTTTGAAGTAATGAATTTACTCCAAATACTCTTTCGAGGAAGCTTCTGCGATAAAATATTAATTTTGAGTTTAGGAATTTAAGAAAAAATCGCAAATACTTAAAAATATAATACTTTTGCTTTGAGGAATTGAAGTATTGATTGAAAAACTAAGTGTAACTTATTTTAGGATTTCTGAAGTTTCAAAAAAAAATATGCTTACTCTAAATATGGTAAAAATACAATTTTAAAATTTCAAGGTCTGTTGATAATTTAAGAAAATTAGGAGTTGAAAATTTAAAAATAAATGTGCTGTTATCTCTTGAGGAAAATTCGAACTAATGTTTTAACCTTTGACGCTGCTACCATCTCTTGAGGACAATTTGAACTTTACTTCTAGACTAGTGCCATCTCTTGAAAAAAATTTAGACTTTGGTTGTTAAAATGCGCAGATTCTTCCTAATTTTAAGGAATAAGCGATTTTTTTTAAATATATTACAGATACTTTGAAATATATCCGATATTTTTCTATGTATAAGCTCCTCTTTCCTAATTCCTTTTCAACGAGATATTATTGAGTATTCGTTACTCCTCCCGTATTGTTCATAATGGAAATTGTCCTTTCTATGGATATTTTTAGTTATCTCTTTTCCAGTGAAAACAAACTATTGAAATAATTTTTCCGTTTTCAGTTTTCATATTTGGTTCGCATTAATTCGGAAAAGTATTCTCGAAAATATATTATCTTCTTTTTGCATTCCTACAATAGAAATTTTATTATTGCAATTTATTATGAATCAGTGTTTTTTAACACGTAAAATGGTTTAAATATATTTTTGTGCACACTCTTCTAACAAACTATTCAAACAAAAGTTTATGGCCAAAAAAGGATATACACTGCGTTTACCAAGCGATCTCTGCTCGATCTGGTGGCAGCTCGTACCGGCAATGTAGGACCGATCTCATAGGACCGACGAGTTTATCAACACGAGCTTAACATATCGATATTTGCGATATTCACGTATCGACTGAAAACCATCGAGAATTTGGCGCATCGAGATTTGACGACCGCCATTGTGCTTCTTCGTGGTGTTATTTACTTAATAAGCAGAAGTGTCCGTTGATTCTCAACGGGGATGTTAAATTTCATAAATAGCAGTGTAACAACCTTGATCATAAGAAATACTTCATAATTGTTGATAGATAGGAAATACCAGACATTCTAATTCAATATACTAAGAAATATAAGTTACAATTAAGTCTACAAAGCCGCATCAACTCAATATTCAATATACTCTGAATGAAAAATATCTTCAACTGAGACGATATAAATATATATTCTAAGATCACATTAGGATAAGCAGGACCACGTTAAAAGTTACATCTTCATACAGGTACAAGAGGACAAATGAATCAAGCATTAAACGTAAATGACAGAAATAAATTACATTTCACTCAAATAAACAAAGTTGAATATTCTATACGGGAAGTAAATGTATTTTGGAGCTGACTGGTATCTCAATCATAAAATATGTAACATAAACACGAACCACAAAAGCAATCAAAATAGAAACAAAGATTCAACACCAATAATAGAAGGATAGTAAATGAATATGAAGTGGAAGCACTTAAAAACAACGAATAAATCAATTTTTGCAAGGGATTGAGTTTCTTTACACATGATAATTAGACAAAATTTTAGTATGTTTTATCAATATTCTCGCAATTTCGAATCCCAAGCGATATTCAACGACCAAAATAAGAATCTTTATTCAATTTCCCTTCTTTTGATGATAGCGCCAGGAGTTATTGCGATTGTATTTGTTTTCGTCCGCTGACAAAAGAGAAGCGCAGTCCGCAAGAACACCGAGGCGACCGATGTCGTGCCCGACCTGGGGCCATATTCTGTATCTCATTTCCCGTCGGTACGGTAGCCAAGCAGTCGGTTAGGATCGCAAACCGACTCCGCGAGCTCTCGATACTATTCTGTAAGCTCCTGCGTCGGTACGACGGCTAGCCATCGTCGGTACCAGTATCGTCCATCTTACGTAGGAGGAGGATGAACCTTCGTAGCTGCTCGTAGTTTTGTCACCCGTTGCCAATGGCGCAGCGACGAAAGAGTGTACTTCTTTGTCAATAGGTGGCGATACTGTCGCCTCAACGGCGCCGGGTTTAATTCTATTTAATTTTTCTCTTATTCTCATTTTTTTTTGCTTTTAGTAGCTATATTTTGATAGCATTTACCTTATGCATGTGCGGATACCAAGGGAAACTACATTAAGAGCTTAATTGCAACTTGAAGTCTCCTTTGCATAGCAGTGAGTTTTCAAGAATGTAAGTCTGCATCTTGGTGACATTCACTGCTGTGTAAGGGAGACTACAAACAGCAAACAAGCTCCTAACATAGCTTCACTTTGTAGCCAGCACAGCTATTAATGAACACTGCAAAAGTATAAAGTACGTCTTAGTTACTCAGTAGATTGAGAAAAGATGGCAGGAAAGCAGGAAGGATGAAATTGCACAGTAAAAAAGTTACAAGTACAGTTTACCAATTTATTTACATTGAATGGCATACATAGTGTGAAATACAGTAGAAAGATAAATGACTTGTATAGGTTTTCTTGCAATGACACAAAATTTCTTTATTTTAATAAAACAATGTTAGTGATAGCATTTTCTGGTATTCTCGAATTCCTGGCACTGAAGTGCAGTAACTGAAACAAATAAAAAGATATCAAGCAGTTAAGTCAATTATTCATAAAAATCCTTCAAAATGGCTGATTATTCCACTACCACCCAGGAGGTTATCAGTAAGGTAGCATTTCTCTTTTTCCATAGGTTAATTGTACCTATGTGGTAAAGAGATCCCCAAGAGGTCTATGAGAAACCAATTATCACCAATCTGTAATAGATAAACAGTCAATGTACAAGGAATATAAGATGAATTCAAAATATTATAACACATTCCATTAACAATAGAAATTACCTTTTGAATTTTGCTGGTGACTCCAAGAGTGATACTAGCAGAAACCCATTCAAAAGAGTTTACCTTAGTCCTAGGTTAAACAAACTAGATAGAATGTAAGAAAAATTTACAGGAATTTGTTAAACATAATTACATTTTAAAAACTTAAGCAATATTTACAAACTCGTCATGAAAAAATATGAAAGTAAAGAACCCTTTTTTTAATGGGAGAACCCCGTTTTTGTATTTTCAATATTTGAATATTAATATTTAAGTAAGAATAAGAGAAAATATTGAAATTTCTATAATGTTGTACTGTTGTATAATCCATTACATTGTAAAAACTTAAGCAATATTTACCAACACATCGCAAAAAATTGCTTAAAAGTAATTAAGGAAATTGGTAAGCATAGGTAGAAAGAAATCAGAACTAAACAACATGAAATTAATCTGGAATTAAAGAACCCTTTTTTATAGGAGAGAATCCCCTTTTTACATTTTCTATATTTTATATTAATATTACGTAATAATAAGTAAGAAAGAGAGGAAATATTAAAATTTCAATAACCTATTCCTGCTGTCTTCAATACAATATCGCCTTATTGCTACCTCTGAAACAGTGGAAATAAAGAAAGTCTTAAAATCTTCTTTGTGGATCTCGCATCTAAAAAATTCAAAATTATTATTTCTTGTCAAATGTGGGGCTATAAAAGAAGACAGTTCCTTCTTATCAGGGCAATTCTGCAATAACTTCATGGCAGTAGTGATACCATCACCTATTGAAGAAAGGAAAGACTCTGAGGGGCAAATGGTTTTAGTTTCTTCCTGTTCAAATAAAAATGATAAATATATATTATCTAGCATAAGTGGGTCTGTTGTGAGATCAGCTCTGCAAAGCTCACATTTATTGCCTTTCAGGAAATTGACAGCCATTTGATAACCTACAAAGGCAACAGACATTAATTTTTTATTGCTAAAATTTACCTCCATCATATTGCTTTTCCTGGTTGATCTGGAATCATCACAGGCTCTCTGAAAAAGAGAGGAGAGGTCTGTCAATATGTGGCATCCATCTTCCATTGTGTTCCCTTTGGCCTGATTAGAGAGTAAATTATTAATAACAGCTGTCTTCAAGGCATCCTGGAACTGCTTTGCATTGGGGTTATGGTTGCAACCACAATTCTGCCGAACTATATTAAAAAGATTTTCAAGAGGATCCTGATTAAAATTTCTTGGGATTAAATATAAAAAATTCTTTCCTTTTAGATGATTCCACAAAGATAGCATAGCCCTTATAGAAGCTAGCCATCCTTCTTGAGAGGGCGGACGGATGACCTTCTTCTTTCCAATAAACTCCCATGAGTTTATCTTTACCAGCACTTCTTTCCAGAACTGTACATGTGGTCCGCCCTCGGTAACTGCATATTTGAGAGGCCTCCGCTTGTCTTCGCCCATTGCTCCATTCAAACTGTCAAAAGCAGAGTCAACGTCCATAAGGAACTGAGCAGTGGCTAGTCCATTTATGTCCAAAACATCTGCAGTTAAAGACAAAGAGGAATGTGGAAACAAAGTTTAGCAAAACTTTCACACAATCAAAAACTATTCAAGTATCACTTACTGCTTCCAACGAGAGCATGTATCCCTGCTGCAACGCTTCTGCTAAAGACTTCAGCAGCTAGATAGACTCTCATTTTTTGACGTGGAGTTGGGGACAAGTGCGCCTCTGTGAGATTGAAGACACTGAAGAACATAAAAATAATGAAAGAAAAAATTAACAATACATGATAAATTTTCACAAGGTTCATATCTAAAGTTTTGTAGCATAAACTGAATCAATGCTGCTAAATTCTAAACTAACCTCAAAGGAAGAAAGCCTACAGAGCGATCTTGCCTGTCTAGAACTCTTATGTGTTCCCACTCTGCTGTTAGGGTGGTAGGTTGCTGTCCAATACTCACCGTCACTCTTACTTTATATTTCATAAAGAGGTTTCTGAAACATTTTAGCAGATGGGGAGGATCAAATATGGTAAAAATTTTTTCACCTTCAAATGAAAAGTGAGGATGTAGAAAACTGGAACCAAGAATCTGTAAAGCTTTGACATTACTTCGGGCCATATCACATACTGTAGCTAAAACTATTAAACCTGTGTCTTTTACTGCTTTTAGTACTTCCTTAATTAGATCTGCTAAAATGTTAGAAGGAGTGCTTCCATGACTGTAGTAGTAGGCCACTGGCTGCTTCCAATTTCCTTGTATTCCTCGAACCATAAAAACAAGAGCCTCTTTGGCAACTAAAGATGAGCGGCCATACGTTCCATGGTCAGTGAAACCATCAATTTCATCTTTCTTTTTGTTATAAGTTAGCAATGGCTTCACTGCCATCTCGTCAAAAATTAGTGTACAAAATCGGTTTGCTGGTTTCTTTCTTTGAGTGGATTCTTTGATCTGCTCCAAAATTCTCAGATTTAGACCTGGGGAGAAATCAATATTAGTTAACAGTTTGCTCAGCGTTGTCCTGGAAGGAAGAGGAATTTGTGACTGCATGAATCTGTAAGTCCTGGGACTCTTTTTGAACAAAGAGAGGGCAAATATTTTCTCAGAATGAGACCATCTCCTTCCTTTTGGCTTACACTTACTCCCTTTTAAAATTGAAGTTAAAAATGTTAGTGAAGAATTACTTAGGGAAGTTTTAAATATTTTAACAAAGTCAAACTTATCTATATTGCTCATTTCCCTGAAGGATTTTTTGAGCTTCAAGGTAGCTATCTGCAATCTGTTCAAAGCTCTATTTTTCCTCTGTATCTCCTTGCACAACATCCTCTTCCTTGGAGTTAATTCCTGTAGCCTGGTTACTCCAAGATAACTGCTGATGGACTGCCTTTTTCTTTTTGGTCTTACATTTTGATGGGGAGCAGAGGATGTAGGTAGGTTAGGAGAGGGCGAAGGTGGGAATTCAATTGGGGGAGGTGTACTGGGAGCAAATGAGGTTGATGGAGTAGTTTCAGGATTTGGGGGAGGTGTACTGTGAGCAAATGAGGTTGATGGAGTAGTTTCAGGATTTGGGGGAGGTGTACTGGGAGCAAATGAGGTTGATGGAGTAGGTTCAGGATTTGGGGGAGGTGTACTGGGAGCAAATGAGGTTGATGGAGTAGGTTCAGGTGGGGGAGGTGAGTCAAGTGGTTTGGAAGGTGGGAAAAGGGTAGGGAAGGCTGAACGGAGTAAGTGGTGAGAGGAAGGATAGGTAAAGCAAGGGACATCAAAATGCTTCTCGCAAATTCGGCAGCTATTGTGGAGCTTACTTATTACATACTTATCCAACCTAGGGTTATTACAAAATTCCTTCCATTTCAAGGCCCTGAAAATAGTAATTGAAATTATAATCATAATATAAATAATATATAAATCCCAGTAGATGCTGTTATTTAAAGGTGAATGCATTTTTATCTACGGGAATTAACCTTACGAATGCAGAAAATCTAGATATGAGATCATTATATATCCACGGACAATAACAATAAAAGGTCTTCGTTCGTGGGAGATTAAGACTAGGAAGACTCTTCTTCCATCCAACCCATCATCATATGAGAAACAAAGAAGGAGAAAGATTACAAAAACACATGAAGAAAACTAACTGGCAACATATCGAGTATTACATTATCAAATAATTTCACACTTTCTTCTACAAAGAATGAATTTAGAAGGTTTTGATCGATTACAGTCTTCTTCCTTTTGCAAACTAAAATTAGAAAGGTCCTACAAAGGCTTATGAAAACGTTTGTTAAATTTCCGATTATGCCCGTTATTTCGCAAATTAATTATCAGCTTGAGGTATTTTATACACGGAAATTTCGAATTACTTAATTAACAAAAATTACAACACTT
Organism: Sympetrum striolatum; assembly: GCA_947579665.1. NCBI lineage: Eukaryota > Metazoa > Arthropoda > Insecta > Odonata > Libellulidae > Sympetrum > Sympetrum striolatum. The sequence goes on along the minus strand of OX388343.1, from coordinate 113,850,405 downwards.
CTGTGTAGCCATCGACTTCCCTTAGTATCGAGAAAGTGATTTTATATGTATCCATGTTTAATATCCCGCGTTTTGTTGATTAGTTCGTGAGAAACTCAGTATTATCGGGAATTTATAGAGCATTTGAAATATTCACACGAAAATCTGTTCGGCACATTCCTTCCATTTCCTAACGTAAATTGGCGTCGGTAATACTGCCGCGAGTTTAATTGAAAAATGCTAGCGACAGTACTTATTGCAAATGAAAACCCAGCTTTACTTACAATCTTAATATAACAAAATTGCTGTAAATTAACATAAAGTATGATTTCCGTTGAGAGCGAATGTAGAGCCAATTGTCATAAACTCCACAGTTGATCTCGGAATAAATCTTACGATAGTCAAAGAAATGATAATAAACTTCAAGGTCCAACAAAAGGATGAAATACTTCTCGTGCTACTAATGTTTTAGTAGTTATTTAAATCGCACATGCGACGCTTACCTTTCAGCAGTTCTTGGAAAATGATACTGCTTTCCACCTTTTGCTCCACAGCCAAAAACCCAACACCTCCTGCGATCCATTTCAAGTTAAAATAACTCAGTTCACTCTTCAAGGCAAAAAAACTGGTGATACTAGTAAAAAAGCGAGGGTAGCACAACGTGGTTAGAGCTGTCGGTCTTGACAGCACGCCTGCAGCAGGCAGAAGACCGGTATTCGACGAAGATTCGAGAGAAGAGGTGGGGGAAATAGGCTCACTGGAGGAGGAGGAGGAGGGAGATTTTAGTTATGTCACCCGCCGCCAGGCGGTCAGTTTTAGCGTTCGTCTGCTCAGGTACGAGTTGGAGCAGACTGGTCGGTACAATCCGGAGAATTCTACCGATTATGAAAAGGAGTCGGTAGCGATAGGAGTCAGTCGGTTAGCAGACGAACTGTGGCAAGTGTGTGCATATTTAACAATATCATCAAGGCAAATGCGTTAATTGAATGCCCGTAATTAGCAGAATGTAAAATAAAGCCGCAATAAGACATGCGATCGCATAAAATGAATGCAATTCTCGCTTTTAGATGCAAAATGATGTACGCCATAGCACATATGGATGCACGTATATACTACGTTTCTTGGAGCGTGCATCTGTCCAAGGACGTGGAATAAAATAAACGTTTTAATCTTTTAATAATAAATGTAAATAACCACCAATAAATCATTAGGTAAAGTGTTGGAGAACCCTTAACATCCGTAACATATGTTACTATTTCCCCGTGCGAGACTCGACTATGGAAAAATAATGACCCCGCTTGAAGAAAACTATAAATAAAAGAGAAATAGATTAAACCTAGTCATAGGATTTCATGCGATCGAATTTTCTAATTTTTAAACGTATAATGATTAACTTTTAACTGACGTGGATGGTATATTTTTTGTTCATTTTAAAACACAATTTGGTAATTTTCTAGTAGCAGACGAAAAACGTCGAAAATTTGTCGTTTTCGGATAGAATTTTCTCCGAAATGGCAGCACTTAGAAGAGATTGCATATCATATATATAAATTGCAATCCTTCTTCTATAATATGGTGTAAGAATGGTATGTGTATCTTCAGAAGTAAAGGAGATATAGAATTTCTCCCAAACACCGTGAAACTAGAAAATTACCCACAATTTTACCATTAGATTCCATTAAAATCATATATTTCAGCAATATATGAAAGGCCAAGATAATTGAATAATATTTGTAGAGTGTATAGTTAATCCAGGCGGAACTAATTACAAGTATAAATTACGTACAAGGAAGTGCTACAGTCGAAAGTTGCAGTACTTCGGTTCAAAAGGAGACGAGAGGATTTTGCTTTTGTAGCAAATATAAAAAAGAAAATATACCTATCCGTTTATACGAATCGAGGTCTTACTAGCTGACCAATAGTAAACTGATTTGAAGACAGCAACAGTTCCAACAATAACTTTATGAAGCACCTAAGGAATTCGTGGAAATCTAACCTCCAAGAAATCAGTCAGTGAGTGTATCGAAGGTACTATGTACTTACTAATTTCCTAGTTCATTCACTGATACTAAGTTCTGAAAATCACGCACCGACTTCCAGTTAATAAAATTACGAAATTTAGGGATTCACTGTAGGGCTGATAGTATATTAGATATCGATATTTTATTACCATAAGTATCCTTGTGCTCCAATTTGGGCACTGGAAAATCTTCTGCTAGCAATTTATGTTAATTTCAAACATCAACCATTTAAGACCATACAAACTAACTAATGCAATTATAAATATCTTCCCTGTAAGATTTCTTTCAAAACTTTAGTAAGAAATCAACAAAGGACAACAACAAATCTTAGTTACCTAAAATTTCATACATATCATCGATATTTACATCTGCTTTTACACGCCTTGTTTCATTCTTCATTTGTCTACTCGTTTGCCCTCTCATTGGTTGAGATGAAGCACGTGACCGTCACTTTCGGAAATGCTTCGATGTTTCCCCTTAAAGTGGGTGGGGGCAGTCGGTTTGGCAGTTTTCTGCCCGACGATGCTACAGAATAGGATTTAGAGGCCGAGTCGGTGAGAGATCACGATTTCCTCTCCAGTCGGTTGGATTTGAAATCGAACCAACTGCTTCCAAACCGACGAGTTACATAATATGGCCCCTGGTCCACCTTTTTTGCCGGGTTGAGTTCAGCTCACTTTTAGCCATTCTAGCCCGCGCTGCTCAGCGCGTTTCTGTTTACCAACTCGAACTGACTTGGCAGCACCGATCTGAGATCGCTTGGTAAACGCAGTGATATATTCAATTTGTTTCTTCTGGAATTTGTCTGGTCTCCCTGGGACCACTATTTGTAATTATTTTTAAAATTTTAATTAAGTCAGCAAAAAGTACATGTATTTCATATGGAATCCATCTGGATTCAAGCCCATAATAGTTCGAAACTATATAGCATCAAAAGAAGGGAAATAGATTAAAGATTCTTATTTTGGTCGAGAAATATCGTTTTCGATTCGAAATTGCGAGAATTTCGATAAAATATACTTAAATATTATGAATCAGTATCATTTACTGAGACTCCTCTAGTGGAAATTCACGAAGTGGAAGTAGTATATATTGCATGTGAAGCAGTAGTTCGGTGTATTCCGAAAGAATCTCCTGTCAGCATGTGAAACACACCTGTGGCGTAAAATCTCAACGTAGTCAAAATTTAGCTTAAACTTAAGTTTATCCATCAGCGGAAGAGGATTGTTTCTCTGGCTTGGATATTCAAGATGATGGCGAATATTTTCTAAGAGGGAAAGCACTGTTTCTATCCTCAACGTAGAATTTCACTTAAATTATCGAAAGGATTCACCCTAGCGTCATGGTTTCTACGCTTAAATTATTGTGGTTTTCTAAATAATCTAAATACAGGAGTTCATCTTCAAAATTATCAAATCGAAACGCCATAACTGTTCACTACTCTTTTTGCTACACCGATTAAGTAACTTAACCGGTCGATTTCGGCCGGTTAAATTTTAACCACGGTCAGCTGCCCGGTTAACGCTAACCGAGGTTGGTGCACTTGAAAATGGCCTTAACCGCGGTTAGTTAACAATTTAACCGCGGTTAAGCCTTAACCAAGATTGGTGCACTTGGGCCTAAAATTTGTAAATAATAACTAGCATACGGGCGTACTGAGTATACAGAGATGTTGGGTGGGAAGGTACTGAAGTATGAAAACGTCGAAAAAAAACACCTGATATTATCCAATGTAGCATATAATACGCAGTATTTAAGATACCGGAAAGTGTGATTATGCCAAAAATCAGTGAGCAATTATAATTCGAAGAAGTTAATTTAGGAATAATTTATGCTATGCAATCTTACGGGTCCATGGATTGAAGCTGGGGTGCTAGGATGGGATGTTCGGTTAGAAATGCCATTTTTTGTAATTTTACTGTAAGAAAAGGCCAATTTTCTTCTATATAACGAAGGAAACCCTTACCACCTAACTCAACCCATCGGCACCGCGCATAATTCACGATTTTTAGCGGATATTGGGTGTAGGAGCTACGTAGTAATCGTCCACATTACACATTAAAGGATAGAGGTTAACCTTTGAGAGTGGGAAGGAGGAGACCATGTATTGAGCGGGGGAATATGGAAGTCATTAGGAGCAGTTGCTGGATTTGGCTAAATCAAAACTATGTTGCTGGTGGAGGTTAAAATGTAATTCTTCTAAGAGTTTCAATCTAGAGCCTTTAAATCCCCTGTGTATGGAGAGAAAGTGGAAAAATGAATTTTGTCTAATAGGTGATCAGTGAAGTGTAAATGTTTGAAGTTGTTGATAAAACTTTTCTTATGTTCAGAAACTCTTTTTTCTAAACATCATCTTCCCATTTGACTGATATAACATGTACTACAGTCGTTGCAGTTGAGTCTAAGCATCAGTCTTCAATAAAATTTGATTTAAACAATTGGCCAGGTCGTCTGGAATGTCAGCCAGCAGGATAAAAAGGTCTCGTAAGGCAAATTTTTTCTGCTTTTTATGGAATATGTTTGTAATGAAATCGTAACCATTGATGGAAGCGATGGCACAGATTGCTTTAAATTTATCGTTGAATTTTCTGGTGAAAATGCGAAGGAGTGCAAATGCAGCGGTTTTGTGGGATGATTTGTCTGGAATTACATGGTTAGTGTAGGATGGTTTCAAATAGATTGAAAAAGTGGAATCATGGTTATTGAAAGGTCTAAGAAATTGAGCAGCTTGTTTACTTCTAGTTAGTGAGTGAATGTCATTGAGGGATGAATGGAGTTGAGCAAGGAAACGAATCGGGTTATCAGACGGTTTGTCCACAACCACAAAATGTCAGCCCCATATCTAAACCATTTATAAAAGTTGGATACAAGTGAAGCATTGCCACTGAATAAAACATTTTCAATATTATCCATTAATATGTCAGCAATCAGTTGGGATAACCACATGATGAGTCCTTTTTCCTTCCTATAAAATTTACCATTAAAAAGAAAATAAGTCTGTGTAAAACTAACATTGAGTAAGTTTACAATGTCACAAACATCATTGCTGGTCTTGTCATTATCCATTAAAAGCTTTTTAACAATATCCATTGATTCTTCCACGGGCACATTCATAAAGAGATTGTTTACATCAAATGACACCAACTTGCACTTTAATGGAAGTGTTTTTAATTCATTACTCTACTGAGTTTTTTAAACATATATTTTGGCTCAAAAATACCTGAACTTGCTAAACACTTATAAAATCTGAAGGCCAGTTAGTGGGAGGGTGGAGAGACACTCAACACTATGGGGTGTATTGGCAGGTCTGTTTTATGCACTTTGGGTAGGCCGTACAGCCTCCGCGGGAGGGGTTCATATTAATCTGCCAGAACTTATGACCATTGTCTAAAATAGTGGAACGGGAATGCTTCTTTAACATGTGGTATTCATAGTAGGGAAATGTCATTATTCGCTATGAAATCATTGCATTTATCAATATATGTTTTTTTTTGTCTAGGATGACAACCTTTATCAGCTTTACTCAACACCAAATCCTCAATGATGGTAGCCTTTTTTGACATTGATGGTTAAATGGCCATATTTTGAAGTAGTTTATTTAGAACTTTGTTATGGATTTCCACAATATAACTTATATTGATTATATTGTTCATTTATATAAGCCTAAATGGTCCAAGTGAGACCATAGTATGTATTAAACAAATATTATCTATGAATAATTAGATCAATAGGTCTATTTTGGTCTTCCCAGATGAAGTGTCATTCAGTGTACGTAGCCTAGAATCACATGTACAGCTGCTTGAAGTGAACACAGTAAACCAAGCAGAGTGATTACAAGGAGCATGGGTGTGTTTAAATTCACCAATACTTCAGGAAGATTGAGATATTAGAGAAATCTTTTCTATATGATTTAGCATACATATCTGTATGCCTTGTATCAGGATAGTCATTATCAATAAAGAATACTTTTATTATTTACATTTAAACCCTGCAATCTACCAGTGGTTCAAGTAAAATCTCGCAGCTGCAGTAAGACCAACTATGTCAACTTTTATATCCCCTTACATACGCATTTAAATGTAAATGAGCTTAAATTGTAGGGAATTTTATCTACTTACAGATGTTAGAACAAAATTTTCTTTAGAAGGCATACTTAAAAAGATTTTGAATACAAACTAATAAAAAGTATGCGGATTTCACTAATTTTTTAGGCATACTAATGGTGCTAACAACGTATAAAATATGCAGCCATACATGACCATAGATGGTGGTGGGCTAACCTTGCCAGGTAATACATTTAAAGAAATTGATAAAAAATTCCCATTTTGCTAAAGGCTTTTGTTAGCTTAAGATTTAAAGATGGAGTCACATCATTTTAAGGAATCTACATTAAGGCTCTTAATGAAAGAATTTTTGGCCATTTCAACAATTTTATTGTTTACACACAAAAATCAATTATAAATAAAATTTGAATAAATAGCTGAAAAATATTTGGGAACTGACTAGATTCAAACAAAATTGAGACTGTAAATATTGTAATTATATAATTGAGAGTAAAATAAGATGGTAACACCAAATTTGAGATCAACATGGAATTAAATCTAAACAGCGCCTGATTGTTAAAATACTTGTAATTGCAGATCAAAAGTCTTCTCATCCTTCATGTCACCGATTGATGTGAAATCACTGGACAAGCCATCTTTACCAGAGTCTAAATCGATTCCTGCACCAAAGTCGCAGCACAGCCCCATTCCAACCTCTAAGATTCCATCTGTGGCTTGCATTCCACATAGACCCCCTCCCAGTGTTACATCACTACTGCGAAGGTCATCTTCATCTGCACAAATATTATTGAAGCATTCATCCCTGCTCGGAAGAAGATTAGATGATGGCACCCACACCAATTGATCTTTGAGGTTATGGGATCCTCCGATCATACCAATCCTTCCCACGAGGCCGTCCTCTCCAAAGAGTCCACAGTCTAACAGTGGATTAGATGAGTCGTTGGAGATTGATTGAATAAGTTCAGGATTCGCAACATCATTCAGCATGCCATCCTCTTTCATTGACACATCATCATTCGACTCAAAGTACGTCTTCAAGTTCATGTAAGTTTTCTTCACTCTGCTGTCCCATTCTCTCTCAGTAACTTCGATTATCTCCTCAACAGGGTTGCTTTCCACCAAAAGCCCTTGCTTTTCTTCATCCGTGTGTTTATCTCGGTGCCTCTTTCGGTTGCTGCAGTCGCCAAATCTCTTCCCACAAACGTCACACTAATTACAATAAAAAAGAAAACATCAATAGGAATGAGATATCAAAACAGATGGCCAAAAGCAACTACAACTCATCCACTGAAACTGAAGTCTCACAAACAGAATATCCCCCTTATTATAATTTTTTTACTAAAATAGATAAAAATAGGCAAAATTAGATCATTAAGACATTTGTTAGGAAACAGGCATGTTAAGGGAGATATCTGAAAGGTTAGATAAAAGAAAAGTCTCTTCAGACATTTTTCAAGTACATTTCTCTTTGTGAATTTTCTTGCATGCATTCCTTTACTTGCAAAGTTATTTTTGACCTTTTCCCCTAATATTAAACAATCCAGCCAGAACATGCTTCCAAATGTCTCATCCTAGAAAGATAGCTTGATGAGCAATTAGAAGGTCAGGGTTTGAGTCCGCCAGACCTTTTTCATGTCCGTTTGGGAAATAAGCATCAATCGAACAGTATCACAATGAATAAGAAAGGACTCTCACCGCAAAAGGTTTCACTCCAGTGTGCAGGCGCTGGTGGCGATTGAAGGCATTATTTGTTACGAAAGTCTTCCCACACAAGTCACAAGAGATTTTTGCAATTCCCTCATGCTGCAATTTATGGGCTTCATAAGGAAGAATGGGTTAGTGGAAAGAGGCAAAGCCGTTAGTTACAAACACACACCCATGAGTTAGTTAATGCACACGTCCCAAACAGAAGCAGCTCTCACAGAGTAGCAACACATTGCCATGAAATTTGTCAGAGAGAATGTTAGAAGGGACCACATAATGTTTTCACTTATTAGCATATATTACACCCAAGTTAACACAAAAACAACATGCAATTCCTGCTTCACTAATACTAAGGGGATATCTGAAAGTGAAGGAGTAATAAAAAATAATTAGGAGCAAAGTTTTGCTTTTATATGGAAGCAAATTATCTTTTTATATTAATTAAGTGTGCATTGAAAAATGTGCAAATTTAAATCAGATTTAATATAATTAAATTTTTAAATATAAATTCGTTGAATTGATGCATTTCACATGTATTTTGACATGGTTTTCATCTGCAATTCAATTAGTAAAAATTAAATATAGATAGTTCATGATAATGATTATTACACTAGCAAATTTTCAATGGGAATGAGGCTTGTTTTAAGAAATAGGAAAACTGGAATTTCGTAAGTAGTTCTGCACTATTGTCTGTAAAAAAAGTTTAGTCCATCGAATTTGAGAAGCTATAGCTTCCAGTAGAGTCCACCAATATTATTGAAATAAAAATCAGCAGATAGAACGTTCATTTCTACATTTATTAATATTCGTTTAGATTTTTTACTTGCCATAGCTCTACTTTTACTGAACTTAGTTTGAAAAAAGGACCCGATTTCTGTTTGGAAACCGATGGCCCAACTTTCTCCGATTGCAACTCCGTTAACTTTACATTAATAACATCCAATTTGTATATGTGTTAGCCAAGATTTTTTCAACGTTTTGGTTAAAAAACATGGTCGAAATATTTACATTTGTAGCATCAATGTACAATGCTGTAAACCTCTGCTAACTTCGTAACAAAACATTCGATTGGAATACGAGTTCCACCGTTGCGATCACAAGAATAACAGAAATAAGAGTTTGTTAAGAAGTATTACATAAACATGCCAAATTCTATTATCAATTTTTAATTTTCTCCGTTTTACACTCGCAAAACAATGAATTAACGCTGCAGGTGGCGGGTAAGGGCATGCAAGGGGAGTGTGCGTGCCGCAAAGAGGACTTCCTAAGTGTTTGGAAGAGAATGAGAGGCTTGTGATTTGGATGACAGATGTTTTGTTATTTAAAAATATCAGATGATGATGAATAGGTGATCATACACCTCAAGCATAAGTTCAGATACTTGTTCTTTTGGACAGAATGCTTTTTAATAGTCCTATAAAACTTCTTACCTTTAAAGTTGTGAGTGTGAAGGAATTGCTTTCCACAAATATCACAAGTGTATCGTTTTATTTTATTATGAACAGCATTTTCATGTCTACGTAGTTGATATTTCTCAGCAAAATGCTTTCCACATATGCTGCAGCAGTGAGAACGTATGCCTAGAAAAAAATATATTTATGACAGTAAATTATTTTCTTATAACTATTAATTAATAAAGAATTTAATGTAAGCTCACACAAAATATATATTTTGTAAGCTAATAGTGGTCATGCAACAAGTGGTATCATGAGTTTATTTCTCTAACCGGGACTTTTGCATATTGTTTGTGAAATTAATTAATTCTTGAACCTATTTGTTCTGAAATCTATTTTCTTGATCTTTCTCAAATTATTGCTCAGTAAGTGGAAAAATGATGGTGAATCTTTAGATAATCTTAAGGATTAAGAACCCTACAGTAAAATTCCGCCACACTTGCTGCTCTTGGATTCAAGAGTACAGACTTGTTAGTGTTGTAAATTGGCTATAACAAGTTCACGTTATAACGAGTACTTTTCCGATTTTTGTCAGCTCTCGTTAAAACAGACCTACTGTATTTAGACTGAAGAAATCAAACTTGGTAAAGTAACTCAGAGATATGATACAGACAGAAAAGGTGTGTTACGCATGCATCTGGTGGTCCTTATTCATAGGGAAAAATTATTATTAACAATTTCTTTTGGGTTGCCCCTAAAGTTGTACCATTTGGTTTGATACCTTGTAAAATATTATTTAAATAGGATTATGGAAAGAGGTACAGCATCGTACTTTAGTTTATATTTTTCAATACTTTTGGACTTTTTCCTGTCATTACAGGTGATTACGTAGTCTTCCCATTTTAAATTGTTTTCAATTTTTATTAGTACATCATTAGATATTAACTGTGATTTTCATAAAATATTTATTGGATCGGCACTGTATTTTTCGAGATTCAGCCTAAATAGAGAGTGTATTTCGTGCAAGTTTCATCACCTCAGCTCGAATATTTTAAATTCAACGCTTTGTATCTTGTCTAGTATTAGTAGCTCAACATTGATTTATAGCATATTTTTAAGATATCAGAGTTTATATTTTATTTCTTTATTATTTTTCTGAAAAGATTGAATGATATTTTTATGCTTAGTAAGATTTGGTAAATGAATTGGTGCTATTTGGTGATAACAAATATGTTAGAAACTTTTGCTAATGCATTATTTAAAAATTTTTGGCTAAACTTATGTTGCATTCTGGAATTATTACTTATTCTGCATTTTGCGCTTATGGAGTCAATGAGAGAATATGGACATAAAAAAACATGGGCTTACAAATGAAGTAGGAGACAATGAATGCAGAAATTAGACTTCAGAGTAAATGTCAAATTCTATAATTTTCTAGATGCATGGTCACAAATCCATAAGCAAAATAAAAATTATTATCAATTACAGTTTTCTCACACATTGAAAGAAGCTTGAAAATTACAACCTAACTTTAGTATAGTCTTGAATAAAGAGTGTCAAGAAAATTATACACCTTAAGAAATCGGACTGGATATTTTAGGGTTAGGATATCCCACGAGTTAATAGAAGAAGCATATGCTCTTGCATTCTAAATTTTTGTAAAGTAAACCATATTAAAATGACGATGGGCAGTATATATATAGAATGATTCTATTTCTGGGAAAGAGAACCTGGTTGTACAGTCTCATTCTGTATTTAAAAAGGTTGACATGATCACTTATTTCTCTAATTGCGAGCTCCATCGCAGGAGCCTTTTCCTATCTTTGAACATTCAATTCCAAAATTTCATCACTCTTATATTTTACTAATTTTTCCGCATCAATATGGGTTTGCTGGGATGGAAAGTAATTAATTAATTCTGGCGATATTTAATAGAATTTATACATGTTTGATTCAATGAGAAAAAATTTCACTTAAATTTTATTTTCATTGAAAGTTTCATCAAGTATTTTTTCAAATATGAAATTGAAAGTTAAAAATTAACAAGATGTTACTGAAATTGTTTAACCAATTGTTGGCATTGATAACGAATATCACAATTGGCCTTGATCAAAGCATTAGATTATCATTATGTAGCATGGATTCCATAAAGAGCTAATTGTCCTAATAAAAAATATTATACACCTACCAGTATGCATTTTGAGATGGTAAGACAAATGCCCACTTTGCCTGAATTTTTTATCACAAATCTCACATTGGAATGCTCGGACAAATGAACTGGTTCCTGAAATGAGTTTGAGAAAATATTTCAATCAAGTTCTAGATATTTAAGTTACATCATGAAGCAAACAAATGCAGCTCTTCTTTCCGATGCAAGAAATCATACCTGATAATCCATCATTCGCCTCATTCTCTGCGTCGTCAAAGAGATGCACTCTTACATGATTCGAAAGAGATGATCGTGTTCTGAAAAGTTTCCCACACAAATGACAGCAATAGTTGCATTTTTCAGAATGCGTTTCCAGATGATGCCTCAGGTTATATGCAGTAGATAACTTCTGTGGGCAGAGAGGGCACTGCAGCTCCTTCACCTGACTAATATATAAACGAAAATCCTTTATGAGAGGTGAGCAACATTTGTATTGTGGTTACAGAAGGTATTTTTATAATCTGTTTAACTTAAATAAAGGTTAGGCATTTTCCTAACAATTATAAAACAAGAAAATTGAGATATCAAGAAAAAAATATAGATTATAAAATCAAACACCTCAAGACACTATTATCTGCAATGATTCAATTTTCTTGGCATACCTTAAAAAAATATCAAAATAAGAAATAGTCACCATATGAGAGGAATTCAGAAATAGCACTAAACTAAAAATACTAAAATATATATTAGAACAATTATAATTTCATTCTACACCAAGCCTGATTAATAAATAGCTTGAGAGCTAAAAATCTTATGACTCTATTTGGAACTTCAACAACAGATGCAATGAATTTCACCTGGTGCTTAACTTGTTTGAAAATAAATTTGTGAAACATTGGATGAGAAGAGATTCTTATTTTTTGTGATATTTATAATATATACAACATTTTTGATTGAACTGTAGAAAATACTCTGGAATGGCTTTATATTTTCAGAAATATCCCTATTCCATTTTTGCAAATAAATATTTTTCTTCATCTGTCCTCCATCCCATAGGTCACATATTTTAATTCTTTCTTATTTGCTATTTTTATAGTTAAATTTTAAGCTCTTTGAAAACAATGTAATTAAGATTCCAAAACTACTTTACTACAAGGAAAGTGCACTAATACAATCAAGAACACAGTTAAAATAAATTGAAGGCCAATACAGCAATGGCCAACGCTCGGTTGTTGAAATGCTCACTAACGAGAGTTACAACCAAAAGAAATAAGAATGAAATGGAATAACATAGTTTGTTCCACACCTTTAAGGCCCTCCTTCAAAAGACACCTTAATCTACAAAAATGTCTATGCAATAGGAAGGAAATGATTAATCCCTCAAAGAAGTTAGGCATGTATAAACTTAATTGCTTAGAGTGTAATAGTGTATATATTTGGCAAACTGGATGCAGTTACATCAAACAAGCACCGTAAATGTCTTTGAACAGGATTTTTCAAACCATCTTTTTGAGACTAATGACCACAGAGTACAGCAATATATTTTACCGACGGCAAATAAATCAAGGTGCCTGAACCCCCTGCCACACACCAAAAGGCAGCTTGCAGGGTTCTTACATAGACATAAAGGAACACGCCAGAACTTCCTTGAGCACCTCGAAATCTCTTCCTTCCAATACATTCCCTTGCTTCATTTTTTCCCTACTTATTGATAGCTTGTAGTTTAGAGCTCTGTACATTAGGATGGATCGAAAAAACTTTTTTTTTTAAATCGGTAAATGGCTAGTGCTTAAAGTTTGCGGCCCTTATAACATATGAAAAAATTCAACTCAATAGGATTATGTCCTGAGGCAGCAAAATTTAGTAAAAATTTAAAATTTTTGTATTTTTTCCTGATGGTTTCTCAATGTTTCCGAAGTGAATGCAAAGAAATGCATATGTTTCTTGGTCGTTGCTTAATATTAAAGATTTAATACGTTTGAATCGAGGAAAATGGTTACTCAGTTTGCCAAAATTCTTCAAAATATGCAAACTATACAGAAATCTTACGGATGTTGGTTAGATGGTTAGGATGGGTCTTTCTGTCTTTTTTTCTGATGGAATTGTAATACCCGACAATAGTGGCACACCCACATTACTGATATGATTTTATTTCCAAATCAAATACTATATTTAGTGAATATTTTTACCTTGAAATTTCAAAATTTCAGCAAGAAAAGTTAAATTATAAAAGAAATTCTAGTTCAGTTAAAACAAATATTTTTTCGGATAAAGATTTGGGACCAAAACTGTACCTCTAGCCTCAATATGTCACTTATACTTCGCATAGTACTAGTAGAATTAATAATAGACCTCTTCGTTTCTACCTTTACATTTTCGAATTTCCTTTTCTAAGAATTATCCTAACATTCCACGTTCCCACCTTTGTTTCCCTGACCATCTCCTCTTTTCTTGTAATTCCTGCTGACTCTCCCTAGATAGCCGAGACTTGTTTTTGCCAATACGAAGTATAGCATAATTTCACAAGGGATAAGTAGTTTAGGAGGTCTCCCATTGCTATCCTCAACAGTGTTTTTAACATGACTCCATCGCCCATAATGGTCACCCCACTGAGCCTCACTTTGGTACAGATACTGAGTGGGCGACCTCTGGCACCTCCCTATTGATCTTTTGGGTGACCCTAACAGGCCTGAGTTCTAGCTCTTTAAGGTCATGGGACCATACAAGCCCTACCACCACAAAAAGACTGTATTTTGGAGAAGGGCCTTCATCTACACACCTCTATCTTCTTTGCTTTGTATAAATATGCTTCCTAATTATATTTCTTTAGCTGATGATGGCGATCATTCGCTGAAATTGGCAATGTGCAAATGTACCTGTGGGAAATTACATTCCTGTTTTCCTTCAATTTTATCTTATAGTTTAGCTTCGTCGTCTGTATTGAATGCTAATGCATATGGTGGTAAAGGTAATGAAAAATTCTGACTAAAATTGAAAAATGAAGTTTTATCGATGGCACAAATAATTCAGGCTCTAAATTAATAAACAGTATATTTAAGAAGGCTTTGGGAAAGACGATGCAATATTCCTATTTAAGACATGTAAGAAATACAAGATGATAAATGAAACGAACCTTTCCATCGAACTCTTCAACTCTTCAGCTTTGTTGGATTTACGACCAATTTGCATTTTTCTATTAGATTGGGATTTTCTGCATTTCGTCCCACTAATAACGGGAGCCGGTAGGTCCTCAGCAACCACATTTTCTTCCTTCTTAACGCTATCATTTATTTGAGCGCAAAAATTTCCATCAGAAATTATTTTTTTCGATAACGCGTCGTTCAAATCACGCACGTCTTGAACCGTGAATTGGGACGATTTGGCAATGCTTGCCTTGGTTTTCAGTCCTTCGTCGGCGACATCTTTGGATTTAGAAGAAGTCATTGAATTTAAATTAACTGAAGACACGTCTGTTTGATTTCGTTTCACTATTTCATCAGAAAGGGTGCTTTCGCGAGCCAAATCTGCCTGGTTGGAAAATTTACCGCATGGTTTTAATATTCCGTCAACTGCTTCACTACTCTGAAGTTTTACATCAATATCCTTAAAACTATGCATGTTTTCCAAAGGGAAAGAGATATTGATGCTTTTAGAGATACAAGCTTTTGCTTTTCGTTTACGGTTAGCTCGTACATTCTCAATCGTTTTATCACACGCTAAATCTTTCTTGGGAATATGCGAGGTATCCTCTATTCGATTACTTAATCTCTCTCCTTCCCTTTTCCTTGGAAAGCCTAACTCGTTAGGAAGTGAATCTGTTATTAACTTAACTTGGACCTCATCACAGGAGTTTTTAAATTTCTCCCACAAAGATAATTTTTTCTCGCAAAACTGACACAACGTTTTCGGAAGAGAATCGTCCTCGCTAACCTGCAAAGAAATGCTGTTGTTGAGATCTAAAATTCAAGAAGGTTAACTTCACGTATATAAGTTATTTAGGTAAATTTCTACTAGAAATTTACCGTTATTTACACATACATTGATATGTAGACACTGCTTGATTAATTCCTTCAGATTTCTGTCTTTCCTTGAAAATATGTCCAATGATCCTTGACGGCATCGACCACAAAGACGACAACGCTTCAAGAAAGATACTGGGTCTTTCTTCATTATTGCTTGACGGAACCATATTAAATGAATGATTCCATTTTCAATACACCACCGGAATTTCCAGCATATCTTCTGATAAGCAAGCAACTGGAATCGTCACACACGAAATAGTAGCTTACCGAGCACACGAATAAGAAACGTACCAACTTACGTGATTTACCTAGTTATGAATGAATGGTGAATAAAAACACTATTCAAATCGAAACTAGTATTATACACTACCAAGCAAATCGCCGTTCCGCCGACTTTGGTCTTGTTGTGAACGTTATGAATACGTCATCGCTCGTCAGGGTTGCCAGATCCAGATCCGAAAATAAGATCGCGCTGAAATAGCCCAAATCCGCCCAATGTTCACTTTCAAACGGCATATGGGAAATTCATATAAATTAATACCAAAATAAACATCTAAAGACCTTTATTTTGCAAGTGAATCCGTAAAGTATATTAATTTTGGTACATTAAGAATATGAAGGATTAAATCATTTTTCAAAATTATTAATTTAACCTAATTTCTTTTATTAACCATGAGTCATTAGGATATAAACACTTATTGCACATTTAACTGACATATTCTTAACTAAATAATTACAAAATGAAAATGAACTGAAAACTCTTTACAGACGTTTCCCATATATTCTTTTCGTGGATCAGTTCTTTCCTCGTCAAACATTATTAGCACTTCAAAGCAGTGCTGCCAATCTGGCTTTTTTCCCGCTAGATCTGGCGGAATTTTTTGTCGCTTTGCGGAAAAAAACCATCATTTAGCGGATAGCGGTAAATTGGGCGGAAAAGTCGCAATGTTTGACTTTATCTGGCGGAATTTGAGTTTCAAGCGGCATCAGTGGCATAGCGCACTTCGACAACTCCGTGTGGGGATTTCCGGAATACCACACCCGGTGAAGGGACGGAAGTGAACCCTCATTCATTTAGAATAGGTTTACGTCAGAAATTTTCTTTCTTTTTAAATGGTGAAGAGGACCGAAAGATGACACTGGCGGACACAAAGTTTCGGCAATGCGTTAAATAGCTTCCAGATGGAGGAGTAACTTCAAAGTAGACAAATATTGGGGAATTTCTAATAATTACCGGATATTCAAATGTACCACGCGCCCCTGTGTAAAAAGCGCACTTCGTTTTCGGGTAATGAATTTTGGTAAAAAAAATTTCGAAAAATGTGTATGATAAATGGAAAAATAACAGCATTTAGCAATTACGATGGAGGAATATGCTAATATTTAGTTTTTCACTAACACAGAATGAGCATAGTCTTTTGCTACCGTTCATGTTGATGATTTCTACAACCTAGAAATAACAAACTTGCTGTTTAAATCGGGGGTCACCAGCCTCAGCTAAAGGAAAATACGTCGCCTCTCGACTTTCATTACGGCGCCTCGCAATGAGCCGAGCAAATGCAACAAAGTAATCGCTGGGCCGGAGCTTTCTGATACCAAATTTCTTGTTTATATTCAATGAACTTTAGATTTTTTTGTGCAGTTGTTAATTATTGCAATGAAAATTCGAACAGTATTAAAGGAAAAATGAGAAACGCAATGAAAAAAATGTTTAATTCCATATTGACAGTTGGATCTGGTCTGAAGCGCTGTGGGAGTAATTGTTACAATTACGAAATCCAAAGTGGGTACAATGCAAGTATACAGTTATGAGGGAGAGGAGGAAGATTTGGAGGAGCTCATAAATATATAAGTATTTTACAACATATAGTTTTTAGTTAGTTTTATAATACCTTTAATTATTTATTTTTTTTGAAAACATTTTAAAATAATGTTTTTTCGAGATTGTACTATTTTCAGTGTTATATTTTGATAGGAAATTAATTTAAAAACAGATAACAATGCAAAAATTAATTTTTGTTGATATTTTTACCCTTTTTTCCTTCGGCGGAATTTTTTTACTTTTCTTATGATCATTCTAGCGGATTTTGACTTATTTTCGATTAATTTTAGCGGATTGTTGAAGCAGTAATTTGGCAGCTCGGCTTCAAAGAGAATGTCTCCGATGTCTCCGTTCTCTTCACTTCGGCTCGTGCTAGCCGAAGCAATGTAGGCGCACTAGGCGAAGAAGGATACAATGTCCGAATGTAAGCACAACTGCGCTGGAAAAAGGAACATGGCAAGGGTAATCTGAGAAAGCCCAAATCGCGGTCATATAATCCACAATCAGCCCTTTCAGCTGTAAGCACCACATTAATCGCCCTAGCGGCTACTTTCCATTTTCCATAAGAAATGTACTTATTTGCTTCCCGTGGGGAGGAACGAGGAACCGTGAGAATGAATATTAGAATATTTGCGCTCGAAACAGAAAACTTTGTCGCAGTTTTCGAAGGTAGCCCAAATTGACCCAAATCGTGGTCATTGAGTAAGCATTGAGTAATACCTCCATAGGGACTTTTAAATCC
This sequence comes from Sympetrum striolatum, assembly GCA_947579665.1. Classification (NCBI taxonomy): domain Eukaryota; kingdom Metazoa; phylum Arthropoda; class Insecta; order Odonata; family Libellulidae; genus Sympetrum; species Sympetrum striolatum. The sequence goes on along the minus strand of OX388343.1, from coordinate 113,832,508 downwards.
GCCCCTGCGGAAAGCCCAATCCGAGGAAATCTGCCCAATCTGGCAACCCTGTCGCTCGTGCTTATCTCGTTATCGAAATTCAGTTGTTATGGTTGTTGTTTTCATACGAGCGAGAGAGAAACCAAGGGAATCGGGGTGAACCGGATGAACGATGTCTACTCCGCCTCGTCCAAAATTAATTGCCTTCGATCTTGGTATTTATTTATGTCACTTTTTATCTTAAAAAAGGGCAATTTTGAAACATAAATTTTACGTTATTTTTCTTCAGATTTCACGTTATGGCCTTTTTGGGTAGACACCCATGTAGACCCACCGTTCCGCAAAAATACGTAAGTTCGAACTGCGTTGATTACCATTTAGTAACCTTCTAGTAATTGTAATATGTCTGGTAAATTTCTAGAAGAGTCCAGTTTCGGAGAAATTCTAACTCTTCTAGAAATTTACCATATGTCTTATATTGAGGCAACATTGGTATTGGCAAAGTCTCCCTTGGAAACCCTCTGAGGAGCTGTATGTTTCGAATGATTTCATATAAAACTCTTCATTATGCGACTCGTGTTGTGTTTTTCCGTTCGTGCATTGATGCTCTTACCTTTAATTCATATTTTATCATGTTTGTGTACATTGGTCTTGTTTTTACATCGATTACTTACAATTATTACATTTCACGAATACGTCTGTAACATGTATTGTGTTTTGCTACTCATTACTCTCTTTCTTCGAAAGCGGTGTTTCTTAAAACATGCGAGCATGGAACATTGATTATATTAACAATAATCCTTCATCCATACATGCCAGGCGCAAGTAGCTCCAGCTCCTTGTTTCAAGTTTAACATCCACCTGGCGAAAAACTCACGCACATTTGGTGAGGGTTTTATAGATATAATAAAGAAGAGCGTGTTTCCCGTGACCCCTATGATTTTATATTCCCTATCCTACCGGCATGTAACATAAAATATTTTCGAAACTGGAAGTTTTGAAATCGATATCATACCGGCAGGCACGTTCTTATAATTTTGAGGCCCTACGCAACATTATTGTTTGGGGCCCTATAGACCCCAGGAACCCCCGGCTGCCCCTCAATAATAATTTATTAGAATGCATATTATAATTATATAACGCTAAAATATCATAATTTGGTTCGGAAATTGAATTTATTATGCTTTTAATTTTATTTACTCAATAAAAATTTTAATTATTGAAATGTTTTATGTCCTTTTTGTATCTTGGCGGCGGGGCCCCTAAGTTGACGGGGCCCTACACGACCCCGTATGTCTAAAAACGGCCCTGCCTACTTGGAAGGTCCAAAATTAAGATTCCGTTATCCCCATCTGAAATGCTTAGGGTAATGTACACGGCTCTCTGAAATCGAACGATCTTTAATCACATGCTTAGTTTTAAGTTTCTATGTTATCGGGAAGGGGTTCAAAAAATATCTTTAAAATCGTATCAGTTGCTACTTTTAGAGACGCCTGGTGTTGAACCCAAGGCCTATAATGGCAGATGTGAATACACATTATAGCTTGTTTGGACTTGATCTAATTTAACGCTAATTTTGAAGGCACTATCATTCCGGGAAGGACCTTAAATAGGATTCCGTTATACTTACAAGAAATGCATTGAGGAATGTAAATGACTGTCTGGGATCGAACCAAGGGCCATCAGCAAAACGTTAAACAGCACACATAAAATATATTCATGATCTATATCTACATGCTGAGTTTCAACTTTCCATTTTATCGGGAAGTGATTTTTTTATCATAAAAGTTGAAGCAATTCATTTTAAATAGGAGTATATTTGCCCTGACCTGGCGTCAAACCAAGGATAATCATCGTTGTTATCTTACTTGTTTTCGTCGGATACGTACGGCTTCCAGAGATCCCTTGAATTTCAACTCTCTAATTTGGTGGGAAGTGCCTCAAAAATCTTTCAAAAATTCCCACAGTGCATCTTTACGGAAAAAATTGTGACTTTGGGACCTTCTGGCATCAAACCCATGACACTGAGGTTCAAAATCACCTTTTTCTGTCGGTTACACGTTATGGCCAAAAGGTCGTAAATATTTCAAGTCAGTGACACTTGTGGAAGATGGTTAGAATTTTGATTCCCTATTTATATCTATTTTATATAATTCCTTATATTATATAATTCCTTATATTTAGATACCCAGATAGATATACAGATAGGATACTAATTCACAGGCTAAACCACAAGAGTCATTGACTTGAAATTTTTACACCCTATAGGCCCTAACGTGAAACCCCAAGGAAAAAGGCGACTTAGAACCTCAATGTCATGGGTTTGATGCCAGGAGGCCCCAAAGTCACAATTTTCTCCATAAAGATACATTGTGGGAATTTTTGAAAGATTTTTTTAGGCACTTCCCACCGAATTAGAGAATCAGAAAATTTTTTTGCTAGAATCTGTATCCATCGGAAACTATAAATACATCTTCGAAGATTATCCTTGGTTCAGTGCTAGGTCAGGGCAAATATCTCTCATTTAAAATGCATAAAAGATTTTTTCCGGTAAAATGGAAAGTTGAAACTCAGCTTGTAGAACCTATTTGATTCTAAATTTGAAGTTGATATCATACTGTGAAGGTCCAAAATTAAGACTCCATTATCCCCATATGAAATGCATAAGGTAATATAAACGGCTCTCTTTGATCAATCCAAGGAAGATCAGGGAAACCTAAAACAGCATTTATGAAATATATATATATATGATCTTTATTCACATGACAAGTTTTAAGTTACTATGTTATTGGGAAGGAGTTCAAATAAAATCTTTAAAATTGTAGCAATTTCTAATTTTGAGAAGCCTGGTGTAGAACCAGTTCCCAAATTTATTTGGCCTACCGCCCCTTTTCCAGAAGAAATATTACTTAGCATCCCCCTCAAATTTACTTTAAAAAAATTTTAATTGCAATTAAACAGAAAGATATATATATATATATATATATATATATATATATATATATATATATATATATATATATATATATATATATATATATATATATATACATACATACATATATATATATATACATATATATATATATATATATATATATATATATATATATATATGTATTAATGTTTCTACCTTTTTTTGTAAAATATAGTAAAGAAAGGTGTAAATTAGAAGCATTGAAGTTTGAAATTACGAAACTATTTATTGTACTCTGAATAGAAAGGTAATACAAAAAGTTATAAAACATTCGAAATTATCTCAATGAGAAGGATGAACCTGGTATGCTGCTACCAATTTAGTAATTCTTGGCTCTATTTTCGTCAGCAGTAATCTTAAATCACCGTAATTAACTATTTGCAATCGGTTTATCTTTTCTAAATAAATTAGTTATGGCACTAATTCCACGTTCCACTAAATATGATGAAGGAAATACAACTAAGAACTTTTGAATTACAGCCCATAATTCAGGATAAGCTGTAGGGATCTCCTTTTGCAGCCAGAATTGTTGGTAGCCACTTTTGAATTAAAATTGCAACTCAAAATTTGTAGTTACTTCTTTCAGTTCCTCTTGTAACTGTGGAGATTCTTCTGTGTTTGCACTTTAAAAAGGATCCAAAATCCAATTAGTTATGTTCAATCTCAATATATCACCAAATTGTCGATTAAAATCTGAATGGAGAGCATCCAAGTGCTCACAATAAGAAAGTATGTCTTCTTTTTCTTTAATCTGATTAATTTTGGAACTGGCTGAATTTCCCTCGTCCGAAATTTCCTTTGTACAGAAGAAGTTTTGTCGCAAATGAGAAGTAACAGATTTTGATCATCGTTTTCAATACAAAGCTGTTTAAATAATCTGTCATTCATTGATTTTCTTCTGATTGTATTGATAGCTTTAGATACATATTGTAATGAATTATGTAGGCGTGCACTTAAATGTTTGGCAACTAAACGTTGACGATGGATGATACAGTGTACTGTGAATTCATTCAGCACCTCCTTTTTTAAATATGCATGAAAACCCCTGTAGTGCCTTAGCATCGCTGGAGCACCATCTGTGGATAAGATATTACTCGGAGGTATTTCTGTTTCTTTAAAAACTCATCCAATATATGAAATATCGATCCTCCTTTAGTATCAGTTTGCAAATATTTAACAAATAGTATTTCTTGGCAAATCATTTCTTCCTTTGCGAACCGCATGTATGCTAAAAGTAAAGCTTCATTTCCGAACAAAGTTGACTCATCAAGTTGAATAGAAAACAGAGATGTTATTAAATAGCCACACAATGAGTCTTCAACTTCTTGAACCATTTCATCAATTCTTATTTGCACTGTATTATTGCTCAACGAAATTTTCTTGATAATATCAGATCGTAGCAGTAGCACGTGTAGCACAGTGCGTTTTACTTCACTTATAGCCGGTATAATTAGTTCTTCGCTAATAGTATGAGGTTTTTCCCAATTGGGCAATCATTAACGAAATATTATAAGAAGCGAGCAAGCCATCGCCATCTTGTGTGGTTGCGGTTGAAAAGAGTTATGCCAATGTCGGTTGTTTAATAATTTTTCTTTTAGTGTCCAAAAATGAGATAAATTCTTCTGTTTTTTATCACTATGAATTTTAGTCAAATGTTCTTGTAGTCTGGATGGCCCTCGTTTGATAAATCTTTCTAGCAAATCAGGCACATGTACTGTTTACAGGAGACTCAATAAAGCCATATTTCAAATATTTCATATTATATTGTCTACATTTTATCTTTTGTTGATCCATTAGTATCTGTAGAAAAAATAAAATTTTTATGGAGGTTTTTTTAATTAATAATTTTTTTGAAATATTTTTGTAAAAACAAACTAAAATAAATACTAATGAAATAAATAAACATAATATTATTTAATTTTTATGCACTGGCAGAGTTTTCAGAAATGGAACGCTTTTTTGGATTTTCACCCGCTGTACGGACTGATTTTTAATGCAATGCTAATTTCCTGCCCCATCATCCGTGAATTACCAATTGCATATCATGTTGTATCTCAAGTTTTATCACTCAGAATTAAATCAATTTCTTTGGCAGACTTCCTCTATTATTATACTCAACAATAATGTATAAAGATAATTTATTTATACATTTCAACGGTTATAACCAAATATTGTTTTGCATTGTCGTAAATTGAATTTGAACATGAAAAAGTTGACATACTGTAATTTTTTCATATATCAGTTTTACATAAGTATATGCTGCAAATGAAATGAAGAATAATGTTTGAATTTGTGTGATAATATCAAATCACAACACTGCTAAAACAATTTCTATTAACTCCTAACACTAAGTCGAATCATAACCGGCATATATGGTTGTTCAAAACATAATAGCTTTGGCCTTGGAAGCCTTAATGAAGCAAAGAGAACTGATGACTGGAGTTAAAGGAATCATTGATTGATAAAATCCTTGCAGTGGAATGTTTTCCATATGGGTATGAAACATATACCTTAAGAGAAGATGAAATTTAAAGATTAGAGGGCCTTTGAGATGGTGTAGAATAGAATAAGTAATTTGGGTGATTAAGGAAACAAAAAATGGGCTGCAGATGGTTAAGGAACTTTTATTGAAGTGATATTGACAGAGGGTGAAATTGAGAGGGGCTGAAGAAAGCAGTGGTAGGGAAAAAAACAAAAGATGTCAGAAGAGAGGAATACAAAGACAGAAGATGTTAGAACGGGTAAAATACAAGAAACGAAAGAAGTGTCATCAACATAGAATATTGAGGCGAATGAACCTACCAAAGGGTAGATCACTTATGTATGTGATTCAAAGATTTTTCTGTATATTTGTAGGATTGGAGGTGTTTATGATAGCAGGGGACATAAAGTTGAGCACTACCCAGAGGTACCTCAAGTATTGCAAAACCTTTGCAGTGAGGGATATGATTTGGCTGTGGTGTCAAGAACTGGAGAAGTAAATGGGGCCAATCAATTACTCAAGCTTTTTGATTGGGACAAATTCTTCAAGTATAAGGAAATTTATGTGGGCACAAAGACAAAGCACTTTCAGAAGTAAGTAATTAAATTAGAACACTGTGAACATATTTTAGGCTAGTGTCTTATTTAACACATTACAATATTTATTGGCATTTGTTAGGCATTGTCCTATTATATACATCCTGATTTAGAATGTAAATTTGGGTAAAAAACTAAAATTTCGAATAAAAGACCTCAAGATGGTCATGATGCAATGCACTCTGCAGAGCATTTTTCAATGACTGTGAAAGTTTGTCTATTTTTGCAATTTGATAAGCAAAAGGTGATTAGAATGGGGAAAAATCTTGTTTTCAATTTTTGTAATGTAATAACTAATGTACTGTGCAACTGGTCGAGTGTTAATGCATAATTAGTTGGTAGTCAGATGTTTGTTTCTCTGTACCTGTTGTTACTGTAATTAACAGTTGTTATTTAATCATTAAAATGATCAAATGTACATAATTAAAAAATGCAATTTTTCAATTATGATGATTAGAGATTTTGAATGCTCATTGGTAAATGCTGAAACATAAGTTCTTAAGGATTCAAGGCATTATCCAAATTAAATACCATAAATAAAAAAAGACACTTGAAACTGAACTAAAAATGGATACAAACAGTTTTATTTTATCAAATAAAAAATCTGATGTGGCCAGCACATGACTTTCTCCATATAAAAGATGTAAATATTTATATACGACAGTAATTTCGAACTCTATATTCCATCTAAACTTGGAAGAGGAGTGTTTAATTTATATCATATTACCTTTTACGTCACAAACATTATAAATAATGTTTTTCGGGACATGTACGATGAAAAACGATGAAGTGGCCTTTCGCCCAGAGCGCCCACAATGTACATAATCAGCAACTTCCGGTTTATCAGTATTTCACAAATAACTCCTACACAATCAGTGATACAAAAATATGTTTCCTACAAAATATATAGTAAAATATATTTTCTAAAACTTTTATAATTAATAGTTTATACCTAAATATAATATTTATGGAGATATTTTGAAAACCGGAAATGAGCTTTGATGAATGAAGCTCGACTTCCGGTTAACCGTTTCACCCCAAAAACTAATCAACTCTAACGACACAAACCAAAATAATATATATGAAATTTGGTGTTGATCCGGCTAATAGTTTTCATGTTAGAGCGCCCACAAAGTACATAATCAGCTACTTCCAGTTTATCGGTATTTCACAAATAACTCCTAATCAACCGCTGATACAAAAATACGTTAAATGCAAAAGTTATAGTAAATAACATTATCTAAAACTTTTATAATGTATACAATATACCTATATATCATATTTATGGAGATATTTTGAAAACCGGAAATGAGCTTTAATGAATAAAGCTCAACTTCCGGTTGATTGATTTACTCCAAAAACTAATCAACTCTGACAGCACACACCACAGTACTATATATGAATTTTGGTATTGGTACGACTTATAGATTTCATGTTAGAGCGCCCACTATCACACACACACACACACACACACACACACACACATACACACAGACATCATTCCGAAAATGGTCAAAACGTGTTCTAGGGACCCCAAAACATGTATTTCCGTTGAAATCTCGAAGTCGATTTTTTTCATGAAAACAATACTTTCTCTATACTTCGTATATGGAGAAAGTAAAAAAACATATAATGTACGTATGTGTGGGGTGAATTTCAGAGCTAAATTTTGGAATAGAGGTTTTATACACTGATAAATATGGTAATTTCTCACTAGGCAAGATATTTCAGATATTTTTAGTGTCTCTAAAATAATACAACTCTTATATTTAGAGCTTTAAATTTCCATGCTTGAAAGATTCTTTCTTATTTACTCTTTGTCTTCGTGAAGTTGATAAAATTATAATTTATTCCTTGTAAATTCTATTTCATGTATTTTTTTACCTATATCCTTGTAGGAATTTTTTGGTGGCTCATGATGGTTCTTTTTACCAGTCATCTTACGGGCTCTAATAATTCTTCACATTACCTTTATTTTAATTGCTGTTTTTCATGTTGACATCTTCAAAATGTACATTGATGTAAAAAAGAATTATCTAATATCTCTATCAAATTAATTCTCAATAAATTAGATTCGTTTAGTTTTGATGTGTATACAAGAATGAGTGCAGAAGATAAGAATATCAATAACATAAATCAGTCATTATATTTTTTAAGTAATCTATTTGCAGTAATATTTCAGCTTAATATTTTGTATCGATACTTTTATCAAATATCATGATTTGTTAGCCTATGTAATGAAGAACAAGGTGGAATTGAAGTATTGTAAACATTTTGATTAGATAAATATAATCCTTGTAGAATTCTGACTCAGTAAAGAAAGCAAGCTGCCTCTATTTGCTTAGTTACATCATCCCCTCTCCAAGCTTTTGGTAATTAATGGTGAATGTTTGAGGTCCACACCTACTGCTGGACAACTTTGCGTTGAATACTTCACCAAGTTTTCCTCAATCATAATAATTTATATTATCAATCATATTTTGGAAATTTTCTGATGGAAAACAACCTAAAATAATTCTGCCAATGCTTCCTTTTAATGCAGAATATGTTGGTAGGATGAATTCTATCTTAATATTTATACCTGGATTGTAAAGTAGGGGTATCTGGATTTTACATGTTGCTAATAGGAACCCAAACAATGTGCAACGTTCAATATTATTAAAATTAGAAGTCAAATAATTTTACCTTCCCAAACTACTGCAAGAAGAAAGTGTCACATGGGTAACCTTATTTTGAAATGTGCAATAGATGAGGGATGAATGTGATTCACTATGCCTAACCTAAAGAGAATTTTATTATAATAATAGTTTATTTTTACGGGCATAGGGATTGCCCTTTTCAAAAAGTACAAACACATACATATAATCAAAAAATAAGAACTTACTTGTAGAATAGTACTGCAAGTAAGCTAAGATACATAAAATACAGGGTATCTGGATGAAAGGTGTCCAAAATAAAATATTTTTATCTTGAAAAGTATTTATTATACACATATCCAGTAAGCACCATTTGAAAGGAAATCTCTCAAAGTTTTTTCCACGTACACCAAGGGGCACAAAAAAGTTACCACCTGCAACGCAGCCAGCATAACTCGACAAGAGCGAGTCTTTGAGATTCTCCCGTTTTGAGCGCGCTTTTCGTCTTCCTCTTCATGCCTGGCATGTTTTGAAGGCTTTTGTGATGTTATAATTTTAATAAATACTCGCTAAAAGTCATTGCTTTTGATGCTGTAGAAGTGGTATCATATTATGAAATAATTAAATTCGTATTTCGCTAAATTGGATCGAATCTCTCGCATAATTCGCTCTTCTTCAAAAATATTGGACATGAATTACTTTGGCTGCTCATTTTTCTTCTCAACATTAAATTTTGCATCATTGCAGATTTAGAATGAATATTTTCAGTTAATGCTCCACATGCTTGCAGGATGAACGTTTTTGTGAAAATTATGCTTAATTATGATATGATAATTAAGAGAATATGAACTACTGTAAATTAGGTCAACAGTAGAAGGGAAAATTAGAAAAAACGTAATAAGAATAAAAATGGAGTAATAATAAAATAATACCTTCTATAATAAATAAAAATGGATGATAATGGAACTCAAAGAGGAAATAAGATGCTTGTTTTCATTAAAAACGAATTTGTCAAAGTGGACAAATTTTTAGGCGCCATAAACATTAGCAGGGAATTTTGATTTAAATAATGTACATAGCAGCACACTTTATAGTGTACGTAAAATGATACTAATATAAGCCATCTGTCCTCTATATAATCTTGAAATAATCTTTTATACCATCTGGCTGCGAAAATCATGATCTTTAAGAATAGAGATCATGTCGTTGTGTATTTTTTTCATGTAAATCACAGCTAAGGAATATCTCTAATAATTATATTATTATCATTTATAATTATTGCCTATACAGAGTTATGTATTTGTACATGTTATCCATTAATGTTGTCCTAGTCCTTTTTGATTTTAGCAAGGCCTTTGATCGTGTCGATCACTCGCTTCTTCTACATAAAATGAAAACTCTCAACTTCTCTTCTGGTGTTTTGAACTGGTTTTGGTCTTATTTAACTGGTGGAAGCCAGGCGATTATGGGTTCTGGTAATGACATATCATCCTGGCTACCTATTTCCTGCGGTGTACTGCTAGGATCTGTTTTGGGACCTCTTTTGTTTTCTCTCTATATTCTTGATATTTTTGTTAATTTTAGGAATTGTAAATATATGCTATACGCCGATGATTTACAAATTTATCTTCACTCAACTTTTAGTAATCTGTCTGAGGCTATTAATTCCATTAACCTTGATATCCAGTCATTGTGTAACTGGTCTAATGATAATTACCTATCATTAAAACCTTCAAAAACACAAGCCATAATTTTTGAAAATAGTCGGCTCATTATTAACATTGATTTTGTTACTATTCCTAAAATTGATGGATACTCCATTCCCTTTAGTAATTCAGTTTGCAATCTTGGGATCACACTCACAAGTAATTTTTCCTGGAACTCACAAATTTCTGAAATCTGGAACAGAGTTAATAAAACCTTATATCAGCTTAAGCTGCAACAAAATAATCTTCCGCAATTGACTCGTAAGATGCTTGTTTGCACTCTTGTCTTTCTGGTGTTTGATTACTGTTCGCTTGTCTACAATGATTTAACCTGTGGCAATGAGCTTAAGTTACTTCAACTTTTAAATACGTGTGTGAGGTTTATTTTCAATCTTCAAAGAGAAGAGCACATATCTCCCTTTTGCTGTGAACTAATGTGGCTTAAGCCTGATGTCAGAAGGATGCTTTGTGTGTTCTTGTATTTATTATTTAGGAATTCCCAACCTCGGTATATCTCTTCACCCGTAAGAGTTCTTCTGTGAATACACGAACCAGCCCTGATCACCTCACATATCCAATTCCCCATTCCAATACGTATTTGAATTCCTTTTTAATTAAAGCATCAAAATTTTGGAACTCCCTGCCCCACAGGATTAAATACTCCACATCAATTCAATCTTTCATAAACAATCTATTCAACCATCTTCTTTTACTTTATGATTAATTTTTGTTATGTTTTCTATGTTTTATTTTTTTTGCAAATTTTGTACGTACTATGCAATCTTATTTTACTACTGTATGGTTTATATTCTGACTTTGTATTGCTGCATAATGTTGGGAGCAAATATGTATTCTTTTTAGCTCTAATGGGAATCCCCCCAGAGCTACAATAAATCCTTTCTATCTATCTATTACTGTCATGCCATTTATATTCTTTCTTGTACTATTTTGATTGTTTTAACAGGGTGGCCACAGGCCTTATATTGAATAATATACTTGTAATTATTTAATTCCTTTTATTTACACCTTCTCCATGATAAATTTTTAAATGCTAAAACGATTAAGAATTTCAACTTTGGAAAATGGTATGAGCGAACAATTTTAGGCATAGCAACTACATTTTTAATATTCACACGTAATGCACTCTTGCATGAATAATAAATTTAAATTGCTACTAAAGGTTTCAGTGACCAGTTCCCTTTGGGTGCTATTTCTGCTCTCCTTGTTTTCGTCTACATAAAGGTATATTGATACCATTCATACCGCCTTTCTCAAGGAAACTAAGGGATCTTATCCATGGGGGTGAGAGAGGAAAGAGAAAGGGTCTTTGATGAAGCGATCAAATATTTCTTACTTCTATCTTCAGTCTGTCTAAAATTCGAGGCATCATTAAGGGTTTAGGTATGAGATGGAGAATTACTTGAAAATGCCATTTTTAGATGTGGATGGAGATATAAGGGAAAGTTCATCAATGAAGGAATATTAAGGGGGTACTTCACGGAGACGATGATAGCGCAGATCGGAACGGATGACAGTTTTTCTACATAAAATGTTATGGTTACTAAGGAAAGAATGTTGATTCCCTTCAACTACAAGGCATACATCTGCAAAAAATGAAGATAATGTCGTATACAGGCTCAGAGGTGGTGTGCACTGATCCTAGGATACAGGCTATTTATTAGATTGAGAAAATGCTTCAATTATAATATTGAGAAAATGATGAAGTTCATTTTAAAGATAAAATAATGCAAATTAGTAGGTGTCCGGAAAAATATTTTTTCAATATTTTAGTCATAGAGAAGGAAAATCAGGTCAACTGTTTGTAAAGTTCCGATTTTTGTAGCAGTTAGCAAGTTTCGTTTACCTTACCTACTGCCAGAGCTGCCAAATTACTGCTTCAGCAATCAGCTAAAATTAATCAAAAACAAGTCAAAATCCGCTAGAATGATCATAAGGAAAGTCAAAAATTCCGCCAAAGGAAAAAAGGGTAAAAATATCAACAAAAATTAATTTTTGCATTGTTATCTGTTTTTAAATTAATTTCCTTTCAGAATATAACACTGAAAATAGTACAATATCAAAAAAACATTATTTTACAATTTTCTCAACAAAAAATAAATATTTAAAGGTATTTTAAAACTAACTAAAAACTAAATATTGTAAAATACTTATATATTTATGAGCTCATCCAAATTTTCCTCCTCTCCCTCATAACTGTATGTGTAATGCCGCGGATATGAGCACACCCCATTCCCCATCCTCCTAACCATTATCCTCCGCTTTTTGTCCTTCGGCAAAAGAGGAAGAATAGAGATGCGTTCGGTCCCTGTTGTTTGTCAGCCTATTGCTCTCAAAAATGGTCATAATTTGGTCACTTTCTAATTCCTCCCATTTTCACAAATACCCGGTATAAACTTAGATTCACTCTCCTTTTGCTAAATGTCAAAACCAGGTATATAAAGGCTCCATCAGGGCAGAGAGAGGACACAGTCAGGAGGGAGCTCGGTAGAGCGCCGTCTTAGGCGCAGCTCCCCAAAAAGGAGACCCCTCCATGGGGGTCTCCGAAAAGCAGTTATAGCCGGTCTCTCGCCTTCTTTCGTCTCCCGTGTATCATCCTTCTTCCCGTGCTCGTATCCACGATCTTTGGACAATATACGTCATTTTGATTCAAATTAAGTGGTAAATATTTATATCTCAATTGTTTTCGACACCAAGGGCAAGAACCCAGTAAATTAATGTAATTGCTCCGTCCCCTTAACCATTGTAAGGGGCGGGCATAACATATGCTTGCATTGTACCCACTTTGGATAGAGCATCCTCTGAAATTTCGTAATTGTAACAATTACTCCCACAGCGCTTCAGACCACATCCAACTGTCAATATGGAATTTAACATTTTTGTTTTCATTGCGTTTCTCATTTTTCCTTTAATACTGTTCGAATGTTCATTGCAATAATTAATAATTGCACAAAAAAATCGAAAGTTCATTGAATATAAACAAGAAATTTGGTATCAGAAAGCTCCGGCCCAGCGATTACTTTGTTGCATTTGCTCGGCTCATTGCGAGGCGCCGTAATGAAAGTCGAGAGGCGACGTATTTTTCTTTAGCTGAGGCTGGTGACCCCCGATTTAAACAGCAAGTTTGTTATTTCTTGGGAAAGTTGGTTGTAGAAATCATCAAAATGAACGATAGCAAAAGACTATGTTCATTCTGTGTTAGCGAACAACTGAATATTAGCATATTCCTCCATCGTAATTGCTAAATGCTGTTATTTTTCCATTTAATCATACACATTTTTTGAAATTTATTTTTACCAAAATTCATTGCCCGAAAACGAGGTGCACGTCTTACACGGGGGTGCGTGGTACATGAGAATATACGGTAATTACTAGGAATTCCCCAATATTTGTCTGCTTGGAAGTTACTCCTCCATCTGGAAGCTATTTAACGCATTGCCGAGAATTTGTGTCCGCCAGTGTCCTCTTTCGGTCCTCTTCACCATTTTAAAAGAAAGAAATTTTCTGACGTAAACCTCTTCTAAATGAATGAGGGTTCACTTCCGTCCCTTCACTGGGTGTAGTATTCCGGTATTCCCCACATGGAATCGTCAAAGTGCGCTATGCCATTGATGCCACTTGAAGCTAAAATTCCGCCAGAAAAAGTAAAAAAATTGCGACTTTCCCGCCCAATTTACCACTATCCGCTAAATGATATTTTTTCCGCTAAGCGACAGCAAATTCCGTATTGTATATGTTCCGTACTGTATTTGATAATGGCTGATGGACTAAACTTGCCTCTCATTAAAATATTGAAGGGGAAAATACAAAGCCTACATTTTAATTATTAAATTCCTTTTCCTGATATCAGGGCCACCCAGATTGATTACGTCTGATTTAGCAGTTTTACTAAATGTAATTTCCATAAAAACATAGCCATGGCTCAGCTATGGCTATATTTTTATGGAATCCATTGGAAGCCATTCTTCTAATTAAGAGCTAAAAATTATACATATATCAGAGAAGGCTAGCAGTCACATTATTTTAGATAACATCAAAATGAATCAAGCAAATTGAAACTTCAATTCTCTTCTTCCAACAACAAAGTTTTCCCTTTGGCAACGAAAGGTTTATCTTGTCCTTCTCCCACTCCTATTTCGTGTTGTCCTGTTTAATAGTTTTCCAGCCATTATACCCTTTAATCGGCAGGTAGCCCTTTTGTTCCCTCTTATTCTTTCTTCTTTTCTCCAGGCACACGCCATATGAAGGATCGGATATTTATGTAAATGTTGAAGATGATGTAATGAAGAAATAATACTTGTAACTTTTCCACACTTTTTTATTTACTCACAGCTGGTTTCGCTACCGGAGTAGCATCATCTAGTACAGAAAATAATTTCAAGTTGTTTAAATGTCCTGAAGTGTTGGAGGGGAAGGAGAGGTTACTCTAATAGCTTTCTGGGAAGGGAGATAAGAGGTGAGGCATAAGGGAAGGTGTGTTTTTTTTTAGGAATCCTTTTTCCACCGAAAAATTTCAATCATTTCTAGGACATCCATACGACGTCCTTTCTTCTCCTGGTGAAGGCATTTTTATGAATCCTTTTTCAATGATGATGCTTGTAAGCAAAAACTAATTTTATGAATTTTTCTACAATGTTGTTATAGTAATAATTTAATTTTACAAAGACATGGAATATACAATCTATAGGAGTCGTGGATATAGTAATCTAGAAAAAATATTCCTTATTTAAATCAATTGAATGAACTTTATTTTAGAGGAACTCCAGAGGTAACTAAGAACAAGGAAATAAAATATCTTTGTCAATGTTACACGACTTTTTGTGTGGAAGTTGTGGAACTTTGATAAAGGTATTTTATTTCCTTGTGTGTATTCCTTGCTTATTTTTCCCGATAACAGACTGGTTTCCAATTGGGAAAGTTAAATAAAAGATTTGTAAAAGCAGTTAAATTACTGTAATCCACCAAATTATGCACGTATATTCTAATAGAACATCGATGAAGCCAAAGAAGTTGATTGTAATTCCATGGTAAAGGTGAGGGAGTAATTGCATCATAAGTGACCCCTTCGTATCTCCCTCCTTTAAAATTAATAATAAATTAAAAATTATTCAAAGAGGATATTGCTTAATTTATAATTTAGTAAAAGTTTCAACTGGATGGAATGAAATTTGCAAAAAGCGATTGATTTTTGATTAACACATAAAATGTTATAGAAGGTAAATGGATAGTAGTAAATAATTTTTATATAAATAACAAAAAATTCTCAAATGCAAAAGCCGAGCTAGTGTGACAGGCCATGTTCTCTATCTTTATTTTCTCTCTTCTTGAGAGAAAGAACCACCTGCCTGAAACTTGGACTTAGTTTTGTGTTGGGCCAGGCGTGGTAACTTTGTTTTGCATCTTGGGGTACAATTCGCCCCAACAATGGACAGGACATGCGCTTCCTACGAAGTAAGTAATGGCGACACCACAGGAGAAGGTTGCATTCATGTTTTGGATTGCATAATCAATGTCTATGAGGTTTGTTCAGCATCGTTTTAGAACTCAATATGGACGTGAAACTTGAACAAGCAAAAGCATCTGGTTCTGAGACCACAAACTGAGAAGTATGAGATGCCTCGGAAGTGGATCAGCGGACCAATTGGCCTTCTAGGTCGCCAGACTTAATCCAATTAGATTTTTTCCTTTAGGATTATGTGAAAAACATTGTGTACCAGATGAAAATCAACATCATTAAGCGCCTGAAAACCTGAATGGACATATAATTGAATAATATATAATAATAACTGAAAAAAATAATGGATGCTGTGGGTACGGTAACACCCGACATGCTTCAAGCAATCTGGAAATATTGCCTGGATGTTTGTCGTGCCACCAACGGTGCCCACATTGAAATAAATTAAGTGAAAAACTAAACTTTCAGAATTTTTCACTGTAATGCTGAAAACCAGAAATGTTTATAACAAATACTTTCCAAGATATAAATATTTTTTTTTATATCTTTCATCCTGACACCCTGTAGAGTTCATGCATATATTAAAAGTACATATCTAATGAAGAAGGTAATTGCAATAGTTTTTACAGTTTTAAGTTAATGACCTTTTTAAATTTGTTTAAGGAGAGATAAAAAAATTTCAACATCATGACAAACTCTGTTAAGTGAGTGCATGATTCAGAAAATTGGTAGATAGTGGAGATAATGTTTTTGAAGGTAGGTGACTTTTGAAAAGGTTACAGCTGTGAGTAGGCACACAAGGTATTTTAAAGGTTACAAGAGATAAAATTTCAGGACATATTACTGAGAACTTTATGCATACAAATAATACCAATGTATTCCCTTCTGGCTTGAAGGTAGGTTGACTTGTCTTAGTATGGGTTCATATTGGCCAACTTTTCTTTCAATCTTGAATTTAAAAGATATCATTCTGAGAAATTTGTTTTGCACTCTTTCTAAAGAGTGGTTATACTTACTGTCACATGTATTCCAAATGACTGAGCAGTACTCATGTTGAGACCTTACTAAGGAGGTGTACAATATTTTACTATAATTTATAATTTTGGTACTTCTTTGGTAAAAAGTAATCAGCACAGATGGGAAATTTTAATTTGTGGTAACTTATAATATTACAATTTTGGATATTGAGTTGTAGTAGGTTTTTTTGTGGCAACATTAATTAACATCAGACAATTTTGCAGCAGTTTGACATCATATTGGAGTTGATATAATGATAGAATTTTAGATCGTCAACATATATAAGGTACTTGAGAGATTTAAGCGGATTTCCAATATCATTAATGAATAATAAAAACAGTAGAGGACCTAAGTGGGATCCTTGTGGAACACCTGACTTAGCTATAGAAGGAGACGAAAATTGAACCATTAACTTTAACAAAAGGTTTTCTGTTGGTCAGATATGTTTCAATCCTTTCCAACATATTCCCATGAATACCATATGCTGTAAGTTTAGCTACCAAGATAGTGTGGTTTACTCAGTCAAATGCTTTACATACCGTATTTGACAGCATATAAGACGCACCAGCGTATAAGACGCACTCTCATCAAGTTGGCCACTCATAAAGAAAAAGAGTTTTAATAGTCCGTGCAAAAGCGCAGTACCACAATAACTTAAAATGTAGTTTCTTTTAGTTGTCAAGTTTCGTAAAAGCCAAATATTAACACAATCATTGAATGCAATTATGAAATAGGTAGTATAGACCATCTGGGCTAAAAATAGCATTCAGTATTGAAAGTTAACCTGTGGAGGTTGAACCTTCACATATAAGACGCAGGGAAATTTTTCGAGACATAATTTAGGAAAAAAGGTGCGTCTTATATGCCGTCAAATACAGTATATCACAGTAGATTACATCCACCTGATTGTGTTGATTGAATTGATTAGAAACATCCTGCTTATGAAGAAGTAGATTAGATACAGTGGATCTTCGACATCTAAATCCATGCTGTTCATTGATGAGGATGGATTCAATAATATTGCTCAAGATATCCCCAATGAGGCTTTTGAAAATTTTTGCAAGAGTTATAGAATTACAATAGGTCTATCAGTAGTCACATCATGCTTATTGCCACCCTTGTAAATTGGAATAGCAAAGGAAGATTTGAGGGAAAACTACACTGGAGAGAGATTTGTTAAAAATTATAAACAAAGGATAAACTGAAGAACTGGCCCAATTTTTTAGGTGACAAGGTGAAAGGTTATCTGGACCCGGGGACTTGATAACATCTATGGATTTCAGTTTAGAGAGAGTTTATTACAGAGAGGGAAAATGTGGATAGATTTGCATCAAGATTTTGATTAAATTAGGTCAAACAATAGGCTTGGTATCAGTAAAAACAATTTTCAAAAAGATCACTATAGTTCTCACATTTCCTACTATCGAAGTACATTGAAGAGGGGATTATTTATATTTACATGTGCCCAAAAGTATTTTATATTTCTGAGGATATTTCCTTACACATCTTTAAGTATGTACGTAAGATAACAATGTTTGGCATGTCACATATACGTAAGATAACAATGTTTGGCAAGGGTTTTGCATATTTTACGTAGTTCAGAAAAATCTCTATAACCATTATCATCTCCTGTAGTTTTAAATTTCCTATGAGTTTGTTTCTTAAGTTGTATAAGATTTTTTTAATTCTAGGAAAAACCATTTGGGAAAGCTACCAATTTTGATAGTAATTGCTGGAGTATAAGCTGTTATGAGATAATTCAGAATGGCATAAAAATACTGTGTAGCTTCCTCATTATTTGGATAACTTCCTGTCCAATTAATATTATTCAGAGCATTAGATATTGAGACAAGATTAGAATTTTTGTAATCAATCAGAATAAGAACATTTGGTACAATATTTTAATTATTTGTAAGTAGAATTTGAAAACTTACTCCAGGGTGGTTCATGTCACAATTCAGAAGCGACTCAGTTATAACGTTACATTTTACATTGCAATTGCTGAAAGCAAGGTCCAGCAGAACACCACTTTGATTTTTAATGGATTTCACGTGTTGTAAACATAAGAGCGAAAAAGCGTCCAGTAAAACTTTACCTTGAGAGGCCATGGTTGAATTACATACTGAAATTCACTTCATTCCACTGTTCATCGGACTAAATGAAATTGGAAAGATTGTAATCACCCAGAATAATGAACTCAGCAAAGGAGTTGGTTGACAGGATGTACTCAGCAGTTTGACAGTGGGATTTGTAGGGTTCATGGGATGACTTAGGAGATATATAAACACAGCCAATTAGAAATTTAGTTGAACCATTGCCTACTGTTACAAAGAAATGCTCAATATTATTGTTGTTGAGAAGTAGGGATTTTTAAGTACAGTAGAATCTTGGTTCACGACCACCTCTGTTCATGACCAACTCGGTTTACAACCAGCTTTGGCAACCAAATTTTGACTCTGTGTACAACAACTCGGTTCATGACCAAGGCTGCCGACCAGTTCAGTAGGCAACCCTGACATACACAGCATCCTTCCTGACAAACAGTTACAGACACGTTGATCAGTGAACAGGACTACTTAATCAGTGAAACAGGACAAATTCCATAGCAATAAAATAACATTTATCTATCTTAAATTCAAATTACTGTATTTTATAATTATTTCGAATTTTCTTTGATCCCATATGGGTCTTCTTCCATATACGCAAGCTATTAACTGACCGCAGTCAATGACGCTCATAAAGACGAATTAAGGGAAACAAAAAAATCTTTTATAACCAATTTTACATGTAATTTATGTGCATTCTAAACAAAAATACTCAAAAAAATAGAAAGTATCAGAGTATGGAACAGATTAATTGTATTTACATTAATTTCAACGGGAGAAATTGTCTTGGTTCACGACCGGGGTCCAGGAACAGATTAAGTTCGTGAACAGAGGTTCCACTGTACTTTTAACAGCAATTAATACCCCACCACCTTGACCTTTTGAGGAAGCTAGGTTAGAATTTAGCATACTATGTGCATTATATATTGAATTCTTATTGAAGAAATTTATTTCAAACACTTCTGAAGCATAAGACAATCTGCTGTCAGGAGATTCTATCTTAGTTGCAAGTTGCAGAGAGAGTTATGCATTCCCTATTACAAGGATCTGGAAACAAATATTGAACTAGTGTTTCAATTCCTCCCTCTTTTGTTATTTAGGCAGCTTTCACTTGGAAACAGGTTTGTTAGGGGGTGAGTTTTATAATAATAAAAATAAATTGTCTTTATTTGGGTGAGTTTGAGACTATAAGTCACTTCTATATCTAACACAATTATGAGTGAAGAAGCATCTTAAAATCTAGATAAAAATTTTCATAGGTGTTCAATGTGACATTTTTGTGCCAATTATTTATATATTACCTCAAATATAAGGGTAAACATTGAACAATTCTAAGTCAACCCCATAAAAATTCCGCAGCATGGAACCTTGGGTTTTGCAAAACCCTGATTTTTTCTTAAGAATCATAGCCAATGAAGCATGGCAAATTTGTTGTACGATTTAGGAACAGCCTGTGAATATGATTACTTTACAATTTTTTATACATCTGTTCAGATTAGGTGGATCTAAATATGTTTTACCTGAAGGGATTTATAATATGCTCAACCCTCAGAAATCTAAAATAATATTCTTTACCATTTCTCTCTTCTACGTTGATAAGAATATTGCAATACATAATTCAAGATTTATTTTTGAGTTCAACTTATTTTTTAAGTACTAAATTTATATTTTTGAAGTTATTTTTATATTTCAAATTCATTTTCATCAGTGATGAGGATAATATTGCTACCCACTGTGAACTTTCGATCTCCGTTTCTGGCAGTTTTCTGAGATTTATCTTCAGTTATATTCTAGTCAAATTTGTTTTGGTCTAACCATCTCATCTCTCTACCTTTGGATATTTGTGCGCTAACTCTTCATTTTACCATCAGCATCCCATGAATAGTACTATCATGTCATTCAAAAGTTAATTAAATGAAGGTATAACTAGTCATCAATAATTGGTCACGGATTAGAATGCACAATTTTTGTTCAGCCTAATTTCTGTATTACCTGTCTAATATGTTTATAGGTTTCAACTCCATATATAAGTATATTGTCCGATAAATGTATATTTGACGTATAGTAAGAATTGGGTGTTTACTATTTTTCCATAAGCTGAATATTTCGCTAACAATATTCACCCAGTAATTTGTGTTACTGTAAAATGAACAACTTCACCGCAGTCTTTATCGCATAATATAGAGGTCTGCGATTCTCATGGTGAAACCAGAAATTTACCAATCTGGTAAATTTTCTCTTGAATATATTTATCCATTGCTGACGTTAGTTTCACAGTACTCTAGTGGCGAGCATTTACGGTGGCAGCAATTCTTCGTACGTTGATCAACTTAAATCGCTTGAATACTTAAGTCTCGATGGACTCGATAGATGGTGCCGGTTAAGTTTTCGACTTCCTTTTAGTCAGTCAATTGGGTAACGTTTTCTTCGCTGGCATTGATATTGTTTACGTTTGGTTAAATCAGTGAAGGGAAAACATTTTGGTGCAGCATATCAATTTGAGAGTGGAATTTTCTCACGTTAATATAAAATTCTTTGCTTCAATTTGTTGTTTTAAGTCGTCGATATCTCGCTCATTTCGCCAAATATCAATGGAACTTCCTCACCCTTTGGTTATTGTGTTTTGTTTTCTCGTCACTGAATGTGTTATTATCAATGCTGTCGAAAAACAAAAGGATTTTTCAGCTGAGGAAGTGAAAATACAGCAACTGAAGAGTGCTAAACTACCACCATGTCAATCGTGTAAAGTGTTGGTTGAATCTTTCAAGAAGGGAATGAAAGAAACAGAAAGAGGAAAGTACGAAGGAGGAGATTCTGCTTGGGAAGAAGAAAGACTAGGTAGCTATTTAGACAGTGAAATTCGTTTAGTTGAGATTCAAGAGAAGCTATGCGCTGGTGTGGGTAAAGGAGAAGATCTTTGTCATACATTGGCCAGTACCCATGAAGATATGATTGAGAAATGGTGGTTCGAAGAGAGAAAAAGAGAGCCCAATTTTTATAATTGGCTTTGCATTCACACTTTGAAAGTATGTTGTCCCTTGGATCACTATGGACCGGATTGTAAGCCATGTCCAGGTTTTCCCAATCGTGTTTGTAATAAAAGTGGTAGTTGCAAAGGATCAGGTACCAGAAAAGGGGATGGTAAATGTATTTGCTCCGAAGAATATGCCGGAGACTATTGTGGAGAATGTGCACCCGGTTACTATGAATCGTACAGAGATAATCACAAGCTTCTCTGTTCTCCGTGTCATCAATCCTGCAAAAAAGATTGCATTAAAGGAGGCCCAAAAGGTTGCCACTCATGCAAAGAGGAAGGTTGGTTGATGGAATTAGACCATGGCTGTGTTGATGTAAACGAATGCTTACTAAGAGAGTCGGTGTGTAAAATAAACCAATTTTGCGTAAATAGTGAAGGATCTTATTCGTGCTTAGATTGTGACAAAGCTTGTGCTGGTTGTGATGGCGATGGACCAGATATGTGCAAAGCCTGCGCTGTTGGGTACACTAAGTCAGGAAATTTGTGTGTGGACAAAGCGGAATGGTATGCTACGAATTATCCGAAATTAACTCGTTATTTTACGTACCTTGGCTTGTGTATTACTACCTGCATTATTTTCCCCAAGAATATCGTGGTGGCCAGTATGATTGGTGTATGTGTAGCGGTGTACATTTCCTTATCTGAATATATTCTGGGTTCAGGTAATAACGATATGTTAAACGGACTAGATTTGAAGGGATTGTTCGGTTGATTTCTGAACTAGTTAAAGCCAAAGAAAGATTTTGGGGTCACTACATTCACAAATTTTAAAGCATACGAAACTTTAATGTAGATAATTCTGTGGGAGCTATAAAGTTTTAGTTTTAGTGGCATCAAACAACCATACCCTCAGAATAAATGTGGCGTGTAATGGATGGATGTATGTATAAAACTTTTGTTTTTGTCAATAAATAATTTACTAGTCTGTATTGAAGTTCCTGTTGTTATGTGGGTGAATAAATATTGGAATGACAATGCCACTGTAAGTTAATGTGTTATTTTGGTTTTTCCCCTCCCTTATGAAAGTCAATGGATTTTGACTGAATTTTGAAAAATTGTCAATTCCAGGTTTTAATAATTTCACTTCCTTGAGATTCCCAGAATAATATTAACAAGTTATTTTATCATCCTTGGTATTATGTTTTGACAGGACTGTGTTGATATTCAAGCTATGGAAGTTGTAAGTCACAAAGCGTGTGGTTTGTAGTTTATTTTTCCATGATGAGCTACTTTAATAGGTGGGGGTCTGACATCTGAATGGATGGTGCTTATGCATTTGGATAAATTTCCATTACAGAAGCTCATCATGGAAATTGTTATTGCATTTTGGGGGCTGTAGAAGAATAAATTACCTGACAGTCCTATTGTCAATTAGTAAAAGCAATTTTCAATATTTTGCCAGAAGTATTGTTCAAGCCTTCTTAGCCTTTAACCTCTATTAACTCCCCTCCAACCCAGTGAGAGGAAGGGATATTTAAAATTAATTAAAAACAGAGACTTTTATAAAATGTTTGTTTATTTGAGCATTTTGTATGATTTACTTAAATTAAAAATTAAGAGTAATTATTTGTGATGTTATTTTGAGAGGCATATTACAGTAGATCGTTGAGATAAATTGTAGAAATTAAAGTTCTTAATCTCTTTGAATTGAAAGTATTTCCTAATGTAAATGCATGTTTCATAATGTCTCATTATCTTCAATTTGAATGTTTAGGCAAGTTTAATAAGAAACTTATTAAGAATCTCTTAAAGTGTAGTTTTAAGTTTGAAAACAGCGTACGATATATTATTGTAATATAACAGGAGATACAATGCTGCTAATACTGTTTTATTTAGAAGGGTTCTCATTCAGGCTTTAATAATAAACCTAAATAGTTCATGTTATTGGGTTCCAGATGCATTCTTACCTTAAATGATTTATAGTCTCAAATTAGATTACCCAAAAATAAGATGAATTTTTCACAAAATTTTAGGTTAAAAGCAGAGAGCATCTTATTGCAGGCTTCCAATTGTCCATTGCATTTTTATGATGGATATAAAAAAATAGTTTAACACAGTCCCATAAACCTTGCTACGTCATATATTTGGGTGAATTAAATAGGTTGTGTATATACTGCATGTATTGTTTTTTATTTTTCACTGATTCTCAGTAAGTTGGAAGTGCATTCAGCTATCAGGGCACGCATGACTTGGGGAAAATTTTGTATAGAGTTTATAACTTGATTGTTGCTGAACCCAACGAACAAATTTAAATTATCTCTATGTTTTGGTTTGTGTGTTATATGTCTGCAAAGAAGGTAGTCACATAATAGAAAAAAATATCATTTGAGAGAAAATATTTGGGCTTTTCAAGAGATCCTATTTTTTATTCATACTCTCCAATTCTTTTTCAACCGTAGTGACTGGCTGCTCACTTTTGTTTCGGATGCTCCTTTGTCTGTATCCATCATTGTCTTCTTGCTAGAGTTAGTAGTACCTTAGTAAGTTAGCAGTATGCATCCACTGCCATTCTTGCGTGAATATCTTCAATATATTTCTTCCTAGGTCTTCCTTTCTTTCCCAGCACTTTTCCTTCTAAAATTATCCCAATCATTCTGTTATGCCTCAGTAGATGACTCAAGAATTTTACTTTCCTTTTTTATTACATTTATTAGTTGCCTCCATTCCTCCACTTGTTTTAATACTTCAACGTTCATTTTCCTTTCTTTCCAACTGTTTTTTAACATTCTTCTCCATATCCACATTTCTGCTGGTGGGCTCTCTCCATCTTCCCTTTAAGTCCAACATTTGCTTCCAAAGAGCAAAGTGCTCCAAAGCAAGGCTTTTGTAAATCTCTTTCTTATACCTAAATTTATGTTTGCAAGTAGAAAGATTTCGTTTGCCATAAAAAACTTGTTTTGTTTGGGAAATTCTTCTTTTATCCTCAGATAAGAATCTACTGTCATGTGTTAGTGCACAGCCTAAATAGCAAAATTCTTTCACCTGTTTAATTTCATGTTCTTTTATCTTGACGTTTGTTTTTATATTTTCCCTGTTTTTATCTACAACCGTCATTTTTGTTTCGGTGATGTTTATATTTAATTTATGTTTTTTTAAGGCATCAGATACAACTTCTAACGTTCTATTGCTTTCTTTTTCCGAGTCTGACACTATGACAACATCATCTGAAAACCTTATACAATGAATTTTAATACCATTAATTGTAAGTCCTTTTGTTTTTTGCTTCATAATATGTAGACTTTCTTCAATGTATAAATTAAGTAATTAGAGAGAGAGATAGAGCACCCTTGCCTCACTCCTTTCCTTACTTTAGCTTCAATTTTGGTTCCATTTGTTTATTTTTGCAATTTGGTTTTTAAGTATCAATCTTCTGTCTCTCCAATCTATTCCTGCATTTTTCATAGTCTGAAGCACTATTTCCCAGGGAAACATATCAAAAGCTTTCTTCAGGTCAATAAAGGTTAGATTCCTGTTCATAATTATCCCATTTAAACCTTGAGAAGAAGAGACAGACTGATATTGTTCCCCTTGTTTCCGTTAGTGATTCACCACTTAACTGATCTCACTTCATCACCATCGTGTCACTTTCTACGCTTTGGCATTTTCAGCTTTTATTTCCTTCCTCCACTTCTCCGAATTATGTCATCTTAAGTTCCTCTTCCATTCCTGAATCCAAATTGGTCTTCTCCATTGTTATTATTTAATTTACTTTTTCATCTGTTATTAATTACCTGAAATTAACACTTTTGAGAAACGTGATAGTATTAAAATCATTCCTAAATTGTTACATTCCATCGAGTTTCCTTTCTTTGGCAGCATTATTGTTTTACTTATTTTAAAGTCCTCTGGTATCACCTGCCATGTCCTTCTCACCTCTGTAAACGGATGCTTTATGAGCAAGATACTCCTCGTAGTGGCACCGACCACCACCAGAGGTCCTCACAGAGGCAACCACGAAGCGATGTTGAGAGATTCCATCATTTGTGCAAGCCCTAGAGAAGATATTCTCAACATAGCTTTGTGGTTGCCTCGGTGAGGACCTCTGGTGGTGGTAGGTGTCGAGGAGTATCTTGCTCATAAAGCATCCCGATTTAAAGAGGTGAGAGGGACGTGGCTCGGTAGTTCAGTGGTTAGAACACCTAACCGGAAAGTGGGAGACCTGGGTTCGAGTCCCAGCCAAGTCACTATTTTCCACCTTTGTATAACTTAAGTCTTTAACAAACTTGAAGAATTCCTCTTTTACCTCATCTCCTTCAGTTCTTCAGAAGTTCTGCAAGTATATCATCAATTTCCATAGCCTTGCCTGACTTAAGGTTTTGTAATACACTGTCAAACTTTTATTTGGTTATTGGTGGGCCTAGGTTCTCTTCTTCTTTTCCATTTCTCTTTTTCAATATATATCCATTTCCCTCTTCAATATCCTTACCCTGGTAGAGTTCCTCAATGTACTCTTTCCATCTCTTGTTTCCATTTTTTTTCCTCTATGCCTTTTTACCATATTGAAAGGGTTAAAGGTACTTAGCATATTAGGGCCTTCACCCCTGCATAACATGAAATACATTTATTCATTCATAAGTGTTCTACCTTTCGGTAGGTTCATGGACAATCAAAAATCCCTATTAATCGCCATCTCCTTCATATCCTTATAGTTAACCACACCCAATGTCATCCAGCAACTTTAGTCTCTGTCTTCTCCTCTGTTATTTCCCCTGAATCCTATCCTCTATTACAACCTTTACCAATCCCTCTCCCCTCAATATTTGGTCCACCCAATTCTTCTGATGATGCTTAATCACGTCAATTAAAGCCCTCTCCTCCTCAACCATCTCTAACATCTCCTTGTTTGTTTTCCTATCAACCCACCCACATCTCGAAGGTCTCCAATCGCTTGACTTCTTCCTTTCTCAAGGTCCACGTTTTGCACCCATAGAGCAACACACTCCAAACCAAGGATTTCACCAATCTTTTCCTGATTCCTTTGTCAAGACCTTCGGTCATCAATTCCCATCCGTCACTTCATAAAGGATTTCTTTGCAAAAGTTATTCTTTTACGAATCTCATCTTTCCATCTTCCGTCCCAAGAGAGAGTACTTCCGAAGTAGGAAAATTTATCCACCTGCTCTAATTTTTCCCCATCCACCCTAATATTCAATTTAGCTTTCTTTCCCTTAGTGAACCTCAAAACTTCAGTTTTACTTAAGTTAATTTTCATACCAAACTCCTTTGCTTTGTTGTTAAGAGCACTTACTAAAGTTTGCAAACCCTTTATGGAATCACAGACAAAAGCTTAATCATCAGCATACCTTACAGACTTCACTACTTCCCCACCAACCTTTATTCCCTTGTTTATTTCTTCCCAGGCTTCTTTCGCCATTTCCCCTCTATATATATATTAAAAAGCGTTGGTGATGTTGGACACCCTTGTCTTACCAATTCAGCCCAATCCAATTCCCCATCAGCTATCCTTACACAGGCAGTTTGATTCAGGTACAAATTTTGAATTAAATGTCTATCTTTCCAGTCTAACCCGTATTTCTTTATTATCCCCATCAGTTTTGGCCACTGGACTCTATTGAAAGCCTTTTCAAAATCTACAAAACATACACATAAGTCCCTCTTAAATTCCAGGCTTCGTTCCATAAGTACTCTCATCACTCCAATTGCATCCCTCGTTCCTTTCCCTCTCTGAAAACCAAACTGGTCTTCTCCAATTAGTCCTTTAATTTTCCCCTCAACCCGTCTATTCAGAACCCTTAGAAGTACTTTTGCCGCGTGAGAGATTAGGCTAATTGTACGATAATCCCGACATTCTGTAGCCTTGTTCTTTTTCTGTAAAGGAATCAAGATAGTTTTGGTAAAATCCTCTGGCCCTTCATCATAAATTTTCCTAATTAAATCATAGAAACATTTCTTGGCCTTATCCCACAGGTTCTTAAGGAACTCCACTGGGATCTCGCCAACCCCCGTTGCTTTATTCCCTTTCATATCCCGCAATGATCCTTCTAACTCACTATCAAGTAACCCAGTTCCAACATAGTCTTCTTCAAATTCTTCCTCACTTTCTATTTCTATGCTGTATCACTTCAAAGAAATAAATATTTTATGTAATAAAACCAATAATTCCACATTTATTACTGAGTGCCTCAGCTGAGATATTAAGACTTCCGTTAGATATGTTGAAATATATCAGGATGACATTAATATATCCTTAAAAAGTTCTGCTGACTTCCTAGTGGATTTAAGGAATCTTTGAGGTTTCTAGAGTTCACCATTTCCTCATTCTCTCCTTCCAATATTTCATCGAAGTGATCAGATTGCTTGCCATGTTTGTTTGTTTACTAAAGAATCCACCTACTTTTTGTAGGTGAGAAAAATTTCTCTGTGGGCAGAATTTAATTTCAGTGGAAATCGGAATTATGAGCTGCTGAATCGCTCGAACAATTTCTTTCGAAGAAAGCACCAAGATGACGTACAATTTCGACGAAAACTGAATTCCATTCGGGTTGGAATTATTAGAGAATTGAACCCAAGGTCACAGAACTTAATATGGAACTTATTAAGAGCCGCTAAATTGAGTGATAAAAATAAGGTGAAATGGAAAACAATTCTCCGTATTTGAGCATACTTCAATTGATTTATATGTCACTGCTTGATATTTAATTTTCTTGGTTTATCAGCATGTGCGGAAAAATGTCATCAGCAGTGCATTGAATGTTTTCATGTATGAAGGCCTATTCAATTGAGTGGTTACTCAATGGTGGTACTCCTTATTTTGAAGAGTTAAATGATGAGAACATCTGTGCTTCTGGGGCTAACCCCCACAGATGATGAAAATGGACACACAATGGATTAAAAAAGAGGTGAATATTCGATTGAATGTCCAAATTGTAATCAACTTGCTTACATAATAAATTTCAAAGTTATTATAAGATCTTACTTGTGCTAATCAATTGATTATGTCTTTACAATCCATATCTTAATAATATTACTACTATTTCATGTAAATCATCTGACAGTTATAATGTGATTCCGCAGTTCAGTAGCCATTAAAGAATTATTTTGAATCCAAGGTTGGATCTAAGAAAATGAACATTCTTTTTCAGCTTTAGAGCACATAAGAAAGAAGGCTATTTGTGTGACACAAATCTGACTTTTACTCTAACAATAGTTAGAGTAAAAGTCATTTACAACATCAGTCTTAAAACTGATGTTGTAAATGATGTAATCATTTGGTGTGGGAGCTTAGTGGTTACTTTTCATTTTATAGATCATAAAATTCGATGAATCCACAAATTAGTTTGTAAACTGTATAATAAAACATTATATGAGATATATTCTAAAGTTAAGGAATCCATTTAATTCAGCAACTGAATCAACCATTTTGATTCTAAGAAAATTCTCTATATGAGAAACATGTGAAATGGAGAAAAATTGGATGGATAGAGTTGTGAATGACTTGTTGGAAGCATGTGGTCTGAATATTGAAGAAATTGTGTGATCATTGCTCATGGAATGTTTGGGTGGTTTAGACTTATGAAGGTATAATGATTGTGACATGTTTGTTACTGAACACCTTCAATAAGTTAAGTGGCCAATTGTAATTAAAATGCATAACCCAAAAAGGGAACATATTGTTGGCAGTTATCTCTGTTTATATGACTTTAAGTAAGTTGCCTGCAGTTAAGAAATAATGAGTATAAAGATAACTGAAGATATATTTTCCTCACAGGATCCAATACAAGAGTGGCATCAACTACCACGATATGCTGTTCTTTGATGATGAAATGAGGAATATTAGGGACGTCTCGCAAATGGGAGTCACCTGCATTTTGGTCAATAACGGCACCACTAAAGATATAGTTGAGCATGGGCTGAGGGAATTTAGCAAGAAACTGTATACGGGGTAAACCAAGACTCATTCATTTCAGGAAGTCTGAACTATAAACATGAATTACTGTTAAAATATTTCATAATATATAATTTATGTAATTGTTTCATTTATTGCTTTAACTTATGAAATAAAACAAAACTTATATTCCTTAAAATATTTTTATTTTCTTCAAGAGGTTAAAAAAGATTTCACTTGCAATCTATGAAAGTAAATCATACCTAATGGTGACTATGCATTTGTCAAAACTGGACTTTAGTCTCAGTAAACTTCTGGAATGTTTATGTTATGTTTTCTTTCCCTCCAGTTATGGAATTCCACCCAGATAAGGCTTGGCCCATTGACTATAAAATTAAAAAGGCCTTTCAAAAAGTTTCCACAATGGAGCTTCACTACTTCTGATTTCAATCCAATACTTTGAAATATTATCATGGAGAATTGCTGAAAAGATGTATGACAAAGGGACTTGGAAAACATATGCACACTTCAATCAGATTTTAGGGGGTTTGGTGACAATGAAAATTGCAGATGAATGCAAGAAAATTTTGAAAGCCCTATAAATACAAAAAGAAAGACACTATTCCTTGCTATGTTACTCAGACAACTAGATTGTTTCCATAGAATTATTTTCTGGTAACATCTTAACAAGCAACCTGATCTCTCAACATATTGTGCTGGGCAATCTCCACATGCCAGTTCATAGACCCCTTTTGTGTCTTTTTCCTCCTTCTTAGCTTTCGAATTTCCAAGCAGTTCTGAAAGATTGAGGGGCAATCAGTAAATCATTCTAATGTCATTGAGAAGTGTGCTGGCTATCCTTTACAATATCTTTCCTTAGAAAGGGTAATTTCTTCCTAGGAACTTATTCCTTCTTGATGGGGACCAGCGTTAGGGTGATTTTTCTGGAAACCATATAATTTTCTTTTCTTTGTACAGTGCTGGCAAAAAAAAAAACACAAATGTCTTTATGTGGAGAGCTGCGGAACCTCTTGGACAGAGGAAGTGCTCTTTCTTACAATTTTCGTAAATATGAGACTTACAACCATCATAAGAACAAATGATAAGAAGGGCCTCTTAAATAGGAATATTCCACAGCATTTGTGGTCTGAAGTATTGGTGGAAACTGTGCAATCAAATTTGTTAAAATAAAACTTTATCCTGGGTTACATTTCACAGCTGCTAACATTGCTGTTGATGATTAACTTTGTGTACGTTTGACAGACAAACCTTTTCTTTTCTCCATTGTTTCTTACTTGAGCATTGAGATCAAATATATATTATCCGTTCCTCATTTCTGAGCATTGAGATGGCTGTAAAGCTGAGAGAATTATCACAGACATCTAATCCCTTGCATCATATTCATGTTTCTCAATCATCCCATTTTAAAGAACAGTTTCTTTTAAAAGTTCTCCAAATGCTGATCATTATGTTATTAAGTTTTCCAGGTGGAATCAAATCAATAGGGGCACCCACTTGACCATTCCTTATTTAACTCATTTTATATATAACTTCCAGCATTATGATCCTACTTCCTTTACCGAAAACAGAATATATTATGATATCTATGCAGCATTTAATTTAACAAGACCCAAGTTAAGAAGGGGAGATTTCGGCTCCGCAAAGCCGATAACCCTCTTTCTGAATTTTATTCATAAACAAACAGGTAAAATTTCACTTTCGGATTTACCAACAAACACACTAAGGACACGCAAATCTCTGTGCGTGGATGCTTCCACTGACAACTCGAGACGAAACAACACCTCAGAGTCATTAGTTCCGAACGGAACGGATGACAGATCTTTTTTCCGTTCGTGACATTCATGAGTCGAAACAGTCACAAGAATTCCAAGAATTGTAAGAATTAAAGGAATCACATGATCGAACCGAAAGAATCGATTCTTACGAAAGAAGTTCGATTCACTCCATGTCCACCTGTTCGATAGTTTTCTTTCATCCTCGTCAACAGGTGTTATTGTTGTTGGTGAGCTTTTTTTCATATTCATTTTACATATCTGCATGCTTAAGGGTGAACCGTAGCTTTTACCATTCCTGTAGTAATGATACGTCAATTACAATCTGTCGGGGCCTTGATGTATTCAAAAACATACATTGGTTTTTATTTATGTCAGGATGTGAGGAATAGTTAAAAATGAAACGCTTATTTATATCAAGATATATGGTGCTAATTTATACCCTTTGTTTTAAAATTAATAAATTATTGGTTGCTTCAGAAATTGTAGTGTAGAACGTATATACTTTGCAATTGTGTCAAATGACTCGCCACACTAGTCAGTTTTTATCACATTTTGACCATACATATCAATTGAGGATAAATTTGTGATATTTAATAGTTGCACATATTATATTAATATTCAAACTATTACCTAAAGGGTAAAATTTCGGAAGAGGACCGTCAGGGTTTTATTTATTTTTCGAAATTTTACCACCTACAGTATCAGGCTGAAATTATTATATCTTCGCATACATCGTAAATGATTTCATCTATTGTAATCAATTTTTATTTCAAATACATCTATTCGTGCTTCAATTATACTTCTTGTTTAACATCGGTACAATGATTACTAAGAACTGCTGGAAGCATTGACATTCTAGGTGTAGGCAGATCACAGAGGCAGAGCGACGGTCTCCCTTTGTATCTATATTCACATACAAGCTTAATACTTTGTGGAATCTCATAATTAATATGAATGTTATTTTTATTTTGTGATTAAAGATATAATTAATTATTTTTAATATATTGCCTTGATTATTAATAATAACCTTGACAATGTAATAAAATATGAGAAATTTTCTTTGTGGTACACAACCTGGAAAGGGCATTCTGATAGATCGTGATCGATATTAATGTCTGCTATCAATTGAGGGGAGTCAATTAAGCATTAAGCATTTGTCTGACTCGTCTGAGGAGCTCGGATAAATTTGTATTGAATAGAATTTTATTTTGTCTAAAGACAACAATACATTTGTGTAGGATACGTCAAATAAAAAGAATATAAACAAAGAAGGAAATATAGTAAACATAAATGTACAGAACAATTAATCATTCAAAAAGAAATCTCCTGCATTACTCTTGTAGCTCTATAGATATCTATACAAATTTCCTGATTAAATTAAAGGAATTAATATTTTTAATTGAGGGTGGCAGTGCATTATAAAATTGAATGCAACTCTCCATAGAGCCCTGGGAACAAAGTTTAATATTTGGATAAATAACATGCAGATCATTGTATCTCCTGGTCTAGTGACTAAGGTAGTCACAATTCCTATCAAATAGAGAAATATTTTTCCTTGAAAACCTCACTAGAATAGTGATGTAGATACAGGTAATGTTTAATTGACATAATTTCCTAAACCGTGGTTTGCAACAAGTTCAATATGAGGCATTACACATTGAGTGAATTATTTTCTTTTGTATTTAAAAAATATCTATTAGTTTGGAGTCGCATTCTTAAAACAACTTTCTTAAATCTCACTAATAATATTAATTCATTCTCCACAGATGACACAGTAGGTATTGAATTCGTCAGAGAAAAGCTTAAGTAGTTTACAGTTCGTAAATTCATTTGCAATTAATAAAACAGTTTTGAAGTGTTTTAATTCAATCTTGGTGTAGTACGAGTAAAAAATGCATATTGATGATACGTTTCTACCTTACAAACTGCTTAAAGTAATATACTTTGCAATGGTTTATTTGGTTTGGAATTTTAGGAAAAGCCATTCTGTATACGAGTGGCTCAAATGGAGTCCTTTTAAATGAATGGGAAACCTACAGATACTTGGTGTCGAACGATCAGGGAAATGGTAAACTATGATTGTAAAAAAATGAATGCTGTTCACTTGCTATGTTATGGCTATCTTCTAGGGAAATGCTTTATGGAAATATTTAAAATCTCAGCCATACATT
This sequence comes from Sympetrum striolatum, assembly GCA_947579665.1. NCBI lineage: Eukaryota > Metazoa > Arthropoda > Insecta > Odonata > Libellulidae > Sympetrum > Sympetrum striolatum. The sequence continues at coordinate 113,798,687 of OX388343.1, read as the reverse complement.
TCATTCGGGAAAATTAAGACCATCTATGAAGTGCCTCAAAATAATTTCCAAAAATAACCTCCATGTATTCTTAGGTAGGAAAAATCGGGATTTTGGGTTGTACACAAAATACAGGACGATACAGCTACTTACAAGCCTATCTCTTTTATATCACTGAGCAGTAAAATTATGGAACATATAATAGCTATTTAATGGGTTTTCTTGAAACGTCCAATTTCATTGTTTCAACACAGTATCCATAAGACTCGTTCTTGCGAGTCTCAGCTGGCTTCATTACACCATGATGTTCTGAAGTCTGCCAAAAAATGTAAGCAAGTCGATGCAACATTTTTAGATTTTCGGAAGACTTTCGATAAGGTGCCTCATCATAAAACAAATTAGAAGTTGCGGGTATCAATGCAGAAGTAATTAACTAGATAAAAGATTTTCTCACCGATAGAGAGCAACGAGTAGTACTCAATGGTATTAGTTCCAACTTGGTGAAGGTGACCTCGGGCGTCCCACAGGGTAATCAGACCATTGTTATTTTTATACATCAATCACATTGACAGCAAAGTTAGGATATTCGCGGACGACACAGTCATTTACGGGGAAATAGACCGTTTAGAGGACAGATTAACCCTTTGGAACAACTTAGATAGAATTATGAAATTTTGCGATGATTGGCAATTAGAGCTAAATGTAGAAAAGTGTTCAATAGTTAACTTCTTCGAAAGAAAATTTATAATAAAGGATTATTCATACAGCCTCCTTGGGGAACTCCTAATGACAGAAGAATTGCTGAAATATCTTGGAGTAACTCTCACGAATAATTTATCATGGAGCAGCCATATCTGAAATATATGCGTAAAAGCACTTATGGCTTCATTAAAAGAATAATCGGTATGGGCAAAGAAAAAGTTCACGAGCGATGTTACTCATAGTTAGTTAGGCCCCACCTTGAGAATGCATGTAGTGTATGGGACAGCAAATGTCACATTTGGGATTTAGAAAAAGTACAATGAAAAGCGATACCATTTGTAAAGAATTGCTACTATAATACAGTGTTACTAGGATGATACAGGAGGCAGGGAGGGAATCATTATGAAATAGAAGACTAATTCAAATGTACTAAATAAGTTCAGAGAAATGACGTTCTCAGATGATGTAACCAATATAATATGACTTACCTGCTATGTAGGCCATTCTGATACTGCGAGGAAGATTAGGAAAATAGATGCTAGAACGAATTGTTTGAAAAATTCATTTTTTCTGAGAACGATTGATGGAAGCAATCGATCAGGAAAGTAGAGTCAAGGTGCCTGCCACTTGCCAAAAGGCAGCTTGCAGGGTTCTAGCATAGAAATAGACAAATAGGAGAGTTTTTCACCCACCTGTTATCAAACTCATTTGCTGATATATCTATGATTATTAATATAGAAAAGTGCGTCTTCTGAGATCTCCATGATTTTGAATTCTCTATTTTACCAGAATGATCCTAAACACCTTTTTGAAAAACTCCAAAATGGTCTTAATTTAGCCCTTCCTATTTATGTCTCATAATTTACAAATGTTGCCATTACAGTAAATTGCCTCCATTTCACAGATTTTGACATTAGTCCATCAATTTGGTATAATCCCTTCCATTGCAAAAATGCTTGACATTGAATTAGTTTGGTTGCTAAGGGGGAAATTTTACAAAATTTTCATTCACTAAACCATAATTCCTTTAATTTAGATTCGAAAATGATATTTCACAATCATAATAAGCATCCTCATTTAATTTCCTGTCTCTTGTTACTTGTCTCGACTTTGTAGAACTATTATTTCCAATTTAATTTTGCAAATGAAATAATGCCTGCAAACAGTGAAAATTAATTTTACGTTCATTTCTTACGTAGAATATTTGCCCTGAGCTAGCGTCAAACTAAGGATAATCTTCGAAGATGTCTTTATAGTTTTAGTTGGATATGGACGGCTTCCAGCAATCCCTCTAATTTCAACTCTCTAATTTGCCGGAAAGTGCCTCAAAAATAATTCTGAAAATCCCCACATTGCATTCTTAAGGAAAAAATGGGGATTTGGGGCCCTTCTGGCATCGAACCCATGGCATCTATCGTTGAAGTCTGACTTTTCCTGTTGATTACATACTGTCACCAGCACGTTTTAAAAGTTTCAATTTAATGACACTTCTATATCAGTTAGAATTTGTATCCCCTGTAAGAATATAGGTTTAACTGGAGAAGAAGTTATATATTATAGAATTAGTCATAACTGTGTTTCATTCAGTAATTTGAATTAGAATAGATTTGTAGATTCATTTAAAATGAAATCTAGTTTATTCAGTGCTGCATAATGTGAAATAAAGTGTTCAATTGGTTTTGAGCTGAGGTTGCAAATTATGTTGCCACCAGCAGTTCTTGGTTTTACTTCAAAGTTCATTGACTAATTATTTCTAGGGGTGTCGGATTTTCGCATTCAATGCATTATACAAGCAATTAAAACAATATCACAGGAGACATGTGGGACTTTCACTAATCTGAAACTATATCATAAAAGCTTTAATGTATAAATGCCTGAATAAGTATAAAGGTTAATTTAACCTTAAAGTACTCATACCAACAATTTAACTATCTTTTGTTACATAAAACTTTACCAAGTCAGGTTGTTAACATTGCAGGGCAAACATCACCTAGGGTAGAGTGTTTTGAATGGGTCTACCTCTAATGACTGACTGCTCAATTGACTCATTTGGCCGACAGCTTGATTGAATAACATCCCAATCCAACCAAACCCAACCCATACCATTAACAATTATGTATAACTTCTGTTACATATGTATTTGCTACAGCTTATTTTCAACTGTATGTAGTCTTTCAATCATGTTGTTGGTCAATTGAGCTTTCAGTCAATCCGAGTAAGTGAGCGTCAGTCATCCTCCTGTGAACATGTGATACTAAGTTTACCTTATTACGATCCTCTGATAGGAGTTTTCATCAATCAATCTTAGGAAAGTCTAAACCTGTACCATGCCAATGCAGCACACTCCAGTATCCTCACCCTTGAAATATCCTTGAGATTTATATATGGCTAGCTTAATTCAAAGATCAGAAGAAGTCTTGCTTTCTTTCGCAGCATTGATTTTTTATTCTGTTGAAATTTAAAAAGAACTTGAAGTAGTATAATCTGCAGGAATTCCATTTATAAAATGCCAATAAGGTGCAATCCACTAAAATTATAGTTAAACACATGCAACCAGTTTCAACGTTGTCATATCATCATGAAATCACTGTCATGTCATCATTAATTAAGAAAATTGAATATTGATATGAATGAATGGTAACAGACTTGAGGAAGGGATCAACTGCTTCAACATCATGCAAGATTCTTTTTTTACTATTTCTAAACATCTGTTTTTGGTGAACAGTGCTTTTCTCCCTTCACACTAGATCTAAACATATAAATGACATTTTAAAGGGTAGTTTTCACGCTTACTGCTAAAATAAACAAAAATATGCCAGTTGGTAAAATAATCGAATTTGCTCTCGTCCCATTGACTGCAATGCCATTAGAAGCTCTCTCCCCATGACGACATCTTTCAATGTAAACTAGGTTGGAACGCTTCATAGGGCTTTGCCAGAATAAGTTTTCTCTTTAGGACAGTTGTATATGGCATTTTCAAGAATGAAAATCTTCGCAGATGTTTGTGTTAATGATGCTTACGATCCAAAGGTTACTTAGGCTGATATCATCGCTCCCAATGTTGTATTTAAGGAGGTTTTATGAGACTGATATTTCTGTATTTTTTTACTCATACTCTTTGATTCCAATTTTTTGTTTTACCATTGTATGTATAACTGTACATGCCTGTGTTCATTACCTCTCATTAAAAGCATGTTTGCACCTCTCTCTTTAAACCAAATTGCATTCACCCCAGCGACCATTTGGGCTACATTTTTGCTCAGGGTCACTAGTTTTCTCTTATTATGATACTTTGTTTCAAGTTCAAGTACTGCATTCAAGAATATATTGAAAAATTATCTCACAATTTTCTTTTTATACCAGAAGTTAGATGTTGATCACTTTGGGTTAATTTCTTTCTGAGTAATGTTTAATGTCTTTTAATGAGTAATGTGTCTTTTGTAAATTTTAGGTTCTCATGGAGGAAATCTTCTTGGGGTTTGTTAAGAAAAATGTCTTCTTCAATAACACGTAACTGTTCAGCTTGTTGGTGTTGGGTGAATGGAAATTTCTTTGGTGACCTGGAGTTAATGATATCTGTTATTTCAAGCTTTGGAAGATTTTTAATGGTGTACTTTGAGAGTGTATTATATAGCAAAAATGCATGTTAAGACCTTCCAAGTGTTGGTGTTTCCTTGTATTAGTTTAAGGTAAGATGCATTCATTGTAATACGGTGTTGCACTGAAAGTTATTTCTTTCCCAATTAACTCGATATTCACTGAGATTGTGCAATACGGTTTTATATGCTTCATTAAAAAATGTGAATACTTGCCATGATTATGCATTTTTAAAGTTAATGTATGAACATTTTGACCCAATCAGTTTTCAGTGCTCACCTTATGTTGAAGTTTTATTTGTTTGAAAATTTATTAATTATTTTAGGCATCAAAATAAGCAAAGCCATGTCTGAGCAACCTGAAGAAGGACCCCCTTCATACGAAGGTTTGTTTCTCTTTTCTTATATTTAATAGTTTTTCCAGTTGGTACGGGTATTTATCTCCTCCATGTTTAAAATAAATTAGTCGCATGTTTTTGTTGCCATGTTTATAACAAAAAATAACAATTTAGCTGCAACCTTGTTGCTAATTTTTAAAATGTATCCCAATATGGGTTAGTCATTCTATCATTCTAAGAGCAATGATGTTTTAAATCACAACTGATAATTGAAAATATGTAGTTGAAAATTAAAACCTAAAGAACCTATCCCTTGCTATACAATTTCATTTAGTGTGGTTAATAAATTGCAGCTAACAATTTTTTTCTACAATGGCAAAGTTTTTTATTTATACTGTTTAATAACTGCAAGGAAAGAGTTAGAGATACAAAAATTGCTTTTGGTTGTTTCTGCTTGGCAAAGAACTTGAAAATTTCACTTGCCAAAGAAAATAACAGCCAAAGTTATATTCAAGTAATAAAAATAGTATGGCATACAATAGCTGGTGATGAAGACAGAGTGTAAACTGTTTTTTATATTTTTGTTCTTATGATTGATGGTTCAGGTTGTTGAGATTGTCTGCTAGATTGTCTATTATAGTAGTTATTATTATATATAGTATAGTGAACATTGTGAATGAATACTTAGTCTATTCTTCCTTTGCTTGTTAAAAGTCAACTCCTATCTAACATGTGTGATATGGGTGCATAATGTCTGTGTATGCTGTTATTGCAGGTATTCCGGCATTGGAATATGATTCACTTTAATATTTTGGTGCATTTCTTTTTAATATTTGTCTAATAGAGGCAACAAGAGGCCCTCAGAGCTCTTCAGAAAGTGAAGGTGTTTCAGAGCATGTTGGTGCTTCATCCGTATCTGAGGAATCTCATGAAAAGAAAAAGCGAGAGGCAGAGAAAAAGCAAGAGGCAGAGTACGGATGGAGGGAGAACATGGATCCAGGGTGCCCCTCTGTTTCTGGTGAGTAAAAGAAGGCTATCAAATGGTGCACACAATGTGGCTGCTGTTCATTTGATTGAAATCCACATTGTCAAAAGAAAGTCACTTGTAACAAGGGGAACACCAGGTTTGGGGAAAACTGATTTGCTCTTAACTTACAGGACACGTTGTTTGCTTAAAAATAGTGGATGCGTGTCAGACTGTTAAACTCAATGGACAATTTGTTTATGATAATTAAGCAACCGAAAATTGAAGTTTCAACCAATCAGGTGCATACCATAAAGCAAAATTTTCCTCTCAGGAAATTATTTTCTTCCATTTTTTTACTGTTAAATAAGTTACCTTTTTATGATTAAATTCCATCTTCTTACCTTCCAAGCATTCTGCCCCTTTTGGTTAGCGTTTATATATGTCCTTTGCAACAATCAATTTTAATGATCTCAGTTGAGTTATTTGCATACTTTATGTAACAAAATGGGTGACATTGGAATTCTATCATCTACTATATTTTGAAGGTTATCAGATTCATATTGGCTGCAAATTCTTAGTCAAAACCACTAGTATCATTTACGTTGCCTTTTTTGTGTGGATGCCAACTACCAAATCCTAAATATTGAGCATAAGTAGCACATATAGCCACGTTTATTTGGCCCTTCCCAGAATCTACAATCAATGGAGGCTTTTTGATGAAAAATTAGCAATATAGAATGATATAAAAAAGAATATGATGATATATAGAATATGATAATAAATTGTGCTGCTCTCTGGTGGCTTTTCTTAAGCGGTGATAATTTTTAAATTGAATTAGTCTGCAATATCTTCCAATTATGACTCAATTCAATCACTGAAAAATCACTAAGTTTTCATGAAGAAACTAAAGACTAAAATTGGCTTCCCAAAGAAAAACAAAACTTAATTCTGAACTTACGATATAAAAAAATTTTAACGTAAATAATCCAAAAATGTAAATTTGGAAGCATATCACCCGTTGCATGTGTAACAAATGACAAGAGTGCAGGAGAAACAAGTACTGGGAGATGATTTACTGAGTAAAAACAGAGATAATGGTAAATTAATTTTATTTACAAAAAATCTGCACCATTTCTTAAAACCAATATTAACAGCAACAAATATAAACAACAAATATCAACAGCAACAGCAGTTTCCATCGCACCAACGTCTGAAAATAAACAATGCCTTTCAATGATGATCAGAATAATTAGGATATTAGAAATTTTTATTACTAATTAATCATAATAATAATTTCCAATGCATATTGTGAGTATTAAAAACAAAATAGGCAAAACTGAAAATATTCACTGCAGGTATCTTTATTAATCTGCATGCGGTATGTTGAATAACAAAGTTTTGTTTTGGAATAAAATAATTCAAATCTCTTGTGGTTGTTAAAAGATAAAATATTGAAAAGAAAACTTATTCTTGTCATTTAAACTCACCTTGTGCTTCACTGAACTTCCACTCGTAACAAATTGGAATAGCGTTTGGTTTCAGTGAATGAAATGGACGTTTAAAACATCCCTCGGTGAAATGGTCACTGCAGAGGGGCACATTCTTAATGTTCTTTCATACTTCAACCACTCTGAGGAAAAGACATCTCATTTAAGTATACACATCCATTACTCGTTATCACCAACTGATGCTTATAATAATGATATTACTCACCTCACTGTATCTTTTGGGAAATAAAACAATGAAATTGGTTCATCAGTTCTGCAGCGGAAGAAATTGTTGCACCAAAGGGCACCTTTCCTCTTCATTGCAGCACATGACATGATGGCCAAATTGCATTGTAAATAGAGAAAAGAATAATCTCCAACATTTGCTCCTTAGTGACGGACACAGAACAACAAAACTGATATTCTTATTCCAACACTTAAGATAGTTTACTTTCGAGAATACCAAAAATCATTTGGAAGATACATCTTGAAAGCACATATCAGCCAATCAGGAAGAGATTGACACAGACAAGGATGGTTTCACCTTGGAGGCGCACCAATCGAGAAGACTGAGATTCTAGCGATTAGGGACATCTAGAGGTATACGCAAAAACATCAAAGCTGAGCTTCCTCTTGTTCCATGGTGGAGATTTTCTCCAATATCATAGAATAAAACTGATTTTCCATTACGACTTTTCATTTTAAATATTTATGCAGTAATCTTGCATATAATCAACAAAAATACCATCGAGAAGCATTTAGGTCCATAGTTCCTCTCAGATTGTGTTGGAGGGGACTGCACTCTACCATGTGGACTTGGCTCCTGCAATTTTGGTGTTTTTATCAGGGGGGACAAATTTGAGGAGAATTTATTTCAGATTCCTCTCCAGAAAGCTTCAAACAATACTATGGTAGAAATATCTCTGTGTGTGTCAGCATCATACTATTTTCCTTGCTTTTTTCCTTCCTTCGGTTTTCTCTGAAACAAGAGTCTGCCATTTTGTTACAAATTGTATGCGAATATCTACTCAACTGTGATCCTTAAAATCCAATGTTGTAAGGGATGAAGTGCAAGTTGATAAAATGGCATCATGTTTATCCAATGATTTCCCTCAGGGAAGTGTTCAGCGTGGCTTTAAATTTGAAGAATTTTGGTAAGTCCAAGATTTTACACAAAATTTGGTCAAATTTATGTGTAATTTGAACGTGCAGGAATCAAATAAAATTACTTGAACTTGGTTGTATGCAAAATTTATTCAGCAGTTTCCATGCAAAGTCTCAAAGTGTGCACTCAAAAAAAGAACTTCTATTTTTGCCCAGCTTACTTCGATTCTAGCCTAGTGTGTGATGTTGAATTTATTAGAATAAATAAAAGGTAAATAATGCTTGGAGGGTAAGAGGGTGAAATTTAATCTTAAAAGGATAAGTTATGGGTAAAAAAAGGAGAAATAAACATTATTTCCTAATTGGAAAATCTTGAGATCTATATGGTTATGCACCTATATGGAGTGCTTGCCTAACTTCGACTTTCAGCTGAATGTTTGCATTGAATGTTAATACCATTGTGGAACATTTGTCATGTGCCATAGGAAAACCTAACTTATTGTAAAAAGGTTGTGCAGTAGAAGTCCGTTACAAGGAGAGCTAAGTAAAATCGGAAAAGTACTCGTTATAACATGTACTCATTTTAGCCGATTTCTAACTAAGTCTGACTTAGTCCGTTCTCTTGAATCCAAGAGCAGCAAGTGTAGTGGAATGGAACTATAGGGTATTTAATCCTTCCGCGCACGGTTTTGGGTCATTTTTTTGCCCCAAAAATTGGGGTGCCCATTAGACTCGACGGCTAACTAGATTTGGGTACAATACTACTCGTTGGCATGTCTTGTAGCACGAGGCCGACCGCATCCTAAGCTCACCCTAGTTTCATATAACTCGTCAAACATTCAACCAATCCGCTATTGATGTTTGGACTATATACGAAACTGTTGGCCGATAGTTTTTAATTAAAAGGGAATTAGCTGCCCCTAAAAATTTTTAAAGGAATGATTTTGAATTGGCACTTACGTAGGAATTCCAGCATAGACGACCGCTAAAATTTTGTATACAGTGAATAAAAGTATAATAAATGCATACATTAGCATATGCCTGTATAGTACAGATGTATAAGGTACAGCGACTGGCGTGACTGCATATCTTGAGGGGCACATTACATTCGCAAGCAAATGATTTTTCAATATCCAACGCTCGAATTTCAGTATGCCCATTACTTTTGATGGTGCATCAATTTTGAGTTAACACATAATTTTATTGATTCATAACAAAACTGTGTCCGCTAATATAATCTGGAAAATTATTTCTCAATAATCGTTGAAAAATAATGGTGTGTCTTTAGATCATCTTAATTCATATCAAATTGCTTTCTCAAAATATTTTCCATTCACACCCTTTATAAGCAATGACTGATTCGCGAGGGAAGGGAAAAGGTTGCCCTGGGAATCCAAAGCAGCATTGCTTATATCTCCTATATTCCTAAGGATCCTGGATCAGATGATTTTGTGCACAGCTTCATATGAAAGAAAACCCACGGTTGCCAATATAATGGGAACTTAATTAACATATCCAGTGCTTGAGGGGTGGTCACCAAAAAGAAACAAGAGATGAAGTAATAAGATGTACAGAGAGAAATAAGTTTATAATCAAAGCTCCCTGAAGCATCTTTGCCGAGAAAAGGTGAGGCGACTCTTGGAAAACAAATGCATGAATTAGGCGACGATAACATTTACATTTAATATTTTTTTGTCGAAGAGATAACATGCCTCAGATTACCATCAGCTTGTCAGACATCGTCTCTCACGTCAATTGGCGATTCCGAGATATTCCTCCTGCAAGACAAACATAGAAACGCGGCACTCGTTGTAACGATACTTCAGAAATGACCACTCGTTATAATGGAGGTAACTGCCTATCCTTTTTGCAGTGAGACAGGCAAAGGCCAAAGACTCACTCAATATAACACGACTCTCATATGCCGTACTTGTTATAGCGGACTTCTACTGTATCTCCAAATTTTAAAGAGATACCAGGCACTTTCATATACGAGTTCTTCGTTCAGGGCATCCAATGGATGATGTAGTAACTCAGTGCTTTCTGGCTTTTGACCCCTCCATTTCTATGAAGAGACTGATAGAAATAGTTGCAGGAAATACCTGGGAATTGATATCTCTTTCAACCAATGTTCGCTAATACACATGAGCTCTGGATTTTTCTCTTGTGACAAAATTCCAGTGAAGTTAATTTGTTACTCGGGCATTGAGTGTTCATAACTAAGATATTGAGTACTTTCAAGTTTTTAACCAGTCATCTTGGGATTTAAATTTTCGATGTCGCACCCATGTTGGGTATTTAATTTTGAAGCAGAATTTGTTTCAGTTTCGTACTTACTTTTAATTTTAGAAATAAATACTTGCAAAATAATTCAGTATTCAGGCATGTCGAAACTTAGGGGAACCTCATCCATATTCCCAAAGTGCTGAAAGTCAACACCACACAAGTTTTCCTTAAGGTATAAACGAAATATTGTTACTTCAGCTTCCCAGTCGGAAGGCAATATTTGTCCAGCGCTAGTTGATGAGCGAACACTTAAATTGTTCCTTCTCATAAATCCAAGCACCCAAGATGGATAAGCTTTAAAATCCTCAACTTTATCTTGCTGAGTGATCCTCTTAGACTCTTGCAAAACACGAACTGTCGATATTCTCTTACCTTTCTCTCTCTCATTCACAACCCAATCATACAGTTCTTTTTCAATGGTTGGCCACAAGCATTTTCTGAACTGCATTGCCCTTTTCCTCTTATGTAAACATTTTAGGACTGTTTCGGTCTTTCGCCATTCCCGCACACTACTCTCGCAACCATTAAACTGTCTATTGTTAACATTAACTGTCATTATCCAAAACTAACAATATTTTTCTCTTCCGAATTCGTCTGTCTAAATTCTCCAACCTCTCAGTCATGATATCAGTTTTCATCCTCACTTTTGAATTAAATTTCCATGATACTGGAAGAGAATCCATATTCACTCCTTTTAAGAGGCTGCAACTTTTCTCCATTCATATGGGCGCAAAGAAGAACTGTCAAACGTTCTTTTGTAAATTTTCCCCCAGCACAATTTTCTCCTTTAATGGATTACGTTTTTTCTGGAAGGGCTGATTGTGAGATGGAAACATATGTGAGGAGAACATGTCCCTTTCTAATATACAAGAAACACATTGTATGCACTTATACACAGTTTGACGCAGGGAAGAAATCGCCAAAAAAAACAGCATCATTGCAATTAAAAAAAAAAATATAAATTTAAGAATATTAACAGCCAAATTATTTCAACTAAGATGTTATGCAAATAAATTTATTATCAAAAAAGGTAATGGCAGGGTTTCCCAAACCTATGTCAAGGCACCTTTGGGTGTACTGTACGACACCGTGGAGAGGCACCAGGTTAGAATACAATCATTGTACCTGGGCGACGTGAGTGGCTTGAACAGAAAAAGTTTGGGAACCCCTTGTTTATGGAGCAGTTATAAATATATGTCTACTAACTCCTTTTTTAATATCAAATTTCTTCAAACAGTAAAGATAAATAGTTGGTAGGTTTCCACGGTGATTGAGCTAGTGCTGACCTAAAACAAACTAGGGAAGCAATGACCAGACTAACGAAACAGACTCGAGGATAAAAAATTAAACATAAGACATACACTTATATAAAATAGCTGTGTCCCATCACGAATTATTACATAGTTGTTCAAAACTTTGTCACAATAATAAGAGCCATTCCAAATTAAAACTTTGTTTAATTTTAATTTTAGTTTGAAATTACACTTTTCAAAATATTTTGGTCGTAACTTTGGATGGTCGTAAGTCGGACGTTCATAAGTCGGGAAGTATCTGTATTTAGATTATTTGTATTAAAGATAATGGCTTACTTTCTTAATTTGACTTATTTTTAATTCCTAGGGATGGCTTCCATGTCAGTGCCGATGGTTCTTCCCCCTGGACTTCAACCTCTACTAACATTGGACACATTGCTTATCAGAGAAACTTATGAACGAGGGAAAGGTAAACATAAATCATTTAATGGAAGAAAGAGCTAAATATGGAGATTCTGTCACATTTACTTTTGCTTCTTGCTCTATGCCTTCCTAAAATCAGGCAACTAATTTGATTTATTTCCTAGCTATGTTTCAGGTGTATAGTCTATAATTGTGCAAGTTTGATAACTCAATTAGTTTGAGTGCTGTTTGAGGGACGTAATTTTAGCTATGACATATTCTTGTTTTTTTTGGTCATATTCTCCTTTAGGATAATAATCTCATTTATTCAGAATAGTATTTTGTCCTTGAATATATCTTTCACAAGATACATTATGCATGCTTTGTTAATTCAGTTTTATTCTTTAACCTTTTTATTTCCCTAATCTCCTCTACCATATTCCATGTACTTTTTATTAGTTTTCCTCTAAAACTACTCATCTATTTACGAAGTTGCAGCTTTGTGTTGCAGCTCTTGTGTAACGTTTCTCTGTGCACACGAATCTAAAACACCTTTTTCACAATGTTCATGTCCACTTACTTTTAGTCTAAATTTATTTAACATTTGTTTGTTATTGGAACTCCTTTTTATCCATTCACATGCTCCTCATGTAATCCATTTCTTGCTTTCTCTGAAACTGCTAAGATTAAGAACAAGCTAAAAATAGATACAGATGGGCTTCTTTATTTGCTTCCATCAGAAATTCATCAGACTTTATTTATTTATCTGTGTATTTAGTGCATGCAATCCAAAATTCTTCTCTTTCCTGCATTTCCTAGATACTTTTCCATTGCTATTCTTTGTGCAGTAACCTTTATTCAAGATTGATGTAATTCTATTGTTTGTAGTTTGAGTGCTTAATTTCAGATCTGTGCCCTACAAAAACAAAACAATGACAATGAGACTATTTTTGCAACTCTTTCATTATTTCCCATATCATTAGTGCTATAGGTTGTTAATTAATTGCAGTAATTGGATATTCATTGTACGCCTCATTGTACATTGCTGGACAATATAAACACAACACTTCATAGTGTATGGGGAATAAATTAACTGCTTGAACTGAGGAACTACGAGGGATCTCTGGCAACACTGTGGGTCGGTGGAAACTGTTGATGGGAGTCAAGTTTTTTTCCAGAGGGCTTAGTAAATTTGTGGGCATCTATCAATAATTAAGAAAGGGTGTGAAGAGGGTCTTAGTTAGACGGAACATTACATAGGGTAAATGGCACAAGCCATTAAGTTTTTTTTGCTTCTTCTTGAGATTTCAGAATTTAAAAAATTCATTTGATCAAGAATAAGCCTTACCTAGCCTTACAGACAAGAGTGAATCCTCATACGAACCTAGTCCAAAGAAGTCCAGCTATTATCACATTATTACACCCAAAATGGAGCCTTTCAACCCTCCGTAATCAAGGTTCAGTTCTCTTAAAGAACAAAGGATTGCTTCCAGTGTGGGAAAAGGATATTAGAAGTGGAGGAACAAAATACGATAAACTGGAAATGATAGACAGATGGGTACATGATCAGTTAGTTGAAGCAAGGCAAAGAAATGAACCTTATTTTACGAGAACCTTGCAGGAGTGGTCTAGTGCAGCGGCATTTCAGCACATCTCATTGGATTTTGAATTCTCTGTGATTGCAACTTAGATAAAATCCTTCAAAAAGAGGCACCGAATAGTGCAACGGAAAGTTACCCGATATGTCTCAACCAGCGAGCGAACATCATTAGAGGAGATAGTGAAATCCGCCGAGCTTTTTCAAAATCAGGCAAGAATGCTAATTCCTGAGTATAATCCTGATTTGGTCATTAATACAGACCAAACTGGGTGTGCATATAGGGGGGAAATAAGGAGAAAACTTATGCAATAAGGAGAGAAGACTGTGCAAGTGGCTCTTGGGAGTTTTAAAATAATAAAACATTCATATACAGGGTAGTATGCTTTCACTGCTTCAGGAAAGCTACTTCCAAAAGTTTTTTTTGTGTATGCAGGAATCTGGAGGTGAATTTGGTCCACGTGTTAGTGAAAATGTAAAAAAACTAGAGAAAGAATTTTCGAACGTTTCTGTTGTTTCATCTAAATCAGATAAAATCACAATTAATTTATTTATTTAATTCCTAAAAACTGTGATGAGGCCCTATTCAGGTAATGGGAAGTTTTTGTTAATAATAGACTCTTGGGGAGGGCAAACAAATAATGCAATTTATGATGAACTATTCACTGACGATGATGGTGCACCGACGTGTTGTGCGAAAATTATTCCACCGAAGTGCACATCCGTATGCCAACCTTGTGATGTTTACTTCTACAGACAGGTCAAGCAAATTATTGTGCGCCTCCAGAATTGTGCATTTTTGCTTCAGGAGAGGAGGGAAATTTCCTCCCGTGAGGATAACATTAGAATCCGCTCTTTAATCAGCAATCAGTTATCATCTCCAGCATTATGCTACAATATTGATGGTATGCATCGAAACGGGTAGATAACAGAAGTGTTTTTCGGTATTTGCGAGAGGGTTGTTTTCCTAAAGATGTCCAAAAACATAAGTGCAAGTGCTAAAAAATTAGCTTTATAAGACGTTCATGGTGCTTCTCCTTTCTGTGCTTCCCTTGTTTTTTTTAATTCTTATCATCCTAATACATGTTCGGAAAAAATCTAATGAATAAAATGCTCGAAATAATATTTTTTAAATTTACTTTGCAGTCAATTACTGCTATATTTACTATTGTATGAAAAACCAAGTTATTTACCATTAGAATTCATTATCTCAGTTTTTTCAAAATGAACATTCGGGTAAATTTCTTTTAGATCATAGGAATTGATTTAGAATATATCAAATCAGTGATTCATTGTATCAATCAAAAGGTCGTGCATGAAATAAGCTTTAATGAAAAACCATAGCAATAAGATATTTCATTTTATTAGAATTAATTCATGACAGACCATATCCAGGGTCAGTTAGACATAATTTTAAGAATGTGTCGACGAATCCCTGCCTAACTAAATACATAAAAGGGATCAATTATAGTAATTTCTATAATAACAAAAACATTCATTTTTTTAATCTGCTGTAAGCCTATGAAACAGCCAGGTATCAAGAATCAGTGCACCCTGTATATGATTGTTGAAGTTATGAAGGTGAAAAGCTACCTGAACCTTTTGTTTATATTCCTAAATGGAATGGTATGCACTTAAATTCGATCGTTTTCAAAGTAAAATAAGTATACATACTGTTAATTAGTCAATAAAACCATTTTCTTGATGAAAAAATTGGTAGCAGTACCACATTGGTGACTTGGGTTAGTTGGTAAAAGATTATCTTAAGAACGTAATTAGTAATTCTCGCTTCGTCAAAACATTAAAAAGAGGAAATAATCAATTGTAGTGATTGCTATTATTTCAAAAATTAAGTTTGAGAAAATGAAGGTTAGAAAAGTAAGAAAAATACATCCAACAACGAATTTGATAGCAGGTCCATGTGATTCACAGCCGACATCGATAGCATCTGCTGCTATGCAGGGAAGCATACCTAACTAGGATAATCATAAAAAACAATATTTTTATTGTCAATTTTCTCAGGAACCAAGGCCTATGTGGACAAACCTTATCTCACTTTTTACTTTCGCTATGTCTACTTCAATATGAAATAGGTCTCATTGTAATCGCGAACATTGTTCTGGCGACCTCTCTTTGTTAGTCATAAATTTCTATATTTATTCATGAGATTATCTATGAAGCTGATATTCTCCATATCCTCTAAGTAAGTCTGATTAAGCACCCCTGTTTACAGACAAAGTGCTTAGTTGGATAGAACCACTTTGCCCACAAATTCTCCCAAAGGCAATGTTGGAATGTTCGATTAATTGGACATTGAGGCATTCACCGACAATTAGGAGTCAGACTTTCACGTTTGTTCTTCTTTGGATTTTTCAATGCATTTATTTGTGAAATAACCTTTTACTCTTTACCAATGCTGATATTATAAGTATTCATTTTGATACAGGTCGCAGGTACAGAGTTTGCAACAGGAGTGGAGAGGTAGTGCTCTATGCGAGGAAATCGCGCAGAGGCCCAAAGGACTATCAATTGTATGACTCCACTAGGACTGCTATAGTTGGAGTATGGAATTTCTCAGTGGCTGCTGATTCCTCTCTGGTAATGCTTTCACTCCTCTTTTCCGACCATTCTTTACAATTTGTGGAGTTAAACCCATGATGCTAAATATTTATTTTGGAGACTCGAGATCAAAACTACTTTCTTAATTCATTCTTTTAATCCTTTTTTCTCATGAAGCAATTAAATTAAGTTCAGATAAAAATGTAGGAATAGAAAAAGGAAAAAACTCCCTATTTCAAGATATCATTCCTATACTTCAAGGCTAGTTATCAATTGTGGGTGTCTTGTAAATCAAGAATGTTACCTCGACATGTATGATCCATTCAAGTTATATTTGCCTAATCTAAAGTACGCAAAAAAATTATCAATTAATATTTGCAAAATTTTCCTCTCTCTGCTACATTTACATTTAAACCCTGCAATCTGCCATTGGCGTGTGGCAGGGGGTGTAAGACACCGAAATACCTCTCTAATCTGGAGAGCCATTACCTTCCCTAATACTTCGCGGTAAAAATGACCAAAAGTAGCTATCTGTCCAGGCAACTACTTTCCTGTATCGCTTTTTTGTTTTCTCTCGAAGTTCGTGTAAGTATATAACTGAGATAAAAAATCAGTTATCTCCTCCCCGAAATTGGTAGTGATAAATTTATCAAAAAGCTTCCGTCGATACTCAAGTCTTCTATCACTAAGAGAGTTCCATCCGAGGGATTCTATCATAGCTGAAAAACTGCTGTCAAATCTGAAATCTCCCTTGGCAAACCTCGCTGCTCTACGTTGAACTATCTTCTGATCGGAATTTAATCCAACTTCATGAGGATCTCAAATCACACAGCAATACTCAAGTAGAGGTCGAATCAGGGAAAAGTACGCTATTTCTTATACTCTAGATGAACTTTCCCTAAGACTTCTACTGGCTAACCTTTGCATCCCATTTGCCTTTCCTATTACA
The DNA here is from genome assembly GCA_947579665.1 of Sympetrum striolatum. Lineage (NCBI taxonomy): Eukaryota > Metazoa > Arthropoda > Insecta > Odonata > Libellulidae > Sympetrum > Sympetrum striolatum. The sequence continues at coordinate 113,781,468 of OX388343.1, read as the reverse complement.
CTTCAAATATGCTCTTTGAAGGAAAATTACTGCTGAGCGTAATTCCTAGGTATTTATGATGCATCACAAGCTAGTATTCGAGCATGTTAAATTCTGCCAATTAATTTCCCCTAGGTTAAAATTTCCTCATAAGACTATGATAAGTTATTTCATTTTCTCCCTGTTTATCTGTTGTGACTCTGATCATTTACGCAATTTTGCCATGGGGAGGACAATATAAAGAGCAAAAGTGCTTTGTCTCAAAATCAAACCATTTTGCTTGTACAATTCCCATTGACTGATGATTATTGACTGCATTACCTGTTCTACTATATTACTGTTCTACTATATATATATACTACTCTTATAGAATCATTACTGTTCTACATAACTTATCTGGATATATTCAGTATAATCCTGCGAAAATTTCTCACTTGATACAATATCTTCACGTAACCAACTCTCAATATCCTTGCAAGATCTCCTTCTAAGATTATAAACTGAGAAAGCTAGTTAACCCTTTTAAATGCGGATGGAAATTATATAGTATCCCAAGTTTCGGGTGATGGAAAATCAAAGGAATTTTACTAGAAAGATTGTTTCATCATGGTTTTGATATAGTTCTCTTATGTTATAACTTCATTAATAATTTTAATTTTTGAGGTAAGGCAGCTCACTTTGTGTACCCTAAATTTGTATCGCTCTTTCATATTTTTGGAGCAATTTCACACTTAACACAGCGAAATACAATATTCAGTTAAGTTGGTGTATTAGGAGATTTGGGATGGTGCAGAGGGCACAACTTGGTGAGAGAGCCCTAGATGGATGTTTTGTATATTACAAGCAGAAATGCTCGTTGATTCCCAGTGGGGATATTAAATTTCATAAATACTAGCGTAACAACCTTGATTGTAACACATGCTTCATAATTGTTGGTAGATAGCAATTACCAGACTTTCCAATCCAATATACCAAGAAATTTAAGTTGCTGTTAAGTCTCCAAAGCTGTATCTACTCAATATTCAATCTCATATACTTTGAATGAAAAATTTCTTCAACTAAGACGATATAAAAATATATTCTAAGATCACATTACAGTAATCCGAATGTCTTGCGTTACTGGCCGTGGTGGCTGAGTGGTTAGCATGTTTGGATGATAACGCTCCAGCACCAAGGTCCTGGGTTCGAATGGTCATTTGAGTTTGTCTATTGTTGTGAGGTTTTCTTCACATTGTTGTTACGATTCATTTTAATTTTTCACTATTGGCTGTTTATGAATCTAATGTGAATAAATGAATTAATAAGCTGCACCATGTTTAAAGTTACATTTTCAGTCGGGTACGTTCTAAAACCACCGATGAATATACTTTGTGGAAAGTATATGTATTACAGAGCTGACTCATATCTCAATCTTAAGATGTGTAACATAAACACAAAAGCAATTGCTATGCCAAATTGATTGATTGAAAAAAGATTAACACCAATAACAGAGGAATGTTAAATGAATATGGAGTGGAAGCACTTAAAAAACAAAGAATAAATCAATTTTGAAAACAAAACAAATTTTTTTAACTTTTTTGGTCAGTTATACGATGTTGGAGATTTGCTAGAACTTAACAACTTGCCGTTCAACTCCTTAAGGATTACATACACCAAGTCTGGGAAATTTCTACGTTCTTTGCTAACTCCACTTTCTTCAATTGCTAAATATACATCAATGCAAATACAATAGATTTAATACTTAATTCAGAAAATTATATTCAATACATCCGATACTTATCAGGGGTTCAGTTCTGTAATAATTCTGACCCGAACGGAATTCAGTTTTCGTTGGAATTATACGTCATCTTGCTGCTTTCTTTGAGTGGAATAGCTGGAGCAATTCAGTAACCCATAATTCCGATTTCCGCCGAAATCCAAATTTCTCTCACCTACAGAAAGTAGGCCCAAGGAGGAATCTTCAGTAAACAAGAAACATGGTGGCCAATCTGTTCGCTTCGATGAAATATTGGAAGAATAGAATGAAGTAGTGGACTGTAGAAACCTCAAGGATTCTTTTAATCCATTTCCAAGTCAGCAGAACATTTTTAGGAGATATTAAGATTATCCTGATATATTTAAACATATCGAACGGAAGTCTTAATACCCCCGCTAATGAATTTGTAATTATTTGTTCTTTGCATGAAATATTATTTTCTTGGAAGTAAAATTTATTGTCAATTATTATAAATGTATTTATGTTATGCAGGGGTGATTTCTCCTCTTGCTGATTTGCTGTGCCCTTTCGTTGTCGTTATTGGAAGCAAGAAATAGAATAGTGGACAATTAGTTATCTTTTCCTTACATCTTTGAACTTTAGAATATATACTTCATATATTTTACTGTATATTGTAAAGTTCAATATTCATTCTTTACAATAATTCAGTATAGGAGTGTGCCAAGGAGTGGTATTAAAACATTAACCCTTGAGCATTTGTGCTAGTGCAATGAGTACGCCAGTATATACATTTTCATTCGTAACTTTTTTATCTTTCCTTGTAATCATTCTTTGTCCCTCTAGTCTTCCTACAATAATGTTCTCTATGTACCACCCGAGTTTTGCATAAATTGGGTTCAATTTACAGCAACAAAGAAACTTTTTTGAGGCTCATGTAGCGCTGGCGCACTCCGTGCTCAGGTTCAACCGAATATTTTACTGCAAAGAGGAGTAATGTTTTTGGGATAATAAGACCATTTCTGTGTAATAATAAATGAATGTGAACTGTGAAGGTTTGTGCACAACTTTATACATAAGTTATTTCCTTGAAGGTTTCAAGCGTTTAAAAATGTTAAAGCTTGATTTATTCCATTTATCATTGAAAATCTTTTCAAAAATAAATGCGATCAATCGATTCTCAAGACTTAAACTATTGGCTTAACAAGGCTTAAACTATTTTGAACTTAAAAAAATTGCAAAATTTCTGCATGTTTTAAGTTTGAATTTTAAACTTGCACTCAATTTAGCGGGGAAAGTTGGCAGCTGTGATCCCAGCCAGCACGTGTGTCGAACGGAAGTTGTCAGAGTGCAAATGGAGTGTGGCAGGTTGCACTGTCTGAATTTTGTTAGATGCTAATTATCAACATGTCATTGCATCGAATCTAGGCGAAATGTATGGAAGGCCTTTAAAATTGAAATTGTTCATTTAAATGTGAATTATTATTGGGAACTAAAAATCTCTCTTTCCCAAAAATAAGACTAAAATTTTTCAAAAAGCACTCGTTACGTGACGGAGTGGGGGGGGAGGGGTCCTGCCTGGCGTTATGGTCCTGTTACATGGAGGGGATAGTAAATTGAAGAATTTTTGCATTACGTAATTTGTGTATGATCCAAGAGATGCATTTTATAGTACTAATAAAATCCCTAAAGGACGTACCTCAAAACCAGAAGATTACATCCAATATCTTGAACGTCAATTTTTTATAAGACTATCGAAAACATAGCGAGTTCATAAATGCGTTTCCTAAGTGATAAGGGGAAAATTAGTCAATGTCAACACAGTTTCAATAAAGGTAGATCATGTGATACCCAGTTAGCCATTTTTCTCAACAATGTAGTTAAAGCAGCTGATAATGGTATAAGAACAGACGCTGTATTTCTAGATTTCAGAAAAGCTTTCGATTGAGTATCACAAGTAAAATTTATTAATAATTTGATGACTTACAGAATTAACAGAAAAGTTGTTGAATGGATAAAGTCATTTCTCGGAGACAGATCGCAGGGAGTTGCGTGGGACAGAATTCAATCGGATGAGGTTTATGTCACATCCGGTGTTCTGCAGGGAAGTGTTTTAGGACCAATTTTGTTCTTGAGTTTTATTAACCCTTTTAGTGCGGCAGGCCGATATATCGGCTTTTGCCACTCAGCTGAAAAGTGCGGCGGGCTGAGATATCAGCCCGCCGATTATCATTATTATATTTATCATATATTATATTACTATTTATCATATGTTATATTATCAAATACAGTGGTACCTCGAGATACGAGCAGCCTAACATTCGAGTTTTTTGAGATACGAGCCGGAGCTCGGGCCATATTTTCGTTCAAGATACGAGCCCAAATCCGAGACACGAGCTGTGTTTCCAAGCCAAGTGCAGCCAAGAAGGCAAAAACAAGTGATAATTAAATTTAAGTAAATGTTAAGCTTAGTTCAAGTTTAAAATTAAGTCCATTGTTTTAAGTTTTTTCTTTCATTTGAAATAAGGAAAGTGTAGTTTTAGTTTTAAAGTTACGAAAATAGTTTTAAGTTCTGAAAAAGCGCCGTTTACGTACGTGTCTAGAGTGCCTTCCCCCCTCCCTCCTCCTCGCCGTTCACCTTCGTTAGCCGCACTCGTCTGTCTCCAAAGTAAGACTATTATGCTAAATAACTCTTTTATTTCTTTATTTCATATTTTGTTATGTATTTGTTAATTAAACATGTTTATTTGATATTTAAAAACATATCTTTATTCATAAATTACAATGGTTTGGGGATTTTTCATAGGTCCGGAACGGATTAAATCGAATTCAGTTATTTTAAATGGGAGAAATTCGTTTGAGATACGAGCCGATTGACTTACGAGCTCGGTTCTGGAACGAATTAAACTCGTATCTCGAGGTACCACTGTATTACATTATCATATATTATATTATCATATATTATATTTATCGTTATCAACCAGTTTAATCTCATTAATTAAAAAAAACGCATATAGATATGTAAAAAATAGCTTCATATTGTTTTTATTCCTAGTTGCCACATTTTATTAAAATACCTTCCCCATTTCTCGCAAGTACCCCAGGAAGAAGGAGAGCACCAAGAGAGTTAATGAGTAAAGTGCAATGTTAAGCAGGGTAAGTGTATTCGCTGATGATACTGTTGTGAGTATCGATGGAAGCTTTTTGATAAATTTGTCACTACCGATTTCAGGGAGGAGATAGCTGATATTGTTATCCCAGTCATAAACTTTTGCAATCTTCAGGAGTAAACAACAAAGTGATGCAGGGGTATAGTTGCCTGGACAGATAACTACTTTTGGTTATTTTTCCCGCGAAGTATTAGAGGAGGTAATAGCTCCCCAGGTTAGATAGGGATGTTGGTGTTTTAGACCCCCTTGCCACGGGCCACTGGTAGATTGCAGGGTTTAAATGCAAATGTAGATGTAAATTTCAAGGAGCTTGCGTTCTGGAAGGATTGGCAGAAATTATGCGCAATTAGAATATGTTAATTTTGTAAGGGTCGGAGATGTGGGTGTGTGTGCATTCCAAGGACCTCGTTATTTGGAGGCCCTTGACTCTTTCTTCGTCTATGTCTATGGCTCTTTCCATAGCCCCATATATGCTTAATGACTGTTGCTGAGCTGGTGGTCTATCAGAGGGGATGACCAAATGGCTAGGGTAGTCTTAAAAGAGTCCCTTTTTGGGAAGTCGGGCAGCGGACGCGAAAGAGGAAGGACATTTTGTGCAAAATGGAATTTAGAAGACCTAAGGGGTAGGAAAGGTAGGTAAATTCAAAAGTTTGTTTGTGAGGCTCTACATTGTAAGGGAAGGAAATGAACCACTAATGAGGAATGGGAAAAGATTAAAAGCTGTGTTAAGAAACCATTGGGAGTGTAAAACAAACTAAAATTAGGAAACCTTGGATAGTGGTAGAGATGTTAAAATAAAATGAAAGGAAATGGAAAAGGGTCATCACCGAGCATGGGTGTAAAATGCACAGAGCACCAACATTGAATTAAGAATGGTAATGAGTATGTCCTTATTAAGGCTTTGTATTATCAGTTTAAATTTGCTCCAAATTTTTGGCTATTAACTTTAAAATAAGCTGTTAGATAAACCGTTTGAAAAGCCCAGTGTATTTTCTAATGTAATGGAAACTTGGTGCTGTGTTGTTTGTTCTGAAATAAAATAAATGGCATTTTGTAGAGAAGTGAATGCAAGTCTTCTCTGTGCCAAAATTCAATCCAATATGAATACAGGAAATTGCATAAGGATGTTTTACAACTCATGACAAAATTACCAGTGTCACGAAATCACCAATTTGTACTCAAAGTCTTGTTAGAATTATTGATGAAATACAGAATCATGAAGTAGTGAAATGTATTACAGTTTGCCAACCTGGAGTGCCCCCCTAAGATACCCTTGGCCACCATAAGAGCAGAAGAGTCACCAACTGATTCAGGGTCCAATCATACTGTAAAATACACAGTTTGCAATGTCCTTGGTCAACCTGTTTTCACAACATCTTCCCCAACCATCATGGATGATCAGGATGCAAATATTAAGGCAAGTCAAAATTCAAATACTTTACTTACATTTATGGAACAATTGTTATTGATTCATGGAATGATTAAATTATCATCAGGTAAAAAACATGAATAATTTAGTTTATATTGACAATATAAATGTTACATGGTACTTCTCCTCCATACTAGTATTGATCTCTCAGACGAACCTTGAAACTAACGTTCTTAATATGGTCTGCATTGATAAATTACTCTGCGCCAACTAATAGGGGTTGATTCATTGGTCTGAAATTCTCTTAATATGGATTTAGAATTTCATACAAAGATATATTTTCATATGTAATGTCATTATTAGACTTTTTTATGTTGGGCATTCTAAGTATATGTAATATAATACATAATATATAATAATATATATTATATAATATCTATTTAATTTTTCTCTGGATATACCTTTATATAAACATACAAAAATATATAGATATCTATGTATTTTATATAACTCCTTCTCCTTCATTAACATATGTAGATATATATATATAGGATACTACTTCACAGGCTAAACCACAAGTGTCATTTACTTGAAATTTTTACAGCGTCTAGGCCCTGACATGAAACCCCCAGGAAAAGTGAGAAATCGATCATTCTGACCATAGGTTCGATCCAGGAAAGGATCTAGAGAAAAATTTTGGGGGGGTCCGATCAAAAAAATTTAAAAATAAAAGACATTTCGGTTTTCACAAAACGTGACGTTAGAATTGTGTTAGACAAATTTGAATATATTTGCTAGTGATTGCTTATTAAATTGTGTGTTTATTTGCGTTTCATTTTCGAAAAATAGGCACAAGTGATATTTCGGGGGGGGTCCGGACCCCCAGGACCACCCCCCTGGATCCGTCCCTGGTTCGATCCCAGAATGCCCCAAAATCCCGATTTTTCCCTTTAAATGCATTGCTTTCATTTTCAGGAATTTCTAAAAAATACTTCCCGGATAGGTAGAGAATCAAAACTCAAGAAGCCTACAGACATGGTCATGATCTGTTGAAAACATTAATGACTTTTACAGAATATGTCCTGGGTTTGATGCTAGGAGGATGTAAAAATCTCCAATTTAAAATATATTGGGGTAGTTTTTCATTTTTTTTATGCACTTATTGAAATGATAGGAAGTTCTTGCTTTGCTAGATGATATATATTAAGACTCAGTTTAAGAAAAAAATTTAGATAAGACCTTGGTGTTCCTGGGTTTGATGCCAGAGCACATTAAAATATCTCACATAAGGAATATATGTGATAAGTAGGACATCGTTTGAGGCAGTTGCAGCCAATATTTCTGCGTGAATTTTCACACATAGTTAGAAATGGATTTTTTCTGTTGTGCTGCATAGTAAGTATCAACAGGAAGTGCAGGGTTCCATGCCAGATGGTGAATATATCTCCCATTTCAAATATATTGGTTTAATTTTAATAATTCTTCTGGAGTCTTAACTAATTAACATATGTGCTTGCATTAAAGAAGCAGATCATAGGATATATAAATTATTGTTTTTCTTGGTGATGATAAATTTATTCTCGCTCAAAATTTAACCATTTGTTTGCAGTATGCAAGCAGCATTTTACTGGTAGATATATACGTGTAAAAGCATATTGATAATACAAAAGAGCATGTTTCCCGTGACCCCTATGATTTTGTATTCCCTATCCTACCGGGATGTAGCTTAAAATATTTTCGAAATTGGATCATAAATAATTATAAGTTCCCGCCATACGTTTTTTAAATAGTAGAGACTCCTGGTGTCGAACCAAGAATCTTTGGGAAAAGATGAATACATGTAACGCCCTTATAGAAATATAACTTATTTGATTCGGATTTTTCAGTTGATATTATACCGGGAAGGTCCAAAATTAAGACTCCATTATCGCCATCTGAAATGCATATGGTAATGCAAATGGCTCACTGGGATCGAACCAAGGATGATCAGCAAAACCTAATACACGTATTTGAAATATATCTATGATCTTCATTAATATACCAGGATTTAAGTTTCTATATTATCAGGAAGGGGTTAAAAAATATTTTAAATCGTAGCAATTTATAATTTTGAGGTGCCTGGTGTCGAACTCAGGACTTATTGGCAGGTGCAAATAGACATTATAACTTGTAAGGACTTGATCTTATTTAATGCAAAATTTGAAGTTAATATCATGCCGGAAAGTGCTAAAATTGGTTTGAGTTATCTCCATAAGAAATACATTGAGGATTGTAAATAACTCACTGGGATCGATTCAAGAAATATCAGCGGAACGTGAGACAGCATACATAGAATATATTTATGATGTCTATCTACATGCCAAGTTTTAAGTTTCCGTGTCATAGGGAATGGATATAAAAAAAATCTTAAAAATCACCACAAAGCATTTTACATGGGAGATATTTGCCCTGACCTAGCATCGAACCAAGAAGAATCTTCGAAGATGTCTTAATAGTTTTCTGCGGATATGCACGGCTTCTTGCAATCCCTAGAATTTCAACTCTCTACTTTGCCGGGTAGTGCCTCAAAAAAATTTTTGAAAATCCCCGCAACGTATCTATGGAGAAAATCGTGACTTTGGGGCCTTCTGGAATCGAACCCATGACACTGAGGTTAAAAGTAGCCTTTTTTCTGGAGGTTAAGGCTACCACGTGCTAAAATTTTGAGTCAATGACGCTTGTGGTTTAGCCTGTGAATTTGTATACTATCTTTATACCTATATACATCAATGAATCCGGAGAAGGAATTATATATAATAGATATATAGGTATATCGGGAGAAACGTCTATATATAATACAAGTAAAATATTACAGGATCGTATCTTTGGTAGATTTAACTACTGCTGGAACTATTCTGTGTCTAGCATGAGTGCTTAAGGTAGATATTCTGGTGTTTTGAAATAGCAGCAGATTAGCTATCTTGTGGGTGCTGAAATATTGTTGTGGCTTAAGATAATCTACTCAATGCATTTTTGACCTTGAAAAATCTTTTTCATGGTTTGTTTCTTATAATATAAGAGAAAAATCCTCCTTCAAATTGTTGTTAAAATACTTGGATAATGTGAACGTGTCATTATTTATTTTATAGGTCTATTCAGTTTCATCTCCAGGCACAGTTGTTGCAGATTTTACGTGGAATGTAGAGCATCCAGAGACTGCTGATGAAACGCAAACAGTCATTGAAAGGAATAGTGAAGGCTCTTTTGAGAAATGGGTCAAGGTCACCTTTCCTCTGGATTTGGAAGTCAAGATGAAAGCTGCCCTACTGGCTACTTGTTTCCTGAAGGTATAAAACATTGTGATACCCAGTTAGCCCTTTTTCTCTATGATGTAGTTAGAGCAGCTGATAAGTGTATAAGAACAGATGCCATATTTCTAGATTTCAGAAAAGCTTTCGATTGAGTATTGCATGTAAAATTAATTCATAAGTTGACGGCTGATGGGATTAATAAGCATCAAATCTAAAGCAGAAGGTGCTGACGGTATTCCAATCACTATCATTAGCAAACTATATCCTTTATTGCAACATATTATAACAAATATTTTCAACCTATCGTTTTTAGTGGTAAATTTCCAAAACCATGGAAAAGAGCACTAATTAAACCAATTTTGAAGAGCTTCAAGTTGAATATTGATGAATTTAGACCTATCAGTTTCCTTCCGGTTTTATCAAAAGCTCTCGAGAAATTAGCGCATCGGCAAATTACAGAATATTAAAATAAAAAATCGATCCTCAGTAGTACACAATCAGGCTTTCGGAAGTCACATAGCACCACAACAGCCCTAGTAAAAATAACTGATGATATTTGAAAATCGATGAATAAAAGCAAATTAACAGCTTTAATCCTACTTGATCTTAGTAAAGCCTTCGACTCGGTAGATGCGGAGTTAATGCTTGCCAAATTGCGTTTTATAAGGTTCTCAATATCTTCAATTAGTTGGTTTTCTTCCTATCTACGTTACCGTAAACAGAAAGTTGTCTCGAATGATTCCTCCTCCGCTTGGATAAGTATCAATCGTGGTCTCCCACAGGGATCAACCCTTGGCCCCTTATTGTTTTCTCTGTTTATTAATGACTGTCCTCAAGCAATTAAACATTGTAAGCATCATTTATAAACAGACGACTTACAGATATACATCGACACCACGATTTCTGGCTTCCATGAATACATACAGCACGTAAATCATGACCTCGAACAAATTAATAACTGGAGTAAAGACAAGTTTTTGAAAATAAATCCTTCAAAATCGCAAGCCATTGTCATCGGGACACCCAAGTTGATAAGAAGGCTTAATCAAGATAACGATGCAAAGCTCACGTTAGACAACTCGCAGATTATATTCTGTGACTCTGTGAATAATCTGGGTGTTATCATTAATAATAATCTTACGTGGTCGGAACACTTCGTTAATGTGTGTAAAAAAGTTTATTCTTCAGTTGATTCTCTTAGATGCCAGGGAAGTTTCCTGACGCCTTCGATTAAAGCTCAACTGATAAATTCATTAATCATGCCACACTTTGACTACGGTGATATTGTTTACCAAGACTTATCCAAAGAATTAGCTACCAAATTGCGTGCCCAGAATGCATCGGTTCGGTTTATCTTTAACTTAAAGAAATTCAACCATATCTCGGGTGCGTTTGAGAAATTTTCTTGGTTCAAGCTCGCTTCTCGTCGAAAATTACACATCTTAACAACAACTTACCGTGTCATGCGATTACAAACTCCCGATTACCTCTTTTCAGAATTTGTCAGCTTAGGGTCGGTACATAATTGTAACACTAGAGGAAGAAACAAATATTCATTCCAAATCACAGGACGGAAATGCTACATAAATCCTTTGCAGTGACCTCTGTTAATTTATGGAACGCCCTCCCGCACAGTATCAAATCTTCCTGTTCTATCCACACTTTCAAGAGGAAATGCCTTTCGTATCTTCTAGAGAATCAATAACGCTAATTATCTCCATCATAGCATTTTACATTTTACCATAAGTCAAGTTCGTTTTTTCTTATGTTTTCAAGCTGCATGGAACAACACTTCAATCTTCTTTCTTTACTTTGGAATATTTTGTTCGTTATTGTTACTACAGTTTACATCCAGTACAACCTTTTCTTTTTTTCCTATTTTGTATTTCCATAATATTAACTTTCTTTAGATTATTGTTTATGCCTAAATCATGATTTTAACTCTCTTATATAATTATTGTAGAGCGTTATTTTTGGATTGATGGTGTTTTATTTTCCTTTTTTCTAGAACAGTCATATTTTTTATCACAAGTGTATGTATCTACTTACTGTATTCTCTGCATTTCATTTTTTATTAACTTTCATTATTTGTCTTGATAATATCTCTAACACTTCTTGTAATTTTCCAGGTTATATGTACATTGTTTTCTTTAATGTCTTTTAGTTTTTGCTATTGGTAGGTTTGCGCTGGTTTTTCACATCCCCCTTCTTTGTAAGTGTTTTCCTGCAGCGGATATTTTTCCTAAGCCTTTCTTAGTTTTTTTTTTACATCCGCAATCCCTTCTCACATTTTCTTCTATTTTGCTCTAAGTTTCATTGATACATGTAATATACTTATAATAATGTAACAGCTTAACTACAGGTTAGATGGAAGAGGAGACTTTTTAGTCTCAATCTCGCCTAATAAAGACCCCTAATAATAATAATAATAATAATAAGTAACGGAAAAGTTGTTGAATGGATAAAGTAATTTCTCGGAGACAGATCGCAGTGAGTTGCGTTGGATGGAATTTTATCTGAAGAGGTTCATATCTCATCCGGTGTTCTACAGGGAAGTGTATTAGGACCAATTTTGTTCCTGATATATATTAACGATGTTGTGGATCATGTTAAATGCAAGGTTAGGTTATTCGCTGATGATACTGTTGTGTATAGGGAGATCGTGACTGAAGATGACATTGGTTGTTTGTAGAACAATCTGAATATGATTTCAAGTTGGTGTAGTGATTGGCAGCTTGAGCTGAATGTAAATAAGTGAGTTGCCATGACTTTCACGTGGTCCACTAACATTACCTGCATACCATACATAATTTCAGGGAATCCCTTGGAGCTCGTGATGCATCATAAATATGGTGTGGATGTGTGTTGGAAGCATCATCATAGCCCTTGGAAACAAATGGGAGATTGTGCTGTCGTGGTAGCTTAGTGGTTAGAGCAACCGACCGGCAATTGGTAGACCCGGGTTAGATCCCCGGCTACGGTAGACTTTTTCTCCTTCATTTCCATCGCGTATATTAATAAGCATGTGATTTCAAGCGAACTTCTCCGTTTATCATCCTGAGTAGTAGAAAAGGCGAATAGAATGCAAAGGTTAGCCAGTAGATTTGTTAGAGGATGTTCATGGAGAGTAAAAGAAATAGCGTACTTTTCTCTGATTCGGCCTCTACTTCCCATTGTCCCATGAACTAGCAATAAAATGAAGAGTGTCCAAAACACTGCACTTATACTCTTTCTTTCGCTCCAAACTTAATAGTGCTTTCCTCACCAGCATCCTCTTGTAGTGGACCTTGAAGCTTCGTATGACCCCTAAGTCCAACGGCTGGAGTTCACTAGTACAGTTTGCAGGCAAGAAAAGCAGTTTTACGTGTTTTAGGACAATTTTTGGAGGATGCGCAGGGCACTGATCCAAAACTAATAAAATTTTTCGGTTCAATCCGCCCATTCTTGCATCTAATTGATGGAGGAACTGGGTGAAGGGATCGCTTGTCATCCATGCCTTCTTGTTGCTGGTATATTTGCAGGGAAAGTATTTAATGTTTTTAAAGCAACGAGGCCTCGCTGCTTTACCCACTACAAATGGCTTCATTTTTCCGTCACACTGGCATTGGCACAGAGTAATACCGTCAGACGTAGCTTACTATGCTTTCCCCCATGACATGGCTCTCCTTTCATTGCAAGTGTCTTGCTTGGCAGTAAATTGTAAAATAAACGGTCTCGTCTGCATTGAACATATCATCAGCATCATACTCTCCTATGATAGATTTCTACTGAGTCTTCCAATCTTGGACCACATCACTTGAAACTGAACCACTTTCCCCGAACAGGGGGGAACAGAAAGAAAGCCATTAAAATTAATGTTAGTTACTAGAATTATATAAACATGAGTGGTGGTGAGAGAAAAATGAAACATGACACCAGCTTACCTGCAAACTAAACCGTGACGTTTTTCATCTTTTCAAGCCACCCATTCGAAGCTTTAAAGTCTTCTATTCCTAGTCGTGCGGCACACGCCAAAGCCTTCTCTTTCAGACACACTCCATCGATGGGAATATTTTCAGCTGCTTAAGCCAAGAAATTAATACTGTTTCCAGGTCTTCGTATTTGCTGTTCTGTATGCGATCTCTTCTCCCGGACTCGTTACCGCAACTCCGTTCTGCTCGTAAAATGACTTCCTTATTCCTAAGAACAGTCTTTAAGGTCAATTCTGGCAAATTGAGTTCTTTAGCGAAGTCGGTTTTCTTTCTGCCATGAGACTGCATCGTGATGTGGGTCTCTATTGTGTGAAAAAGTCTTTAGACGCCATATATAAGCCGCAAGCTCTGGCTGGTTGCAGCCGAAGCGGTTTCAAAATTCACAATTATTTCAACGGTTTCTCCCCGGCAAGTCGTATAAGTGAGGCACTTCCTGTCATGGGACCAGAAAAATACGTTTCATAATGGAGTATAAATGAAGTTTCATAAGAGAGGTTGGAAATACATGGGGACTTATGAGGTTATTCACGGGACCAAAAATAATCGGTGTATAAGTGAGGTTGTCGTTCATACGAGGGTCGTATTTCCGAGGTTCTACTGTATTTGAAAATATTTAATGAACAGCACTACAAACATTCGGTTTTTTGGGAAAAAATCTTCTCAACTGAAGGTTGAAGAAGGGAAAAAGCTTTACTGTGAGGGGAAGCACAATCTTCTATTTTAAGAAGGGGGTATTATCTGCCACTTCTTACGTAAACCAAACCGATGTCAGTCAGCAGACGATACAATGTGGTTGTTCTAAAATTTGGTAAATTGTCATCCATACTCACGGAATTTAACTAAGCTCTTAGAATTGGAGGAATATTTTGAATGAACATTTGATACACTTTCCCTCTTACTCCTGGTCTTACAAAATAATCGTAAATAAACATATTTTGCATTTTTTACTGCTCTGTTCAATCTATGAATGAGAAAATGTTTGGAACAAGACGATACTCGGTATTCAAAGACAGAAATGAAAAATATCTCAATGCCTAAGGTGAAAAACACATTTGAGCTGAATCCTAAATATATGTTCATGTTTTATAATGCTTTTGTCAACTAAAAAAAAACCCTAAGTGCAGCTTTAAGTTCCATTGCCTTAAACACTTCAATGGAGACTACATGATTAGAGGTGCCTTCTAGACTGTGAATCATAAGATTCTTTTAGCATTTTTTTAAGAAACGGGCATGGAAAGAATAGGAAAGGTCACCCTTCCCGCTAAATTTACGATCCTCGATGGCGAGAATTATTACCAAAGATCATAAGGGCCCATTTAGCATTAATAGGCTGAATGCGAAAACTAAAATTTAAACATATTTCTTAAGAATGTTTAGATCCTAAAATCGTTTTTTTTTCATTATGTGTTCAATTTTCATTAATAACTGGAATAATCAAATCTTAATTTTATTCTGCTCAAACGGAATGACCCTTAGCAGGATCCATGCACGTCAAATTTCACAAAAGTTCCAAAAACCTAAAAGTTCAGAACCCGGCAACAAAAATAGTTTCTCGGCAGTAACATCACCAGTAATGGTTTCTTGGTTTTTTAGTAAAAAGAATGTGATTATTTCTTTTTGATTTTGTGGAATAGAAACCTTTGAAGCTTACCACAGCCAAGGATGCAATCTAGGATCAACATGACTGTTGAATTGTACCACACGGTAAAACATCAACTAATTGAAAAATTCATAAATTCTTTAGTTATCAAGATAAAGTCTTCAATTTTTCTCAAAAAATATACTTTTCATCAAATTTCATACGCACATTTTTGGAGGTATTTCTTAGAGTATGAGATTTTGCTTTTTTGTTCAAATTCTTTTATTCATGTTATAGGAACGTTAGATCAAAAAAAAACATATTAAATGTTACTGTTACGGAAAGTAATGCATAGAGCATATGAGCACCATTACCTTGAACATGAAAGCCCCGATTTACAGAAGGAAAAAGGACGTGGCTAGGTAGTCTAGTGGTTAGAACACCTGCCCAGAAAATGGGAGACCTTGGTTCGAGTCCCAGCCAAGTCACCATTTTTCTCTTCTTGTACAACCTTGGGTTAAGTCGCACGCTTTCCTGTGCTGTGTTAAAATCTTCATCATTTGGCACTTTGAAATAATTACAAAGATATTGAATAAAATTACTCGTTGGAATTATAGAACATCATCAACCTATACAAATTTGCTCCTGTTTTCTCTCAGAGGGCTGATATATCGGCCTTTATGAAAATTACTGTTAAAATCGCTATAGTATATCACATTTCTCTTAGATATTGCATTTTTTGCCATATCAAAAGCGTGAATAATCTGCTTATTTAAAATGTTTTCATTTTAATTCATTATCAATTTTTTACACTTTTCATGATGCATAATTCTTATTATAATTTTGCATTTATATATTAAGTGTTTGGAAGCTCAATATAATTGTGTGCTGGATTTTTGCTGAGTTTTTTTTTCACTATGAAAAGACACTGAAAAACTAATAACCTGTTGGTTCTGCTATACTTTGAATGTATTTTGGTAAATTTATTTTGATAAAAATTGCTGACTTCATCTTTGTTTAAAAGATGAATACAGAACATTGCTTCGTAATAAATTTGGTTTCTCTTACCATCCTTCAAAGCAAATTGTTTGGGACCCTGTGCTATGGAATCACATTGCCCACATTTCATTACAAAAGAGCAGCTCTGAATGGAATAGGATTTTGATCTTTCACTGCCTTTGAATACATTTTTGATAAAATATGAGAAACGCTGTCTTTTCTCTTATGGCTGAGGAAGTTTTATGAAGTTTTTCCCTCGCAGTTTATCGTACGTGATTTCAAGCAAATACATACAACTTTATTATTTTGTTGATATTCGTTATCTGAAATGGCAATTGAAAAGGTTTGGATGAATTAATATTTGTGTGACTGCCAAAGAATACTATTGGCATAATATATTCATTCCAGTGATTGACAAGGCTCATAGCAGATATTAGAACCCTTTATGTTTTGATGCAATAAACACAAGTTATTTGTAGAACGCATTACCCAAACTACTACTTTGTTGGGACAAGGATTATTGAAACTTTATAGCAGTCTCGCAATTGGGAAAATTCTACAAAAGCCCTCTAATAAACATTTGCATTGCAATCAAGATACGGAAATAACTGGCCTTCTTTCTGCAAAGCATCAGAGAGGATAACATGGTATATAAGCAATGTTGCTTATAAATCACCCCCTGCCATACACAACTGGGGACTTGCAGATTGAAGATCTAAATCTAAAGAGATTCCCAGATGTCCGATGGCCAACCTGTGCTTCTTCTTTTGCCATATACGTCACTTGTTTGTCTTCCATTTGAAGATTAAGATAACAAAGTCTATTGTCTGGGTGTTCTCTTACATTTTCCCATTGCCCCTATTTCCGAGCACGAAGGAGGGGAAAGGTGGAAAGGGCCCATTCTCACTGCTGCTGGCAACCCCACTGATGTTTATGTTTTTACATTCAAAAAAGCTGTGGATATACTCTGCAATTTTCAAAATTAATCATAATTTATGAACATGTCATATCTGGGTAGTATCTGAATTCAAAGATGGAGGATACAGATACACAGCAAGTGAAAGTTGATTTCTCTATCACATCTTATAGCCAAGTAGCAATCTGATGAAAATGACCGATTTTCGGTATGTTTACTACATATATTTTTTCTCAAATGTGGTTTGCAATATGTAAGCATGGAGAAACTTGTTCTCTAGTTAGGTCTTTCAAGCTTGGAATGGTGAAAGCAGAATTCTTCTATCTATTAGTAGTCTGTCATGACGATGAAAAAGCTAACAGTCTGAAATCTCATTTTCCATAAGGTATTCAGCGCCCTTAATGGTATTGCAGTTACTGTAATTAACTCTATAAATATGTAACTGATTCCCTGTACTTGCATGCTCTTTATTATTTACTGGGATAGAGTGAAAGTTAAAAGAATTCTAAAAATCAAGCATCAAAAACTTCTTCTCAGCCTATTTTTAGCCATCAGTTATCAGATTTACTTTCCCCATGTCCTGCATTATAGTCCTCTAAACCATGGAGATATTCTGGAAAGTGGTTAACTGCATTCCGAATGAAAAGGATATGTAATTTAAACACTTATAAATAAAATACAGATCCTTTTCATTCAGAAAATTATAAACGAGTTGTGATATTCTCTGAACCAATGTATTTGGAACTATCTTCGAAGGAACACAGTATTTATTGGTATTGAAATCTGCCTCAGTTCATGCATGTTCCACCTATATTAATAATTTTACTGTTACAAATTTTAGAGTCCTGCTGAAAATCTATTGGAAAGTTGAGAGTTTTTGAACATATGCATTCAGATATGCCTGCAACATTTAGTTCTATCTCCTCAGAAAAAAACATCCAACAATTAAGTTTCTGAAGAAATGTCGAATTTATTTTCTTTGTAAATAAAAATATATCAAGTTCCTTAGTATCTTCAAAAACATGAAATTATAGTGTGTGCATGCATATGCATATAATGCAGAGCATGTGTGAAGCAACAACTCCAGTGGCTAAGGCTGTTGTGAGCCAATTCATACATTTTTGCGATTGTTTGTACTGATCTCACTGACTCGATAACTAAATAGAATTTCCACAACTGTGTGTTGTTAAATTTTCTATGTATAAGAATTTTTCAAATCATTGCACTTACATGCATTTCTCGTGAAAGTGTCAGGAATAAAACATGTTGTAAATCATAGAAATACTTACATTTTTTATTAACCTTGACTTGACTTGATTAAGATGGATATTTTGATGAAATTTTCAACAAAACCGTCAAATTCTTGCAGTAAACCCTTCCTCTTAGACGGCATACTAAAATAAAGGCACAGCCCGAGAAAACTCGGGAGCGACGCGATAAAAAAATACCTTTGACCCAGATATCTAGTTCGTGTCAGGGAACGCACAGATGCAATGTCCGGGATATCTCGGGTGCGTCAGTGAAAGGGGTTAAGCAGAGGTGAGAAGTTGACGTGGCAGCTGAAAGAAACAATTCTAACATGTTAATCATATGCTGTAAATATTCCTTATGCTATTGGATATTTATTGAAACCATAGTTTTTCTTCCCATAAAATAGAGCTGAGGAAGTGGTGTTGCATTATTTTTTGGGTCAACTTATATGCTGAACTTAGGCTAAAACCTGAAATTCGCATTAAAATTTTAGGGGTTGACTTATACCCCAGTATATACAGTAAGCTTTTGGATGTATATCCATAGCCTAGGTTGGGTTCATGGTTCATGGTTCATGACCATTCAACACAAATTTTTCTTTTGCTCTTTTTTTTTTTGCAAAATCCAATGCCAACTTAGGCTGTGGACATACAACCAAAGCTTAAATTAAATTATTAATAGTATAACTTTGTAGCATATTTTCTCTTGAACCAAGGTTATGTGGAAGAACCCTATGACACCTATCTCAGTGTCTGCTTTCGGATTAAAATAGGTCTCATTGTGATTCTTAACAGCAATCTAAAATGTTTTCCCTGTTAGTTACTGAGGAAATCTAGAGAAACATTGTTGACTTTTCTCTCATAGGAACAATAATGTATCAACTTCTCAGAACTTGTATAGAATACATTTACAATTATATTTGATTGGTCATCATAATGAAATTGTAGTTTACGAGAAAAGGGAGATTAATACTCGAACCAGTTTGACTAGTCTGTTATTTTATTACCAGCTCAAATTTCTTGGTGGAAAAGACCATAACAGGTACAACAAGCATATCTATGAGCCAAGGATATTGATATCAGCGTAAATTTAGTATAGGAATTATTGCATCCCCAATGATAGCATACATTCATTAATTTATATTCTTATTTATTATGTTTTTTCACAATGCAGTGTTAATCCCCGAGTTATTGTTTTAGAATTTATGAAGATAATAATATAATTGTTCCAATGTTTGTCTAAATGAATGTAGATCAACTCATTTTGTATTGCAAAATCATGAATTCTGTCATTATAATAAAATTTTTGTCATGATTGTCATTCTGCATATATTATCTTTGCTAATTTCACTTTTTAAAGGTAGTGAAAACAAAATTCAGTATACACATGAAAATAAATTCATGGATGTATGATTTTTCAATTTCTGATGCTCAAATTTTGGGGTTACATTTGATGGCACGTTAGTTTTGAGTAAATATGGTAATTGATCTTAAAAAATATACAAATAAGATAATCATGATGTTAAACTCAGTAGTGTTTGCATAACTTTTCCTCAATGAAATTCCTCATTTTTAAACAAGATTTGAAAATCAATAAAATGCAGACAGGAATGAATATCCAGCTTCGCATGATTTTCTCACCCGTTGGTGAGGTTTTGTGCGAACCATAACAATGTTAATTGTGTCTAAAACTCTTCACTACTGCTTTCAGGATAAAATAGATCATCGCATGACTACCAAAGGTGGCAACAACTTTGCTGATACATTTGGATCTCCATCTAGACACCGTCCTCGACGGAAGCATTACATGCATTTTTAAGTTTATCTTGTAAAAATAATATAATTTACATATATGGACCTTTTTCTAAGTGCAAGATTCATTGTAATATATTTTATGCAGAATTTTTCATTTTCTTTAATAGTAATTAAATTTATCAAGTCTCTTGAAAATACTACATTAAAAATGGCTTTGGAGAAACTTGTATTATCAGTCTTTATTAATTTGCTAAATATTCTGTAATATAATAAAGTTTCTAACTATAGTTGTTGTGATGACTTAGCATTTTATACTTGGTGGACATTGTTTGCTTTTAGTGCCTTGAACATTGAGTAATTAAGTATTTTCTAATTTGATTTCTGATAAATCATCTCAGGGGAATACAATTAAATGAAAGTTGTTGATTTTGTGAAAAGGAATCAAATCGAGCTCATTTATGTTTTCCAGCATATCTGGGATTTGGATAAAATGAAGTACAGACACTTATGAAACTGATGTGGTTGTCACTTTTGGTTGTAAGTTGAATTGGTTGTAAGTCTGGTTTATGATATGAGTCATAGCATAACTCACCCACGGTGAGGGTAAATTTCCGTCGATACGCCAAAGAAGAACGGACCTTGGTTGTCATTATATTTCAAGTTTGTATTGTAACACCTCGTATCGTTATTTTTAATGATTTAATCAATCTTAACGCCTTTCCTTAAAAATTTACAGCTGAACACAAGACCTTCAAAATAATACGAATAGCAGTGATTTAGTGCCAGAATTATTATTTTGATTAGTTAGGAAGTGAAACCCTGATTTTTTCATATCGCTACCTTCTATCAATGAAAACTTGCCCCGAAATGAGTGTGAAATCCTTGAATGCTGACGTCTAAGTTTGCATATCAATATGTAATCTTTATTTATTTAACAAAAATTGCCCATTGAAAACAAACTAAAATGTGTAGTAGTGAATTAAATATGAAGTAAATAATAGTCTGAAAAATATGAAACATTTATCTATTGCAGTAGAACCTCAATTTTAGGAATTTGAAGGGACCCAAAAATTTGCGTTTTGTAAATTTTTTCTTTCAAGCAATCGAAACCTCTACAATACCAATCCAGGTTCAGTAACACAGTGCATAAAGTTAAATGGGATTGAAAGGAAGGTAATACTTTAATAAAATGAATTTTGCATCCAGTTTAATGTTTAATGCAACAGAAAGAAAATTCTAAACTTTTTGAATTTTAAAGTAATCATCAGTTTGTTTTTTTTGCAATATCTATGAAGGATGAAACTTCAGCACAGTTAGAAAATAACTTACTGCAAGAACATTTCGAGCTGAAACTGATGGAAATAAAATACAAAGGGTAACCATTTTCCCAAAATGTACACGGCTGGGTGTTATAAACTAAGCCCATTCAAAAAGTTTTACTTTGATATTAGGGCAATCACTGGCGCGGACAACAATACATGTGAGCTTAATCATCTAGCAATTGAAGGTCGAAAGAGGAGAAAAGAGCGAGAATCTATAGCCTCAAGGATTAATTTTTTTTAATTAAAATTTCAGAAATTATGACAATCTCAGAATTATCATATTATAATATTAATTATTATCAAGAGATTTGAGGGAAAAGGTAACTCACTCCTAAATTCACTTTCTCTTTAAGGATTAAATGAGAATGCATTTAAATTCTTATTATTTCTTCATCTCAAGATAAAATGTAACTTTGCTTTAACATGATATTTCTGAAACACAACCATTCAGATGCGTTTTTCTCCGCATATCCTCTCAAATCCAAGATCGTCTCAGAAAGTGGCGCTCCGTCGCGCGGCTTGCTCTTGCATCGCCATCGAATAGTCACTTTGTGAACTTTATGAATAGTCAATATGTCGGCGTCGCGAATTGTTGCAGGATTTTATTTCAGGTTCCTCTTAAGAAAGCTTCAAAGAAAATTCTGGTATTAATTAGACCGTGTACATCGTGGTACATACATCACTACTATTTTCCTCACTTGAGGTGAAAATTTGCCTTAAAACAAGGATTCGCCATTTTGTTGTATAAATATTGCAAATATTGAACTGTGATCATTCAAACCCAGTATTATGAGGCATAAAGATTGGGTTTATAATACTGCATCGTTCTTTAGCCTATGAGTTTGCTCATTTTGGTTCGGGATTGGCTTGAAGTCAGTGGCGGCGAGTCCCTTGGGTTCACTGAACCCCTTAAGAAAACTACTGCACTATTTTTAATGCAGCATTATTTATATCAATGTTCTTACCATAACCTAAATAACCTTAACACCAATTACTGGGCCTAACTTTTCCTTCGTTGAGTCGCGATTCCTGCCGCTTTTGGTTTTAACTAGCTTGACCTCGCGCGGGGTCTAACATCCCAGAGTGAACCCCTTCAGCTGACGCGTTATAGGTGAAGAGCGGTGACGGGAAAGAGTGGCTTTTAAACATGGGCCGATCGCTGCACTACGTTGCAGCGACAGCCAACGAGAATGGCTTCATAGGATTTTCGGAAATTTGTTTTAGGCACTTTCCGGCAAATTAGAGAATTGAAATTCGAGGAATCGCTGGAAGCCGTGTATGTTCAACAAGGACGGATCTAGGGGGGTGGTCCTGGGGGTCCGGACCCCCCCCCCCCGAAATATCACTTGTGCCTATTATTCGAAAATGAAACTCAAATAACGCAAATAAACACCCAATTTAATAAGCAATCACTAGCGAAAAAATTCGAGTTTGTCTAACACAATTCTAACGTCACGTTTTGTGAAAGCCGAAATATATTTTATTTTTAAATTTTTCGATCGGACCCTCCCCCCAAAACTTTCTCTAGATCCGTCCCTGAAGTTCAACTAAAACTATTAAGACACCCTCGAATATTATCCCATGTTCGACGCTAGGTCAGGGCAAATATTCTCTAATTTAAAATGTATTGTGGCGATTTTTGAGATTTTTTAAAAATGTCTTCCCGATGACATGGAAACTTAAAGCCCGGCATGTGAATTGAGATCAAAAATACATTTCATGTATGCTGTTTAACATTTCCATGATTATTCTTGGTTCGATTCCAGAACGCCATTTACATTTCTCTATGCATTGCAAATGGGGATAACGGATTCTTATTTTAAGATCATCCCAGTATGATATCAACTAAAACTTTGGATTAAATAAGTTTTATATTTACCAGGTCGTTATATGTATTCATTAGGGTGGTCCTTATTTATATGGGAAAAATGTTTTTGAGAAATTCTTTCGGGACGCCCCCTAAAGTTGTTCCATTTGGTTAGAAAATAAATCGTGTAAAATATTATTTAAATCGGATAACGGAAAGACGTGCCGCATCGCACTTAAAGTTTATAATTTTCAACATTTTTTGCCTTTTTTCGATCAACACAGGAGACAACGGAGTCTTCCCATATTTCAACTGTTTTTATATTTTCATCAATGCATTGTTAGACATTAACTGTGATTTTCGTCAAATATTAATTAGATCTGCGCAGTAGTTTTCGAGATTCAGCCCAAATAGTGAGCGCGCGCCGTACAAGTGGCGCCGCACAGTGGTCCCAAATGGAAAAAAGCTGGCCAAAAGTCATTTTTTCGACTTTGGACGAGGAAGTTGTGAATGGCGTATTAAGATTCTACAGGATGTGGTCTACAATATACGCTACTACAATGATGTTTACGTTCATCAGAGTAGTCTCTGGGACCCGTGAAACATGTAGCGTTCAGTGTAAAAATGCCAGTCGCGTGAAATCAGTCGATTTCGGAGAAGTTCAGCTTCATGGAAGACACATTTCAGACGATATATATAGCCATTAAACGTTATTAAATATACATATAAACCTTTCTATAGAATTCAATCCTTTTTTAGTTCGATTTGTCTTTTATTTACTATTTTTAGTATTTTTAAAAACTATTAGTGTTTTTTACCTTAATTTTCAAATAAAAAGTGAATTATCGTTTTGAGCGCCTCTTTGCCACTCGCAGTTATTTGCATGCAATAAAAGAGTATAGTATAGGCAATATATTGGTTAAGAAAAATCTTGCAAATTGTTGCAACTTCGACCACAAAATTAATTTAAGTAAAACGATGCACTGCGCTCACGCGGGTGGCGGCCGGGCTGGCGGCCGGCCTGGCCGGTGTATAACTCACGAGAATCCCATTATTGGGGCTATATTTCTAAGTTGTTACATATGTTGCTTATTCTACCATTTTTTATCTCATATATTAGCCACTCTTTTCATTGATTACACATTCCCATTTCCATCCACGGTAAGGAGTTAGGCTCAAATATTATCTATGAGTCCCGATGTTTCCCTTAAAATAGCGTGAGAGCTCTAACGGAAAGAAATAGACGTAGTTTGGGAGCAAGCAATTTAAAAACAACATGAAAGCATTAAGAATTGTAAGATTCCTTGAAAAGCTACTCCATCCCTAGACTCCGACCTTCTTGGAGGCGGATTATTCTTCGTCCTTTCGAGGCACTCCTTATTACCGTTGTCGCCTCCATGAAGCTTGCAGGGTAAACGGCTACCGAAAAGGACTTATCTATGCCGCATTTTTATTGCTCTCCAACGGGAAAACCCAGGGACCGTTCTCCTTCTACAAGGAATGAATTGCACTGCGGTCACAGGGGGTGAAAGGGGCCTTCTCCCCCAGCACGTGCTTGAAGTGATGATATGATTACGGTCCTTACCCAGCGGTAAACTGCGTAAGTTATTTTTAAGCATCGTTTGTTCGAAAATTTCTCGCTAGAATTTAGTTCTGCTTAGTTCCTTGCCAGAGAAACACGTGAGTTGTCAGTTTTCTGTTTTCTGCTGCGGAAGCGGTTGGATCTTCTTTACGTTCGGAAAACAAGGAAGAGGAGAGTAGTGTTGGTGTTTTTGTGTTGTGAAGATCCAGTTTCAGTACTCTTTCGCGGATTTTTTGGCTATAGGTGGTGCATTCAGTTCATTTAACTTAGCAAGATTTTTTTATTTGTTACCTTAAAAAAGGATTCTGCTAAGGGTTTAATGGATCCGAGAAATGTCACGCATCTTGAGATGCATGTAAAATTTATTGAAAGTGGAAAAGAATCTACATCACTTAAGAGACAATACGTTCTGGACTACTTAAGCAACAAATTATATTTAAATGAGGACGTTAACGCCAAAAATATTTTAACACGTTTTATGCAAAAGTATTTTTTCTCAAAATATCTTCGTAAGTGGAAGCAATGCTCACGAATAAACAGTTTTTTCAGTAGAAAGTTCGGCAGTTGGCTACAACAGAAGTTGAAATTTCCTCCGGCTTTATATAAATATCTTCCCAGTACATCCGGTAAGTACCTATTGTGTGAATTGTGATAAGTTGGCAGTGATATCTATATTTCCTACTTCAATGTGCCAATTGAAATTATATTTGAAGGTTCGACTGAGTTAGCTGAAATTGGCCGACCGAAAAAACTGTTTGAGGAATCCAATGAGAGGGCAAAGAGAAGGAAAACAGAGGATCTTAGGGCTAGCACATCACCAGTTGAATTAGCATTTGCCACATCTATGAGCTATCGAAGGAAAGGTGATGAGTCCGTCGCAAAAATAATTAAAGAGGTGACAACCACCACTCCATCAAGAGCGCGGCGCATGTTATGTAAATGGAGGAAAAAGGAAGGCAAGCAAAGTGAACTATCTCCGGAGGAAGCTCTCTCTATGCTTGTTTCTGGACATTTTACCAAAAATCAGTACTTGCTTCTTCGAAGGACATCGAATATGCATGGCCATTTTACATATCCTAGCTACAAATCTGTGTTAGCGGCTAAAAATGCAGCCTACCCTGAGGACATAAGCATCACAGAGGAGAAGTGCGAGGTGAGTCTGAGTACTCTCCTGACCCACACAGCATCAAGAATCATCTATCCAATGCTACAACTTTTCTATTTAAGGAATCGACGAGGGCCTCGTTCGTCGGTTTTCTGTTATTTTGAAAGCATTGGCTTGTGGCCACGAGATTAATGATGCTGTGTTTACAGAATACTGTTATTCAACAGCAGATATGTACGTGAAACTTTATTCATAGTATTACATGCCACCCGTCATCCACAAGCTATTTATTCATGGCTCAGCAATAGCCAAGGAAGCTGTTCTCCCTATTGGCCATTTATCCGAAGAAGCGATGAAGTCCAGGAATAAGGACATAAGAAGATTCCGGGAACACCATACGAGGAAATTTTCCAGAATCGCCACAAACGAGGATTTATTTCGAAGACTGCTTCTTACGTCAGACCCCTTTATTTCAACTATTTCAGGAGCACAGAAAAAAAAATTGTACAGTTGTCTGCTGAGGTAAGGACTCATTCTAAATGAATCGAACGAACAGTGTGATGATGACACTGATGAGGAAATATCAGACGATGCTTTCGAGTGTTCTTAGCATTTTCCTTGAGAATAAACGTTTAATATATATAAAAAGACTTAGTTTATTACCCTTATATCCCCAGTATATCTGATTAAAATTGAATTGCCAAATTCTGTGTCCGGTGATTTATTTTACTAATCTCCCAGCAGCAAATGAGCTTATTGCAATCGGAGAATTTACGTAAATCCCGTTTCGCGCCATTTATATGTTTGTAAAGCTATCAAAGTAATACCTCCATTGTGATAGCAGTGATACAGTTATAGTAAAACTTTCATATCCATTAGCACTTATAAAGAAATTTGAAAAAAAAATGACTACGTTCATAATTTGAATTAGTAATAATAAATTGTTTAAACAATTAACGAAGTAAAATAATAATAATACGACATAAATTATACTAACTTCCATTAGATTCCTCAGATGTAAAATATATTAATACTTTTGTGAAGGTTAAGAAAATTTATTTGGTTAATTTAAATTTAATTGTTTAAAAATTGTACAAATAAACAATAGTAATCACTGGACATATGCATTAAAACATTTAATATAGATTAATCGGATGTATAATTTGTATTTAGGATTGTGGAAATAACCTTAAATGTCATTTGGATTTTTAAATTCCTTGTTTAAACAAATAGTGCGATAAGCACAAAAATATCAAAATTACAGAAAAAAACACTTCAAATTCGAAATAACCGGATCAAAATCCATAGAGATCGACCTTTAAATTGAGTAAATAAGGTATAATAGAAGCAATATTAATTTTGGCCAGCTTTTTTCGATTTGGGACCACTGTGCGCCGTGCACTAGGAGCCTCCGCTCGAATCCAAGAATCTCGCCGCCTTGTATTTTGCCAAGTTTTTATAGCTCTAATCAATTTTAGCATATTTTTACAGCATAGCTTAGGTTAAAGACCTAATTATGCGTTATATCCTTTGAAGTTTGAGCTAAATATAAAAGGAAGAAAAGTTGTGCCGTTCCCTCGGCGCCTCCGTTCGAGTCTATGACTTTGCTGCCGTCAATTTTGTATTGTATGACACTACTAGATAAAAAAATAATAATTTATGTTGTTAAAATTATATTTAAAATTTTGTTAAAATTATCTTTGTTGTTATCTAGTAAAGTATAAGATAAATCTTCCAAGTTTCAAACAAATGCTTGTGAACCATGGGAACTCCCAATGCCCTGTTTTTCGTATCACATGTATGCTTAGCGATCATCAGTATCGCCTGGATTTTCATCTAAACTGTAACAGGGAAATAACAAAGCTGTAATTATAGGGAAACTTCGTTGATTACAGATTTACTTTTTGACAGTGTAAGCTTTTATGATCTATCTGGCAACGGGAATGGCATATTACCAGGGATATCCCTCTCTGAAAGATTTAGCAGCTCTTCATTGTAGATTCCGAGATTTATTGATTGATTCATCTGTGATTGTAAAAGACTGAAAGCTAGAATTCTACTTTGCACATCAATTCTGATACATTTTGTGTTTAACAGAAAATACAAAAGAGTACATAGTGCTGCCTGAAATTACCTAAACCCTTGTTTCTCAGACTCCACCGTTGAACCAGATTGTGCTGTGGTTTCACTGAGCGAACAGCTTAAAATACTGCCTTTCGGTGTAAGTATTATCTTAGAAGCACAGAAGTGATTGCCGAAATGGAAACCAGAACTACTGACCGAATTTACCTGATTGGATACTACACGTATCAAATTGTTGGCTCTAAGTTGCCATCGAATGGCCAAGTGCTAAGAGTGCTTTTTTATAATATGCGAAGAGTAAACTTAGATTTACGAACTAGTGCCAATTTAGCAGTTTACAATTTACCAGTTTCTGGGAGAAAGCGCGAATACCTGCAAGAAAACTTCAACGCAGTATTGAAAGCTAGAGTCACTTTATCAGAAGTGGAGAATATTGCAGAAATCTTCAAGTAGATCGAATGAATTGCAAAAGAAAAAGGAAACTAAGTTCCTTGAATTATTTGACGATCTTTTTGACATTTCACATGCAGACGCTTTGGAAATTATCTCCCTCGAAGAAGATAAGCAGTTTCTTCTAAATCAACGAGAAAAAGGACGACCAGGATGGACTGGACGATAATTTAAGGCAAAGTGTTGTCAAGTGTTTAAAACAAAGAAGTCGTCGATAGACTCCCAGTTATCGCAACCTGTGATCTTTTTGGGTTTCCCAGTATACCATCTGGGAGTGGTAGAGCTCAAGCAATTGCTGTTCACCAGGTGCTGGAAGAATGAATGACGCTTGTCTCTTATTAGAGCAAAGATTTGAAAAAATACATTTTATTTTTACCATGCCGGCATCATATTTATGAAATAATTTTACGGAGTGTTTTTGACGAAAAATTTGGAAAAACACCACGGGAAAAATTTTAGATTTTGCGCTTCACCATCTACAAGATAGTCATCCCAGAGAAGACTATCGAGAGCTCCTTCAGCTAACCGTTATTTTTATTCAAGGAGTTCCTCCACCAGGGATATCATTTCGCGTCCCCGGTGCGTTACACCATGCTAAGTGGATATCAAAAGCACTGTATTCCTTAAAAATAGTTCTTTTTCGTCATGATTTTGCCTTATCTACTGAAGAAGTAGGTGTAATACGCGATTTCTGCATATTTATAGTGAGCCTGTACGTGGAGGGCTGGATTACCGCGCCAAATGCCAAGGAGGCTCCTAGAAGAGACATGATGTTTTTACAAAATTTATATGAATGCAGTAGAAAAAGCAATGTTTTTTTTGTGGCCAGAATGAACAAATTCTGCGATCATTTGTGGTACTTTGGGCCAGTAAATGTGGCCTTAGTGTTCTTCGATGAGATTATAACGGTGAATACAAAACTAGTAATGGTGAATGCTCTGGAAACAAGCTTCAGCGATTTTTCATATTATTCCACAAAAGACCTTCAGTACACCCAATCGACATGTCATTTTTTTATAAGGTTTGATATTTCTATGTAATTTTTGTCCAAGGATCCACAACTGTGGCTAGATTACGAAAGATATAAACAAGGATTTGAGATAGTAAAAGAATTGAAAGTCGTAAACGACTGTGCAGAAAGAGGGGTTAAGTTGATGGAGGAGTTCAACGAAAAACTAACGAAAAATGAAACACAAAAGACATTTGTGCTTAAAGTCGTCCATGAATACAGACGGAAATTCCCAGACTGCAATAGAACAAATTGGCCCAAGAATTTTAGGATTATACATTAATGAAAATATATGTTGCATTTTTCATCAGCATCATCAAACGGCCTCAATTCATTTACCAAACCTAAGAAGACCAAAAACTAGCTTTCAATATCTATACCGGAATTAAATAATTTTTATAATTTTATTTATAGTTAACTTCAAAATTTTAAAGTATATATCGCATAACTAGGTCTTTAACCTACGCTATGCTGAAAAAATATGCTAAAAATTGATTAGAGCTCTAAAAACAAGATAGAATACAAGGCGGCGAGATTCTCGGATTGGAGCGGAGGCGCCTAGTGCACGGCGCCACTTGTATGGCGCGCGCTCTCTTTTTGGGCTGAATCTCGAAAACTACTGTGCAGATATAATTAATATTTGACGAAAATCACAGCTAATGTTTAACAATGCATTGATAAAAAAATCAAAACATTTGAAATATGGGAAAGCTCCCTCATCTCCTGTGATGTTCGAAAAAAGGCCAAAAATGCTAAAAATTATAAACTTTAAGTGCGATGCGGCACGTCTTTCGGTTATCCGATTTAAATAATATTTTACATGAATTATTTTCTAACCAAATGGAACAACTTTAGGGGGCGTCCCGAAAGAATTTCAAACTTTCGAAAATAAGGACCACCCTAGTATTCATACATAACTCCCGAAATGTCTTGGGTTCGAGACCAAGCGGCTCTACCGTTTGAAATGTATGGTGGGGATTTAAATTTTCTATATGATTCATTTACCGAGAAATAAAAAATTACAAGGCCAGGCATGTAAAAACAAGAAATGAGCCTTTCATAATTACAATTTATCTTTTACCTTATGATCATTGGTTCGACGCTGGGGCACCATTTATTGTATTCTACCATATATTTCAAAGGTGGATTGTAGTTTGAGGACTTTCCCGATGTGATATCGACTTGAAATTTGTATCATCAATATTCTTACAGTATGCAAGCAACTTTTACTCGCATATATATGGATAATTAATGTTAAATAAGAATTTATAAAAAAATTCATATGTAATTGTTTCTTTAAAGAAATAATTACGTTGTGCTTGGCAAAATACTTTTTAACATATTCATGGATTTCATAAGTTTCTGCATCTGGAAGCTTTCTTCCTCTTTCTTTAATCTTTAAAAACGGGCAACAGCAGGTCCTTGGTCATAATATGCAGTTCCAACAGTGTTAATTGCGATGTGCTCATCCTAGAATTTATAGCTTCTCTAGAAAGGCTTGACTGTTTGTTGGATTTAAGTGAGGTATGGATTGACACAGCTCTCTCAGCACTATGAGAAGTTAAAGTAAGATCTGCCAGAATTAATTTGTTGAAAATCGATGGATGTTGTGATACCTTCCAGTAATGGTAAAGCCTAGCAGTTGACGAAGTCATGTCTGGAGGAGGAGGAACATAGGGCCCGCCACCTTCCCGAACTCTATCCCTGGAAAGAAACATTTTATCCAAACTCTAGCGTTTAACGCTTCCTAACTTTAGTTTAACACGCGTAGAACTTGAGTTTTTTCCTTTCTTGCCGGCGCCTAATACTGTCTCTGGGCGACAAAATCTTGGCACTAGGTTATTTATGTTATTTTACGCACTGGTGTCTGCAGCTATGTAATGGCTACCCATAATGCGGTGCAATATTGTGAATTTACGGAGTTTTTTCGTATCCAGTGTACATATTCAGTTACCGGTGCTGTGGTTGCTTGTGGCGTACTCAGTATGTAAACCTACTGCGTTCCTTGTTTGTGAACAGTTTTTCTCGCTCTTCATGATGAATAGTGTCCATTTTCTGAAAGGGATTAATTTTCCTCTCTTTCTGTTGAAGAAAAATGTGCAATAAAAGAAGTACGAAGGTCTATTCCTTTGCTGAACCTATCTCAGAGTCAGAGAAGCAAAGTTAGGCAATACTGCCGAGTGTTTAAGCCATAGATATATGAGAGAAACAATTGGATTTGTGGCTGTGACTCTTCCAATAGGCTATTCTATTTCCCTTGTTTGCTTTTTGCGAAAGACATGGACGCGACCTGGGCAAAAATAGGTGTATCTGATTTAGGGCATTTATCTCAAAAAATTATTCGGTGACATTCCTGCCAAATACTTCAACCCTGAATATAACAATATAAGGTAATGGATTTATTTTCTTATGATTATATTTGATATTTCAAAAAATTAATGCAACTTGAATAATACAAGGTATTTTGGTCTTTAATAATACATACGGAGAAATATGAATCGATAATTTAAATAAAAACTCAATTTTCGAGAACATAGGGATTTTGTACAAAGAAGGCTTATATTGATTCAACCCGAAATATTAATTTTCATATTTCTACTGCTTTTATCCGCTGTTGTTGTGAATTTTACTGCGTCCATGTAAGCAGAGGAAATATACTAGCATTAGCCAGAATATTTAACCATAATCGCGGCCACTGAAAAATGTACGAATTTTTAAGTGAACCTCCTGTTTTTTAGTCACGCGCCGCCACTGCTTGAAGTAGAAGAAATTTGCGAAAAATCGAAGACCGGCATTTTTCTTGGAATTTGGTCAACTTTGACCCGCTTTAGAATTGTAATGCGCGGGAACCAACAAAAATATTTTCACAGTTATATGCAAAATTTATTCAAGCATGACTATGCGAAGTTTCAAAGTCCGCACTCAAAAAAACCACTTTCTTATTTTTGGCCTGCTTTTTTCGATTCCAGCAGTGCGATGAGACGTATTTTGTTTTTAACGGTGCTGTTGCGTGGCTCAAAATGTTTTCACTTGTATTGACGATTGTTACTAATGTAGATAAAGAAATGCCGCACTTTCGAGCAACTTCTGTTTTTGTCTGCCCGCGATCACGTACTTCCTTGATAATTGACAATTTGGTGACCAAACTCAGGGACTTCCTCTTTTTCTTGGTCAGCGATGTTTTATCCATTATTTTACTAATAAGCACACGGGATATCACAACAAAGGCCACCTCGCGCAGAGAGTGATTCTGACTGAATGCGCGCAATTTTTCCTAGCTTGGAGACCAACATTTTTCAGGGTTTCCGCTCTCGCTTAGGGGAAAACATCGCTGGAAGTGATGCAAATATGTGCAGAGGAGGCGTGCATTAAATTTTAAAATGTTGTTAATTAGGTGTTTTGATACCTTTTACAAAAGTTGTTGACTTTTAAATACTCGCTCTTACATTTGCATAATGCCAACTGTTTACACACCCAATGAGACATCGACGACAAAACACGGAAGTTAATATATATAGAATGACGATACCAGCGATAGCATTGCGATCCATAAGAATGCCTACTGTTCATGCAAAAAGTCTAGATACTCGAGTTTGAAGTGTTGTATCTCAGTAACCTATTCATCGATAGCAATGAAATAAACTGAAAATGAAAGAAAATTTATTTTTACGTTTTGTGAATACCATCAGCGATTTTTTACTGTATCAACAAATTTTTTAATTGGAATTGTATGAAAAAAAGCACGTTTTTTTGCACTCAGAAATCGGTAGCTCCACTTTGAATGCTACTTTTTCAAAAGCTTCTCAAGTTTTCAACATGAGACTTCATAAGGTGCAAGATCTATCTTTTATAAATGCATATGCTGAAGTAGAACCTCGTTACTACTTATTTACTATCCAAAAATTGTTGATAAAGAAACCTCTGCTATTTTCGTTAATTAACGACCTACAAGAAATTTTAAAGTGCCGTAGGCACCGCATACACGCACTGTTGACGAATTTGATAATTTTTACAATGAAAAATTACTACCATTGTCCATGTAGAATTTTATCTATCCTTGTTTCGCGGAGCGCTGAGCCCGCTTATCTCACCAAGAAAGTGCAAGGGAGGGGGTGGAAAAAGCGTGCGCGGTTGCCTCTTCGTCCACCAGGTAATCTCGAGTATCTAGACTTTTTGCATGGACAGTAGATGATCATCCACAGGAATTTTACCACAGTGTAAGCACGTCAAAAAACACGACACTTATATTCGATTTTTCCACATTTTCCCATCTAAAATGCATGGGCTGAGGGCCCTCTCAACATACACGATCTGGGTTCAGCTGCTCCTGTTTACGGCGATCGTCATCCCATTGTATTGAGCTCCCATTGTAAAAGAGAAAACCATTTCAAATACTTCGTAAACCCGGGGTTCATTCACTCCTAGGGATCGGCTTCTCACTTCGTAAAACGTGAAATCGAGGTTTTACGTAAAACTGAGGTAATTTTACATGTACAAAGATCGGGACCGGCGGAATGGTTCGTAAAACTATGTCATTTCGTAAAATTGAGGATCGTAAAAACGGGGTTCTACTGTATATATAGACGTTTCTCCAGATATATACACTCATTCATAGGGGGTCAATATTCTAACCATGTTCCACAAGTGCCACTGACTTGAAATTTTTACGACGTGGTGGACATGACTTGTAACCTCTAGAAAAAAAGGCGACTTTGAACCTCAGTGTCATGGGTTCGATTCCAGAAGGCCCCAAAGTCACAATTTTCCCCTTAAAGATACAAGGTGAGTATTTTCAAAAAAATTTTTGAGGCACTTCCAGGCAAAGCAGTTGAAATTCAAAATATTGCGATATCTTGAGTTGAAATTCAAGATATCGCTAAATGCCGTGTATATCTATAGGAAACCATAAAGAAATCTTCGAAGATTATCCTTGGTTTGACGCTAGGTCAGAGCAAATATTCCCCTATTTAAATTGCATTGCGGCGATTTTTTTGATTTTTTAACAATTTCCTGATAAGATGGAACCTTGAAACTCGGAATGTGGATAGAGATTATGGATATATTTTGTGTACGTTGTTTAACGTTCCGATGATGGTCCTTGGTTCGATCCCAGAGAGCCGTTTACCTTCCTCAATGCATTTCTTATGGAGAAAACGTATGGAAAAAATTTTTAGGTACTTCCCTTCATGATATTGAATTCAAACTTTGCATTAAATAAGATCAAGTCCTAACAAGTCATAATGTGAATTCACAGCTGCCAATAGGTCCTGGATTGGACACCAGGCGTCTCTAAAATTAGAAATTACTACAATTTTTAAGATTTTTTTAAACCCTTTCCTGATAACATGGAAACTTAAAACAGGGTACGTGAATAGAGATCATAGTTACATTCATATGTGTTATTTAAGGTTTCCCTGTTGGTACTTGGTTCGATCCCAGAGAGACATTTACATTACGCTATGCATTTAAGATGTGGATAACGGAGTCTTAATTTTGGACCTTCTCGGTATGATATCAACTTAAAAATCCGAATCAAATAAGTTATATTTCTATCAGGACGTTGTATATATTCACATATTCCAAAAGATTCTTCCCTGAAGTACAGTTAGGCACCAGGTTAGAATACAATTATTATGATAGGGCGCCGTGAAAACCTGCGCATCTTGAACTGAAAACGTTTGGGGACCCCTTGGCTATGGAACAGTTATAAATGTATTTATACTTTAAAATTAAATTAGATTTAAATATAAGAATTCGTCAAACAGGAAATACAAATGGTTCATAGGTTTCCGTGGTGATTGAACTAGCGCTGACTTAAAACTAACTGATGAAATAACGACCAAATGGAAACTGAATGAAATAGCTCGGACTCAAAGATAAGAAACGAAACATTTAGATATATACCCCGCGAGCCGCCAGAGGCGTATGGCAGGGGGTGTAATACACCACCATTATTCATTCATCCCTATTAGCATCTCTAATAGCCTGGGGAAAAACGACCAAAAGTAACTATCCGTCCTTGCGATTACTTCCCTATAACGCTTCGTCGATGCCTCTCGGAGATCGCTCCTTACTGGCACTAACATTTGTGGGGGCAGCTGTTCAGATACATAGCAATGAACCACGCTGCAGGCAGAAAGAGGCACCTGCTTATTTACCTATAAAACGTTTAGAAGCGCGAAAATAACAAAATTGCTTCGTGTTACACATTGATCGAACAAAATTTTGTGTTCCAAAACGTTCGACTTACTCGATCAAACCTTGATAACTCTGTATCAAAGCCGCAAAATCACGAAAAAACAATGTATTAGTATAGGAAAATACGAAAAGTTCTCACCAGCATGGCTAAATGCGCAATCTGCCCCTTTAACCCTGGCTTCACTTTTGGTCGCTAGAGGGAGATATCAATGTGCTCGAGAGGCTGGACAATTTTTTGTAGACTACATCTGGTTACATAGCGGGTATATAGATGAAGTATGGCCAGTTCTAGTGATGAAGGGCTCGTAATTCTTGGTAGTTCTATTGAAACAAGTAAGTGAAAGCCAGTGTCTTCTATTTCCTGTCTTAAAATTAAGTAAAGTTTTCGCGTTTTATGGGATTTTCTGGTGTCATCAGCCCTGGAAAAAGATTAATGAATCAATGGTTCATAACAAATATTAATTGTTTTCTAAAGTCCTTAAGTAATTGCCAAAAATTCATTTCCACGAATGTTAATTTTATTCGTATTTGCACATAAATTAAATTCGCTATTATCTTAAAAAGTTTTTCTCTGGAAGTTTTCCCTAGAGCGAATAAGACGAAAAATAGCTGGCGACTACTTTCTTCACTGCATTTTACCAAACATTCTCGACTTCCTCATTAATTTCTATTAAATATTAACCTCGAAAACGTTTTTCTGCCAAATGAAAAACACGAGCGTGAAGAGAATGAATTGAAGCAGAATTTGATGTAAAAAAATCCACGTTTCTTCAATAAGAGAACGGAAGGTACTCGTTCAAACGAAACCAGAAAAAAATGAAGAATTTCTCTGAAATGTTACATTTTTGTTTTTTCTGCGATGATGGAAGTAATAAACCCTTAAAAAATCGGACTGCCATGTCCAGCATTACTACCACTCCATACTGACAAAGTTTTAAACGATTTTGATAAACTTCGTATTTTCATGTGAATTTTTCAACATAGCATAATTTTCCTATAAGATTTGATTCGGGTGGCGGGACTCCACCTTTATTCCTATTGGCTCCTACGAAAAGAGAGAAATGCGATTGTCGCTCTCTCTCTAACCCGCAAACATTCAGTAAACGAACTACAGTTATCTTCAGCCAAACATTCGACAGTCGTAGGGGGAGGAGCACAGGACATAGTGGCTCTCAACTTTCTCCGCTCATCCCTGCAGTTAATGTTGAGCCGTTATTTATGCGGAAGTTTGGTCTTTCTCCGAAATCCATTAACAGACATTATTTCTATTCATTTTTAATTAATATTAACTGATTCCTCACGAATTTGAGGAATTACTATCTGTTGCTTTGATGATTACAATGACGGATGTTCGATGTCATTCCATTCAAGAAAAGAAGAAATCAATACATACCGAAGCAATACATAGAGCAATCAACAACACAAGGCACTCAATTTAAGTAGTATATTAACAGATAGAACGGTTTACACTAGAGGATAGGATTTCTTTTGGAAATAAAAAAGCAATATATTTTACAAGTTTTATTGGTTATCTGCATTATTCAATGGAAATCTTCAATCAAAGGAATCTAAACTATAAATTTACTTAAGCGACCATTTACAGTGCTTTTTTATTAAACTACTGAACGATAAATCTAAAATAAAATGAATGTGGACTTCACATTCGTCAGGAATCCTGCCGTAATACCGACTTTTTATTTTCGGTTTCGCTTTTTCCTCAACATATATTTCTTATCTTAGCTTATCGGACGGATTCATTAGGCCGGTATA
Organism: Sympetrum striolatum; assembly: GCA_947579665.1. NCBI lineage: Eukaryota > Metazoa > Arthropoda > Insecta > Odonata > Libellulidae > Sympetrum > Sympetrum striolatum. Next base: position 113,744,151 of record OX388343.1, on the reverse strand, counting down.
TATTCCTTTGTTTTGTATGAAATCAACAGTTGATTCTTGTCTCTCGATCACCTCCTCTATGCTGTACTCCTCCTTGCATCTTGTAAATTTTTGCATTTTTTCCTGATGGTTTCTCAATGTTTCCGAAATGATTAAATGGAAAATAAATGCATATTTTGCTTGGTTGTTGCTTAAAATTAAAGATTTAGGACGTTTGAATTAAGGGAAATGGATTCTCTGTTCGCCAAAATTTGTCAAAATACGCAAAATATACAGAAATCTAACGGATGTTGGTTAGAAGGTAAGGTAGGTCGTTTTCTCTTTTTTCTGATAGAAATGTAACACCCGGCAATAGTGAAACACCTGCATTACTGATATAATTTTATTTCCAAATAAAATACTCCAAATAACTTTGTGAGAATTTTTTCTTCCTAGAAGTTTCAAAATTTCAGCAAGAAACGTTAAAATACCCCGCGAGCCGCCAAAGGCGTATGGCAGGGGGTGTAATGCATCACCATTATTCATAACTCCCCATTAGCATCTCTAATAGCCTGGGAAAAAACGATCAAAAGTAATTATCCGTCCTTGCGATTACTTCCCTGTAACGCTTCGTCGATGCCTCTCGGAGATCGCTCCTTACTGCCACTAACATTTCACTTACTTCGTCTATAAATTCTGAACGAATGAACTTTTCGAAAAGTTTCCGACGATATTCAGATCTTCTCATCTGTAGTGAATTCCAACTGAGGGACTCTATCATTGCCGTAACGCTGCTATCAAACCTGAAATCCCCGCAAACGAATCGGGCTGCTCTACGCTGGACCATCTCTAAATCTGAGACTAAACCTACTTCGTGTGGGTCCCAAACCGCACAGCAGTATTCTAGACTCGGACGAATAAGAGAAAAGTAAGCTATTTCTTTGACTCTCGATGAGCATCCTCTCAACGTTCTACCAGTTATTCTTTGCATTCTGTTCGCTTTTCCTATTGCATCTCGAATATGTTCTTTAAAAGATAAGTTACTGCTAAACGTGACTCCTAGATATTTGTTGTCGAGCACTTACTCTAATGGATGCCCTGAGATTAGGTACTGCGCGGGAATTATGTTGGTGGAGCGCGTAAAACTTATGACAACGCATTTATTTATATTTAAATCCAGCTGACAATCTTTACATCATCCTGATATTACGTCCAGGTCGTTTAGAAGTACATTACAATCGTTTTCTGACGAAATCTCTCTGTATGTTAGTGAATGATCGGCAAATAATCTAAACTTACTCTTTAAGTTATCTACGAGATCGTTAATGTAAATTAGAAATAAAATCGGACCAAGAACACTTCCCTTTGGAACTCCTGATGAGATACTTATTTCGTCGGATAAAATTCCGTCTAACGCAACTCGCTGAGATCTGTTTTCTAGAAAAGATTTGGTCCATCTGATAACTTTTTCGTCGATCGCGTAGGCACTCAAATTTTGGATAAGCTTTTCGTGAGAAACTGTGTCGAAAGCTTTCCTGAAATCTAGGAAAACTGCGTTTGCTGCTTTAGATACGCCATTCATAAAAAGCGGTAACTGGGTTTCACAAGACCTACCTTTCCGGAATCCGTGCTGCCTTTGACTGATTGCTCTCTTTTCGACTAGAAAGAGCATGATAGAGCTCGCTATAATATTTTCCATTATTTTGCAAAATATTGAAGTTAATGAAATAGGCCAATAATCATCTGGTTTTTACGCAAGCCCTTTCTTAGGCACCGGAGTGACATTAGCATTTTTCCACGACATTGGGACGGTTCCCTCATACAATAATTTCTGATATAAAATCTGTAGAAGCGGAGCAATTTCATCGGCTAAAGTTTTTATTACAACAGCGGGAATACTTACGGGTCCTGGCGCCTTTTTTCTTTCAATCTCTCTCAATAACTTCCCAATTCCATCAACCGGCATATTGATGGGGCATATCTCTGAATCAATACGCGAGGAAAAATCCTTAACTTGACCATTGTCTGCAGTGAAGCATTTCTGGTAGTGCCCGTTAAGTAAGTTAGCTATATCTTCTAATTTATTTACGGTAATTCTCACTGCGCTTATGAGGCTAGGCACAGAAAACTGACCTCCACGGGTTCACTCACGTATGACCAAAATTCTTTCAGACCTAATGATTCTAATAGGGTTCGAGATCTATATTCCTGCTATTATTTTCGCTCTTCTTCCTTAACTAACTTTCGCACTTCTCTATATTTTTGTTCCTCGAGCTCATGGTTATTTCCGCATGCTTTGAGTTTTCTCCATCGCGAGTGAATGACTCTTTGCTTCCTATGTAATGCTCGTAATTTAGGTTTCGTCCACCGTGGCTCTCACGCACGCTCTTAGTAGGAACGAATTTTATTAAACCTTCTTCGATTATCCGTAGAAACTCTATCCAACTATCATTTACTGTATTTGCACCCAAGAAGCGGAAAAAATCATCCATGCACTCGTTAATATAAATCTTAAACTCCGAAAAATTAGCTTTGCGAATTACATATACTTGCTTCGGTGGCTTAAGAGATTTAAGCACTACTGCTTTCATCTCCACCATTATGACATCATGGTCTGAAATACAGTCAACTATATCGAGATTAGTTATCTATTGTGGGTGGGTGGTGGCTAGCAAATCTAGGATGTTACCTTCACCCGCAAGAGTCGTACGAGTTTTCGTCCAGTTTACCTGTTCTATCGCATGCAACGAGAAAGTATCGATTAATTTTTATCTGTGATCTGTGAGCTTGAGAGGTAGCTCAGGGAACTTCGCTCGTGGCTTTTCGGAAAATGGGTTTGCTCCGGTGCGTGGGTGTGGGACTAGGGTGGTCCTTATTTTCGAAAGTTTGAAATTCTTTCGGGACGCCCCCTAAAGTTGTTCCATTTGGTTAGAAAATAAATCGTGTAATATATTATTTAAATAGGATAACGGAAAGACGTGCCGCATCTCACTTAAAGTTTGTAATTTTCAACATATTTGGTCTTTTTTCGATCATCACAGGAGATGAGGGAGTCTTCCCATATTTCAACTGCTTTGATTTTTTTATCAATGTATTGTTAGACATTAACTGTGAGTTTCGTAAAATATTAATTAGATCGGAGGAGTAGTTTTCGAGATTCAGCCCAAATAGAGAGCGCGCGCCGAGCAAATGGCGCCGTGCACTAGGCGCCTCCGCTCGAATTCGAGAATCTCGCCGCCTTGTATTCTGTCTAGTTTTTATAGCTCTAATCAAGTTTAGCAGATTTTTTCTGCATAGCGTAGATTAAGACCTATTTATGCGTTATATACTTTAAAATTTTGAAGTTAACTATAAATAAAAGGATAAAAATTGTTTTATTCCGGTAAAGATATTGAAAGCTAATTTTTGGTCTTCTTTGGTTTGATAAATGAATTTAGACCATTTGATGATAAATAAAATGCAATATATATTTTTATTAATACATAATCTTAAAACTCTTGGGCCAAAGTTGTTCTGTTGCGGTCTGGGAATTTCCGTCTGTATTCACGTACGACTTTCAGCACAAATTGTTTTTGTGTTTCATTTTTCGTTAGTTTTGGTTGAACTCCTCCATCAACTTAACCCCTCTTTCTGCACAGTCGTTGACGACTTTCAATTCTTTCACTATCTCAAATCTTTGTTTGTATCTTTCGTCATCTAGCCACAGCTGTGGATCCTTGGACAAAAATGATATGGAAATATTAAATCTTTTAAAAAATGACTTAGATTCGCAACAAATGAAACTTTCAAGTCCTTCTTCTATGAATTGGTGTATGTCGTTTGGGTTTACTGAAGGTCTTTTTGTGGAATAATTTGAAAAATCGCTGAAGCTTGTTTTGCAGAGCTTTCACCATTAGAATTTTTGTATTCACCGATACCTTCTCATTGAAGAATGCTAAGGCCGCATTTTCTGGCACAAGGTACCACAAATGATGGCAGAATTTGTTCATTGTGGCCACAGAAACAACATTGCTTTTTCTTCTGCATTCATATAACTTTTGTAAAAATATCATATCTCTTCTAGGAGCCTCCCTGGCATTTGGCGCGGTAATCCAGCCCTCCACGTACAGGCTCACTACAAATATGCAGACATCGCGTATTACACGTACTTCTTCAGTAGATCAGGCAAACTCGTGACGAAAAAGAAATATTTTTTAGAAATTCAGTGCTTTTGACATCCACCTAGCATGGTGCAACGCACTGGAGACGCGAAATGATATCCCTCGTTGAGGTACTCCTCCCATAAAAATAACGGTTAGCTCAAAAAGCTCTCGATAGTCTTCTCTGGGATGACTATCTTGTAGATGCTGAAGCGCAAAATCTATAATTTTTCCCGCTTTGTTCTTAAGCACGCTCCGAGAACGGCAGTCTTGCATCTCATGTTTAAGGTTCTCATTGTTTAATTGAGACCATGCGCTCTGAAACCTTTTGAAGATAGGGAAGTTTGGACCTAAGGACTTTCCAAATTTTTCGTCGAAAACACTTCGTAAAATTATCTCATAAATATGGTGCCGGCATGGTAAAAATAAAATGTCTTTTTCAAATCTTTGCTCTAATAAGAGACGAGCGCCATTCATTCTTCCAGTGTTTGATGCAGTAGTATCACAGCAGAATGCTTGTAACTTATCAGTTAGGCCACATTCTTCCTGCACCTGGTGCACAGCAATTGCTTGAGTTCTACCACTCCCAGATGGTATACTGGGAACCCCAAGAAGATGTTCAGCTCCCCTACAGGTTGCGATAACTGGGAGTCTATCAACAACTTCTTTGTTTACACTTTGCCTTAAATTATCGTCCAGTCCAAGAATACATCCTTGTCGTACTTTTTCTCGTTGATTTAGAAGAAACTGCTTATCTTCTTCGAGGGAGGTCATTTCCAAAGCGTCTACATGCGCAATGTCAAAAATATCGTCAAATAATTCAAGGAACTTAGTTTCCTTTTTCTTTTGCGATTCATTCGATCTACTTGAAGATTTCTGCAATATTCTCCACTCCTGATAAAGTGAATCTAGCTTCTCAATACTGCGTTGAAGTTTTCTTGAAGGTATTTGCACTTCCTCCCAGAAAACTTCCACTTCCTTTACTGCTAAATTGGCACTAGTACGTAAATCTAAGTTTACTCTTCGCATATTTTAAAAAAGCACTCTTAGCACTTGGCCATTCAATAGCAACTTTGAGCCAACAATTTGATTCGTGTAGTATCCAATCAGGTAAATTCGGTCAGTAGTTCTGGTTTCCATTTCGGTAATCACTTCTGTGCTTCTAAGATAATACTTACACCGAAAGGCAGTATTTTAAGCTGCTCGCTTAGTGAAACCACAGCACAATCTGATTCGCCGGTGGATTCTGAGAGGCAAGGGTTTAGGTAATTTCAGGCAGCACTATGTACTATTTTGTATTTTTCTATTACACATAATGTAACAGAAACTAACTAGTAGTGTAATACAAGACAAAATTAACGGCAGCAAAAGTCATAGATTAGATGCCGAGGGAACGGTGCCACTTTTCTTCCTTTTTCACATAGCTAACTTCAAAATTTTAAAGTACATAACACATAATTAGGTCTTCAACCTACGCTATGCAGAAAAACTCTGCAAAAAATTGATGAGAGCTATAAAAACTAGACAGAATACAAGGCGGCGAGATTCTCGAATTCGAGCGGAGGCGCCTAGTGCACGGCGCCACTTGTACGTCACGCGCTCTCTATTTGGGCTGAATCTTGAACACTACTGCGCAGATCTAATTAATATTTTACGAAACTCAAATTTAATGTCTAGCAATGCATTGATAAAAAAATCAAAGCCGTTGAAATATGGGAAGACTCCCTAATCTCCTGTGATGATCGAAAAAAGGCCCAAAATGTTGAAAATTATAAACTTTAAGTGCGATGCGGCACGTCTTTCGGTTAACCGATTTAAATAATATTTTACACGATTTATTTTCTAACCAAATGGAACAACTTTAGGGGGCGTCCCGAAAGAATTTCAAAAATAATCTTTTTCCCATATGAGTAAGGACCACACTAGTGTGGGACATCCTAATTCGCGTGGGAGTGGGACGTCCTAGTTCGCGGCAGTTTCCTTCCTCATCATTGACTCGGACAACTCCGAGGATCAACGCTGGTTGGAATGTCGAGGAGGAGGCGCGGCCTACTGCCGCTCATTCGGAGTCGGCCCCTTTTCTTGAACCCAAGTGGAGGGTGGCTACGAGGAGCGGCAGAGCAGTACAGGCTGGTAAGGGTACTGGAGAGGTGACGCCGAACCATATGGGTTCTCTGCACTCCAAAGTGCTGACGAGCCTGTTCGGGATATAGAGGTCTGCATAGGCGGAAAATTTCAGCCAAAGCCTGGCCCGTTCGTCGTTGAGCCCGAGCCCGACCCGAACGTTTCGTTCTCAAGCCCGACCCGGGCCCGTACTTTCCAGTAATCGCCCTGCAATAAATTGTTGTGAATTGTGAACAAATACAGATTTTTAACCCTTCATGAAGACCGAGCATTTTGTTTAAGCATTGCGTAACAACTTTAAGAGGCTTTTGCCGCTATGCAAGAAACTAACGCTCTTTAAGAACGAATAATTCTCTCCTTCCCGAACTTTCCGTGGGCCCAAGCCCGATGGACTGCCTGCTTACCCGGCCCAGGCAGACCCCTATCGGGATACCATTCCTGCTCGTCAGCCCTCCGAAGTAGTCGCGCCCGAGGGGAGGCGGGAGGGGAGGCGGGAGGGGAAGGGAATTATATTAATAGGGTAGCGACCCCTTTGCGGAATAGGGCAGAGCAGGAGTGCGGTGACATGACGGTCACATCTTGGTGTGTTTCCTCAGGGCAAGTGGCCTACGTCACAGGTGCGGTTCGTGCGGCGGTCGCGGGCACGAGTTGCTCTAGTCTGCGGGTGGTAGCCCATTTCGGCGTCAACGATGCATGCTCCCGTATGCCCGAGGAGATTTTAAGTTCTTTTAAGGACTTGAACTCTGAGGTCGCGCTGGTTGGGCAGTCGTTTGGTGTCGAGATGAAGCTATCCATCTGCAGCAATGTTCCGCGGTTCGACTGCGGCCTTTGTGTTTGGCGGGAGATTGAGGGCCTAAACTCGAGGTTGCGGGAGTTCTGCAGGGGGCCGACGCTCAGATCGTGTCGTGTAAACCGTTCTGGGGTCCATTACACCGCTTTGGCTTCGAGACGGGTGACTCGGAAGATTTATGAGCACTGTTGGTGCTTTTTTTAGGGTAAAGTGTAGGCCAGTTAGTGGGTTGAAGGGAACGAAATACTCGGCCGATCGAATTATGGGAAAAGCTCCGAAGAGCAAAACGAAAAATAAGCGAGATTTACCGAAAATTCCACCTACATTTGTTTGCAAAAGAAAAATATCTATTGCGATAGTTAACTGTAAGAGTGTTAAAAATCAAGTATCCGATTTGGAGCATCTTATTCGTAGCCACGACACCGATATTTTTATAGGTACAGAAAGCTGGTAAAAATAGGATACAAGTGACAATTAAATATTTCCAAAGGATTACACTATTTACCGCCGAGATCGTAGGGAAAAGACAGGAGGTGGTGTCTTTATTGCGGTAAAACCATCTCATCAGAGCAAGCCGAGGACTTCGAGTGATACGCATAGAGAGCATTACTGAGCGCATAGAGAACATTTCGATTGACGAAAGTCTTGGAGACCACAAAGGCGTTTTTGCAGATATTGAGATAAATCTTAGCAAGTACAAGAAACCCAAACGCAAAATTTATCTCTATTCCAAAGCCAATTTCGAGGAATTTAACGGAAAACTAACTACCGATTTTAATTCATTTAAGTCGCGCGTAAGCAACAACAACACTGAGAACACATGGAAATCATTCGTGTAGATGATGCATAAATATATAGATTTGTATGTATGTACCTTCGAAATACTCTAAAAATGATTGCGAGCCCAGATGGTACGATAAAGAGGTTAGAAGGGCTCTCCGCAAACAGAGAGATTTGCACGGAAAAGTAAAGGCTTTTACGGGAATAGATCAGCCTGTTCCAAATCCACCACGATCACTATTGCTAGAAAAGCACAATAAAGCAAAATGCGACACCAAGCGAGCTATGCGTAACGCCCACAGCAACTTTAAAAAGAAAATACTTGGGGAATGTTTAGTGGAAGACCCTAAAGCTTTCTGGTCCTACGTTAGAGAGGTACAGGGAAAGATACAAACAGTGAGCTCGATAAGGTATTTCGAAGGTAATATTACTCGCGATTCGAAGAGGAAAGCGAACATTCTAAACGAACGAACACTAAACTGCTGCTCTGCTAAGACGGACAACACACTGGTTAATGAGGGCTTGGTGGGCCGTTGGCTTCTGGGGGTCTATCTTCAGGAGCACCGGAGAAAACACGTCCTTTCATTTCGAGACTCAGGTCAAGAATGATATGTAGTAGTGATATAGTAGAGAATAATGCATAGAATAGTTCGGTTAAACGATTTTCTTCTGGATAATGATATGTCATTTGCGACTAAAACTGTCACTCAAGCCTCAATATGCCACTTATACGCCTCTGTATAGGGCAGAGATGACTCCTGTGGGGCCAGAATTGGACGCGAATTAACTTAAAATTAACTTTTTTGTAACTCCTTCCGTCCTCGTCTATTACTTCGCCTCTTGGCGCCTATTTATAACATTTAATATCTTATATGTTTTATAAATATTATTATTATTATATTTTCGAGTACCGCATGACCCAACTTAAAGATGATAAGATTAAAAAAATGTATTTGTTCACAATTTACTACAGGGAGATTTATGGAAAGTTCGGGCTCGGCTTGAGAACGAAAATTAGTATGAACATTTGGGTCGGGCTCAACGACGAACGGGCCGGGCTGGCATTTTCGGCCCTTGCAGACCTCTAGTATATATAGGAGAAATGTGTCGATGAAGAGAATCGGAGTGAAAGGGCCCTTTCGGATCGAATCTAAAAAGATATTAAATGTTTAAGGCAAGGAAAAGGTCCGTTAAAGGAAAGATGAACGAAGCGGATACCACTCTTAAAGCTCTCTCATTCGCTTGGTATTCATTTACAGTCAACTGAAGATATTTGCGAAAACAAACCTATGAATTCCCTGGCGAATTTTTGGTTTTGGAAACAGAGGTCCATTGAGTTGAACGGCCAGACATATGTCCACTATTTTTAAGCAAAGAACGTGCCCTGAAATATTCGTGAGAATCCGTTTGTTAATTACCCATTAACCTGGTGTCCCCCTTCTCGGTACAAATTTCCATTTCTCGAAATTGTTTGGCATCAAGTCGGCACAGGTTACCATAATCCAATTGCAATAATATTTACCAGGCAAGTTTATAAGGCCAAATAGAAAAAATACAGGGTATGTGTAATTGAATTCGCAAAATATTTTTTTCCCGTTACGTCTTGGGATACATTGGGATTCATTTTGATGCTCATTGATATTCTCAAGTGTAACTTTGAGAAAAAAAAGGAGTACATATCTTAATAAATCTTTTTGCTACTAAACTAAATTAACTTTGACCTAAATAATAATTATTATGATTAATTTTAACAAGCAATGTATCAAAAACTACAATTATTATACATCTTTGGACTGTAAAAGTGTTTTACTTGATAGAGTTTTACACTTATAATTATGTCAAAGACTCACTTATTTGTTGGACATTTCCTCTGTTCTCTTTTGCAATTCTATACTCCGAACGTACACAGTAATAACTATGGATACGGTAGAAGAGGCGATTGATGTCCCTTTTAGGCGCTCGTTCGACCATTCCCCCTCTTCTCGCCTCACCTACCACGCCACAAAGCCTTTCATCTTTTTTCACCCTTTTTTTCGCAAACATTTTTTCCTCGAACGCATGCTATTTTTTCCTTCTACACCGAATTTCGAAGCAGCTGTTTTTCAGTTTGCGATCGACCGTTGCTGCGACACGTTTCCTCTCTTCCTCGAGAGACTGCAGTTACCAAGACAACGGCTTTGGGTATCCTAATAACACTGGCAAATGCCCCTGCAGGCTTTTAATTAGAGTTTCGTTAATTGTGTGTGAACGAGATGTTACACCTGGATGGCTGCCCCCCGCGAAGGACGCTGTCCACCAGAAGCGAAGGCGGCTCCCGGAGAATGGCTGCGCAAGTAAGTTCCCGTTATTCTTCTTAGCTCGCGATTCTACGGATGTCTGCTGGAAAGAAGTACGCCAGATGGCGGCTCTTACAATCTTATACAATACTGTAATGAAAAATCAGAAGTATTCGCCATCCATTCATCCCAGTTGATCGATTTGAATGAGCCTCAGAATGTTTGCCAAATTCCATAGAATGTTTACTTTACTAGTTACAGCTGTGAGTGAAAGAGGTTCGAAAGGAAGTGTTCCTAAACACCTTGAGAATCATGACTGAACACCAGGCTGATTGTTTTCATCTCCCGTGTTTGCCAGGCTTAAATTCATGTCCCCCTTAAACATGGCCAGAAGGCCAACTTGCAAAGAAATCTTAAATAAAGAAATAAATGCATTCCTCCATCAAATTGGAACGGTCCGAGCTCTTGCATTTTAAAGGAGATGGGCTTACCTGTTGCTTTCGATTTAGAATCGCTTCGTTACTGTTTTACCCTAGATTAGGACTCTGTATAATCTTCTGTTCTCTATACGTAGCTCAATCTTGGTCCCATTCGGTTATCATCCGAAATTGGGTTCCTACTCGTGCAGACGCAATTCGAATGTCCATCTTTTCAGGGTTATGATGAAGCTAATGATAATTTTGTTGATATATTTCTCTCGGAAGCACTACGCTGAAGTTACTCTTTTGTGTCCATTTCGTGTGTCTTTCCTTAGATACATGCTAATGTTAGACCGGATAATGGTTTTGAAGGATGTTTATCTGTAACAATCTGTGGTGTTTAGTAATCTTAAGTGAATATTATTAAAAGTAATTCGACAGCCTTGGTCATTTCGCACATCGGTTCCCATTGGGAATCGAACCCGGGGCCGCTTTCACCAAAGGCAAACGCGCTGTCCACATGACTATCCGGGAACCACTCTAAAACCTTAGTTTAGAGTTAGGTAGAGAGCTATCGCTGATAAAATATTTGAAAAATTGGAATGAAATCTTCACCATCACTTTGTTTGTACCAGAACTTTATAGTTATACCTTGAACCGAGTTAAATTTCACATTTAGTACACATTAATGGCATTGAGCAAATATAAAATATAGTTTACAATTATTCATAATAAACGTAAGAATAAATTATTATAACCGTCATTATTCAACCCTATCAGCTTCTCTAATTGCCCGGAGAAAACAAGTACCAAAATTAATCATCTGTTTTGCCATCGCTTCCCTGCAGCGTTTTGTCGGTGGCAGATCATGTTCGTTCTTTCCTGGCACTAAAAGGTCGTTTACTCCTGTAAATTCTGAACAATGGAATTTTCGAAAAAGTCGTGGATGTGCTGTTGATGCGCCGCCTATCTTCGTAATTGCGCATAACTTTCTTTGCTTTATTCCGGGATATTCCTTATTTCACTTATTACTACAGCATTATGTATACTTAAGCATTTTCCCCATATTTGATGTTTTCTTCTTTCTTTATTCAAATTAGCCCGAAATGAACAAACGTGAGATTTTGAGTGTCGTGGCTCAGGTGATCGGAACACTTTAATCATTCTTTGAAACGAACGAGGGCATTAGTACCTAAGGTTGTTTACAATTTAGAAGTCAGACCGGGGGGCACAATTCACGTGAACTAACATCGCCGACGTGTTGAAATTCCTAAATGTATTCAACAATTATTTTTCATTTGTATCAATTCTTGAATTGTCTAAAATTCTCTGTGCGCCATTTCATGGGAAGTTTCTTTCTCTCGTTCCTGATGCCATTGAAATTTCGAAAACAAAGTTTCTCTCAGATGCAAGGTTGATCTGATTATAAAAACATAAATCCTAAGGAAAAACTGACTTAAAAAAAGTCTGACCCTTGGGATTGCCTTTATGTGCAAAATATTCCCTCTCCTTAAAACACAAAGGAATGAGAAAAAATTCAAAAACCAAAATTGGTATATAGCGCGATTTAGTTCCAACCCTAACAGAGTAAGTATACTCCCGGATGGCTGAGTGGGCAACGCATTCATAAATTAAATGCAAAGTCATTAGTTTGAATAGAAGTGGGTATCGATATCACCTAGGAAAATAAAGGTTTTACTTAGTGAAAACACGGTGAAATATTTAGATGTAACTTTCAGTACAGAATTGAAATGGATGGACATACAGTTCGTATAATCTTTATATATAATTTCCGAAGTGTCCGTCCGTCCGTCCGTCCGTCCGTCCGTCCGTCCGTCCGTCCGTCCGTCCGTCTGTCCGTCCGTCCCCCCCTTTATTTCAGAAACGGTTTGACTTAGAGATTCGAAACAAACTGCATTGTGTTTCTACGAGTTAGAAACCCCTAGGAAAACTATTCCCATTACTAAGAAAGCCCGGGTTCGAACCCAGGAGTCCATAATACGGTTCCATAAGGAATACACGTAAACTTCACTTTTATCGCTTGCAGGCTTTGTTTCTTTCGCAAAATTAAATTAGTAACACAAGTCGTACAAAGTCGAGACAAGTACCAAAAGAAAGGAAATTGAATGGAGATTCTTATTTCAGTCGTAGAATATCGTTTACGATTCGAAATTGTAAACATTTTGATAAAATGCACCAGTATTTTATCAATATTTTGATGCTGTAAACAACTCATCTCCATGACGACCTAAGCAATTTTTACTTTCTCCCTATACGTAGTATAGAGAAGACCTCCAGATTTCGACGGAAATAGATGTTTTGGGGCCCATAGAGCATGTTTAGCTATTTTCCCGAACATGTCTGTCTGTGTGTCTGTCTGTCTGTCTGTGGTTAAAAAGTTTGTGGGCGCTCTATCTTAAAAAGTAATTATCCGATCATTTTCAAAATTCATATATAGAATTTTCCTAACAATGCCAAGAGTTGATTAGTTTTTGGAGATTATCGCTAAACCGGAAGTAACGGTTTATCCGGAACAAAATTTTGTTTCTTAAATATCTCTGTAAGAATGCAATATAGGTATATACATTTACACACAAAAGTTGTAGATAATATACTTTACTACAACTTTTGTAGCAAACATATTTTCGTAACACTAATTGTTTAGGAGCTATTCACAAATAATGGTTAACCGGAAGTTGTTGTTTACCCAGAAATTGAAGTTTTTCATACTTATCTCTGTCAGAATGCAATATAGGTATATACATTTACACACAAAAGTTGTATATAATGTATTTTACTACAACTTTTGTAGAAAACATTTTTTCGTAACACTGATTGTTTAGGAGTTATTCCCAAATAATGGTTAACCGGAAGTTGTTGTTAATCCAGAAATGGAATCTTTTCATACATATCTCTGTAAAAATGCAATGTAGGTATATACAATTGTAAACAAAACTTATTGATAATGTATTTTACTACAACTTTTGTATGAAACATTTTTTCGTAACACTGATTGTTTAGGAGTTATTCTTGAATAATGGTTAACCGGAAGTTGTTGTTTACCCAGAAATTGAAGTTTTTCATACTTATGTCTGTCAAAATGCAATGTAGGTATATACAATTATGTACCAAAGTTGTAGATAATGTTTTTACTACAAAGCTTGTATGAAACATTTTCCTGTAACACTTATTCTTTTGGAGTTATTTATATATTACCGGCATAGGCTTGTTGTCAATAAATACGGAGAAAGTCATGAGTTGGCCACATCAGATTTTTCATTTTGAGCTCATCCATAGGAAGACATACAGAATAAATGATCAGTTAAAACTAATGCTGAAAATAAGAGATACACTATATTAGATATACAATAGAAGAAATTATATTTATACATTTATATATATAATTATATTATAAACATTTGCAGATAAAAACAATATCCTCCGAAAAATCTCGCGAAAAATATACCAAAATTTAAAAAAAACAAATTTTGTTTATTTCTCTGTAGCAACCGAACTTTGTTTATATCAACGTAATTTTTAACGGTGTTTCCGTGAAATAAAACAGTTTTATTAGTATTGTGCTTCTTATAATTGCTTTCTCTCGATCAATTCAACTGAATACATATAAATAAACAGGTACGTTGCGGATGTTTTTGATATAATCTTCTGAATTAAGTATTAAATCTAATATATTATCAACGATGAATATTTAGAGATAGACAAAAATGTAGTCAGTGAAGATCGTAAAGATTTCTCTTGATTCGATGCAGGGGTTCTCACAGAAGTAGAACATCCAGTGATCAATATGTAGCAAATCGCTAACATTGCATACCTGTCCAAAAAGGTAAAGCAATTTTATGCTTTGTTATATGCAGAATACAAAAAGTGATTCATTTGTGGCAATTTTGATTGCTTTCACTCCATACACATTTACCATCTTATCGTGAGCTGTTTAATTTTCGTTTCTGTTTTGGCATTGTGATTGAGTTTGTGTTATTAGATGGTTTTCCGTGTTTATGTTACACATTTTAGTATTGGGGTAAAAGTTAGCTACAGAACTCACTTACTTCCCGCGAAAAAAATTGTTGTTGGTTTTTAGGGGCATATAGAATTTATTTCTATATAATCATCGTTTCCGTTATCTTTTTGTGCCTTTCTTAAAATGTCTTCTTATCCTAATGTGATCTTAATAGTTTCATTTCCGGAGTCTCCGGGATCGAAATCCGGAACCCATAATTCGTTTCCATTTAAATTACAAGCACAAAAAACCTACTTTAAATCGTCCTATTTTTATTCTTTTTAGTGATGCATAAATTAATATCCTACTGTTATTGGTTTAAATGCCATGGTTTTTACACTAGTGTTCCTCTCCGAGACAATTACCTGCTGACGATGTCACAGCATTATTTTTTTTTATTTTCAGCAACTGACCTGCTTTTAACTATTTAATTTACGAGAAACTTTTACTAGGCAGTAGTGAACCATTCAGACGTCATTTTCACAGTGATTGCGTTTCGCGAAGACGAGTGAATATTTTAAATTGGCATTTAATTGAAGTGTAACCACATGGGAAGCAATTGAATTAGGTGGCCCGATGACAATTTTCATAGATTGACTGAAAGTGATTACTTTTTGTGAAATGGAATCGGTCATTTATCTGTTTATATATTATTATTAATTAATGCATTCAGAAGAAAAGAACTAGGTATACTTTGACTGATTTAAACTAAACCCTCCTGAGGAAACGTTTTCGTCTGAAGTACCGAAAAGCTTAATAAATAATATACATTTATTTTAGTTTCCACAATTGTAAATTCAGTTTTGGAATTCTTTGCATTGTTACACCCAAAATTATTACTTTATGATAATTTTAGTAATAAGTTGATCAATGAAGTATCTTAATGTTTGTAGTAATATAAACTACTACGAAAAATAACTTTTTTTGTATGATAACGATCAACTATGTTACTACAAGTAAGGTATACTTACTTATTGCGAGCTAAAGGTAAAATTTTAAGTAAAAATGCAAGAAATTGATCATCATCATGGTGCATAGTCGTGCATCTCATCGATTAGAAGTAAAGAATTACTTTTAATATTTCTCCCATGTATTCCACATGGGAGAATCGGGTCCATCCTGGCATCGAACCCTGGGTATTTAAGAAATATCTCTAGATATCTAGGTCAGTAGAAAATGACCATCTGTAATTATGCGTACGATTTCAAGCTGAAATCTCACCTGTAACTCCCTCAATTCACGTCCTTCCTTACCTATATATTCCTTATGGAAGGAAATTTACTGTAGCATGACTTCTTACCCCTGGAACAGTATAAATTTAAAATATTGTCAATGGACGTCTAATAAGATGTATGTTAGTTTCCGGTACCTAAAATAACACTAGTGGAAAGTTGATTAAGAACTATGTACTTTTTATGAAGTATTGTCAAATCTTTAATTTCTATGTGCGCAAATATTTGCGCGGGCCCAGCTAATTATTTGGAGAATGTAAATAATTAAAAATATATCAATGCGATATTATTATGACTTATTGTCACTATCAATTACATAGTATTGATTTATATTTAAGTTAAAACTGATTTTCTAAACTTAGGTCCGGTATTATAACATATATTTAGAGTCGACCTTGACTGTAATCTTCACGTAAACTCTAAAAAAACGTATTTTTGTCGATACTTAAGCCTTAATTGGTATTTAACTCTTAAAAGTAACTTTAACCGCAATGCATCATGGATGTAAACAAACTATATGGCGGAAATTTAAAGAGCTAGCCTCTCGCCTCAGTTGGTTTATCCCTGAAAAATAAGTTTGTTAGTGGTTTTTTCGGTTGAAAATCCTCAAAATATTTTGAATAAATTTGTCTATTTCCTTTAAACAGATATTTCTCGCGACATTGCCTTTTTCTTTATTGTAAATCATATCACAGACGTTAGGTGCTGCGAAGTATTTTTTATGATTCAGATACTTCAAAAGTGTTATAATTAGTTATACATTGGAAGTGAAATGAATTTATATAGTTTAGAACTGCCGATTAAAGTTAATAAAGATTAAATTATTGCATTTATTACTGATGAAGTATAAGCAGAACTCAGTTTTACGTCTACATAGACGAATTGGACATAGTTAATAACATACATACGAGTATTGTCATTAACTTATTTATTAGTACAATTAATCATGAATGCATAATGTAATTTACCTATGTTTTTAATGTTTTGTTTGTGTTACACTAAGATATAACCGTGATTTTGAAAAGTGGCCATCAAAATTTCAATATTTTAGTATGTTAGACTTTCTACCAGTACGTTCGTTAGGTTACGTACCTTAGTTAGTATTATTGCAACCTTTTATGACGATAGTGTGTGTGTGCTTTACGCACATATAAGCGTTGGAGATTTTCCAAAATGACACTAAGTACGCGTACAGAAGATTTAAACTTTAGTGAATTTAAATA
This sequence comes from Sympetrum striolatum, assembly GCA_947579665.1. Taxonomy (NCBI): domain Eukaryota; kingdom Metazoa; phylum Arthropoda; class Insecta; order Odonata; family Libellulidae; genus Sympetrum; species Sympetrum striolatum. Next base: position 113,727,192 of record OX388343.1, on the reverse strand, counting down.
TTGTCTCATAAGTTATGTACGGTATCTGTAGAATGGGAGAAATGAGAGGCATGTAGTGTTGGAATCTATCATTAAAGGTCTATAAAACTTCTTGGCTTTCTACAATCGTATAAGAGCCATTGTAACTGTATACTCATTTATATTGAATGCATACAAATGAAATACCTACAAGTATATGTATACTTATATACTATCCAAACATCATAAATTTCATTCTCAATCCATTTTCCTAGATAAAATCTTTAATGCGAACCAATATACAAACCATAAAGTCATCCACCTAAAGGCTGAGAGGGTCTTCTACCGGTCAACCATTAGCTGCTAAAATCGTGAGAGAGTATAACTTCATATATGTTTACTTATTATACCCGTTGAATTTCAACGGGCACTTCCGCTAGTAAACTAATAATACCCTAAGTTTCATAATACGTACTCTTAGGAAATTAAGTAAAAAAAGTTAATTAGATAGTAAGTTAGCCCATAAAACATTACTAAAGCTAATGTTATAATAGGGGAAATGGGGTATAAAACGTAATATAGAAAAGGTTCAAAGAAAAGCTGCATGATTTGTGTTATACATATAAAAATGGCGCATCAAAAATGCTGAAACAGTTTGGATGAGAGACGTTAAAGAGAAAAGATTTGTTGTACCTTTCCCATAGAATTAAATATAAATAAAGATACGAACAGGTTTAAACAACTGATCATGAGGTGAAACAGCCAAAACCGTAAGCATGTTTAAATACCAAAATCGACCGTCTGAGCCTTTGACATTCCATGACAACAGAAACAACAATCTATTTATACACCAGCTGAGTGCCCGTTCAACGGAAAAATGAATGGATTGTATCGTACATTGAAAGAAGTAATGAAATTTAGGTATGAAAATATTTAGATATGAGATGTCTTAAATTTATGAAAAAATATTATTTCTCTTCGTAGTTAATAGGCTGCCAACTGAAGGTAGACATTCAAACCCTCGGAATTTATCTAATTAAAGCCATTTAATCGGTAGTGATAAGAAATGATCGCAAGTTTTTCTCGAGATCCTTCTTCAAATACTCATAAAATTTAAATTACAAAAATAAACTACATTTCCTTTAGTTGACCATTAATTTTTCTGTACGATTTGCATAATTTTAACTCGCAACCTCGAACGAATGCTATGGCTTCTGCTTTAACCTCACAGTAAGACATCGTTCTGAAATGAAAACCAATAGAAAGGAGGTGTACCAACAAGAGCAATACCAATTGTTTGTATAAACACGGGAATTGTTCAATTTTTGTCAATTCTGTTATTTATCTTCGATTGTATTCGGTGGTATCGGCAAATAATTGAAATTTAGGGACAAGATTCCTAAAGATAAAATATTCTAAGATGGTATTTTCATTTATAACATATCTGAAAAGATTTACAGAGTTTAATATCGGACTAAAGGTAAACCATTTACCACCAATTCTTCTTTTGAGGGATACAGTTTATTTAATTGAAAATGTGAAGTAAATGAACGGAAAAGGTTTAAGTGAAATATCTTGTCAGATGACATTGTTCGCAAATTATGCTTATTGGACTAAATTCTTATTCAGTTTATCCAATTATTTTTTTTACCTAGATATACATTATATAATTTACGGCAATAAAAAAAATAGATTCATATTTTATTTCTTTCGATACTTGTCTAGAGTCTGTACAATTAAATACTTCTTTGATTTTTTAGAATAAATAAACCCTGCAACATACGAAAGACATATTGAAGCGTATTTCGAATGGAAATATTTGATCAGCCTATAAACATATAAAAATATATGAGTGTAGCCTATATTCTGAGAGAGTAATTTCATATTTTATATTCTAACAAACTTAAGAACTTAGCGGTAATCGTTTGACATGAACAGAAATACCTACGAGTATGATTACGATGATTATGATGCGACTACGGATAAGGGAACAGGTTGGCACAAGAAGTCTCAGTTCTGTATAAAAGGCGTTTATTCACAACACGGCATTAGTAATACAATCTTTGTCGGTCGCGTCCAGCCAAGTTTGCGGGGGTATTACGGGGTGCAAGACGACTGCTCTCGCCCAACACTTACGAGGACGAAGGGAAGAATTAGACAGAATCGGCGGCACAGGAGCAGCGCGCCCACCGAGGATTAGGGATTGGTTGGGGCACTCGCCTTTCGGCTGCGCTCTTCCGTGGTTAGGTTTGGGTTGAGAACACTCACCTCTCGGCTGCGTCCCCGGGGAAAAGGGTGCTGTTACGGAGGAGCTCTTTTTATACGAATCTAGGAAGGCTTGGTCAGCATGAGGATAGAGAGGGGATAGAGGGGGCAGCAGAGATTAGGCAATGAGGATGGCCGAAAAATAGTCGAGTAAGGGAACATCTCCAAGTGCTACGTGATGTTTAGGGTCCAAAAGGGAAGCGGCGGAGATGAAGTCACTAGTAAGGATTTGGAGAAGGCCGACGAAAAGAGGATGGGCAATGTTATGGACATCTCGTACCTTCGGATAGATGGGGGATTTCAACAGAGGGGATATGCAACTGACCGACATTGGTCCCTTCAACATCACAATCAAGAAGGTATAAAGGCACTTCACCTAAACATACCAATAGATGATCTACTGAAACACTTCTTGGTTTAACTTCCAATTCTATATCTAAAAGTACAAATTCGTTTACCTTTTCAGTCAGGTATAAATGATTGTGATTCCTTACTTCTTTAAATCCCGCTTCTAAGGAAGCAATCACCGAATTCAGGGATATTTCAACGATCTTAATTGAGTCATTCTTTAGCGTTATCGGCTAGTTGCACGGCGGGATGCTAAAAGAAACGATTAATTATTTAGGTCGGAAAAATAAGAATGAAAAAGTTTTCAACTTACCAAGCTAAGTGGACATAATCTCTTGATATGGAAAAGAGCATTCATTTAATACAATGATGAACTTTAATTTCAGTTTAAGATTCATAAACATAGGTGTTGCTATAAACAAATATTGGTAGCTGCAGAATTGCTAACGAACTTGGATTCGAAAAATAGCTTGGGTTTGAATGAGTCCTGACAAATTCTAAAAAAACAATATTCGATGGCCAAAATAAGAATATTCATTCTATTTCCTTTCTTTTGATGTTAGTTTTAGTTTCGAACGACCATTCTTTCTGATTTAATTAAATTAAATTTAAATTAAAGTACCCTGCAGGTGATAAAATTTTGCTACTCATATATATCATTTGAAAACCCCTTGAGCATCTAGAATCTAACCAAGTACAGTTAGGTTAATAAAAAATAGCCTATCATCTACGCATGGGAGACTTTTAATATTGTACGAATTTTGAAGTTTTGGAAATGTTTAGCTTTAGAGTTATAGCGTGAAATAGAATTTTGACCTCGTCTGGAGTCGAACTGGCGACAGCTAGGTGTATAAACAGTAGAATATGTTCGAATTCGGATGGTATACGACCATAATGCCAAATTCATCAACATCGGTTGGATAGTTTCTGCGTGATGTAACAGGCAGTCCTCTACGAGTTTCAAGTTTCCATCTTAACGGGAAGGGATTAAAGAAAAACCAAAAATATCGCCTCAATGCATTTTAAAGGGAGAATTTAGCCCTGACCAAATTAGAAAGTTAACATTCTAGGGATCGCTGGAAGCCATGCATATCCGACGAAAACTATAAAGACATCTTCGAGGATCTGCATGACTGTAAAATTTACTTTTGTATAACGGATAAAGTGTGGTAACTTTTTATTCATCTCATCATCTCTTTGTTTTAAGTTAATAAAATATTTTGTTTATGCAATTAATACCCGAAGCATACTAATTTAGAAGCACGTTCGCCCGTAGATCCTTTCAAAAATAAGGTCGTTGTTTAAAAGTTCAAAAATAAGGAGGGTGGCCATCCACCGTCAGGATCATCGCCAACGAAAAGTTGGTTTATTTATCGCAGACGCAAACTGTAGCTGCTTTTTATTTCTATTACTCTTCATAGAGCTTTGATGAATATAGTTTTATAAGTTACATCGTGCTACATCACTGCTATTTTTCTCTCTTTATGTAAAAATTGGCTTTAAAACAAAGATTCGCCATTCTGTTGAATAAATAATTCAAATATTCAACTGTATTCACTTGAATGAACTATTATGAAGATTAAAGAATGTTTTTAATGTTTTATTTAATGAGCTCTATGCTTATGTTACGCATTTTAGTATTGGTGCACAAGTAAGCTCCATAATACACTTACTTTCTGCAAAGAATATTCATCGGTGGTTTTAGAGAGATATGTAATATATTTCTGTCGTGTTTAATCATCGTTTCTGATATGAATTTGTGCATTTCTGAAAATGAATCCTAAAATGTGGTTATTCTTATTAATCTGACTGCTTATTCTAATGTGATCTTCGAATATATTTTTTGTAATCTTTAAATGATTTTTGTCTTTATCGAAGAAAATGTACATTCAAAGGATATGAGATTGAATATTTAAGGGACTTTTTAGACTTAATAATAACTTTATTTACTTTGTTTATTGGTTTGGTAATAATTATAGCCTGGCATTAGCTATCTACCAAAAATTATGAGGCATGTGTTAGGATCAAGACTGTATCAATAGTCTTTATCAATTTAAATTTGCCCTTTGAGATTCAGCGGGCACTTCTGCTAGTCTATAATATAAAATAGAGTGTGTGTGTGTGTATGTATGCTCGCTAAAAACTCGAGAACCGAGAGTCGCAAAACTTTGAAATTTTCTACATGATTAAAAGTCGACCCCGCGAAATGTATAGGCTATTTTTTATTTACTTTAAGTATACGGTTCGAACCCAGACGGGCAAACACCTTTTCATAAGAAATATTCGTAAAGGTAATTTTTTTCGTTGCAGGGTTCATTTCTTTTGCAAAATTAAATTAGAAAAAATGTTCCTAGAAAGTCGAAGCAAGTACCAAAAGAAAGAGAATAGAATAAAAATTTTTATTTTGGTCGTGGGATATCGTTTTCGATTCGAAATTGCGCACAATTTGATAAAGTAAGTGAATATTTTATCGAAATTTTGAGATCGTAAACAACCCCCTGACGATCAAGGTTGATTTCGAGCTCATGCGTAATTCCATAAGAAGACATGGAAAATGAATGCCCAGATACAATTAATGCTGTAAGATATAGACTATATGAGTTAGAGATTTAAACATGATTATTTATGAGATTCAAACATTAGCAATTACATTATCCTGCAAAGTATCTTTCGGAAAAATATGCGAAAATTTTAAAAATTCGAATTTTGTCGAAGAGTCTATAGCAACCAAGTTTTGTTTATATCAACGTAATTGTTTACTGTCTTTTCCATAATATAATTGAGTTTTATAGTTGTGGTATACTGGATATTGATTTCCCTCGATCAATTCAACTGGTTGCGTATAAACACTCTGGTAAGTTGCGGATATTTTGAATATATTCTTCTGAATTAAGTATTAAATCTAATCTATTTGCATTGATATATATTTAGCGATTTACGGAAATAGAGTTAGCGAAGAACGTAAAGATTTCCCAGATTCGGTGTTTGTAATCTTTGAATAGTAGAACGGCGAGTTGTAAAGTTGTAGCAAATCTCCAACATCGTACACGAGACCAAAAAGGTATAGCAATTTTATTTAGCTATATGCAGAATGCAAAAAGTGATTCATTCGTTGTTTTTAAGCGCTTCCACTCCATATTCATTTACTATCCTTCTGTTATTGGTGTTTAATCTTTATTTCTATTTTGGCATTGCAATTACTTTTGTGTTATTTGTGTTCCGTGTTTATGTTGCACGTATTAAGATCGAGATACAAGTCAGCTCCATTATACACTTACTTTCCGCAAAGTATATTCATCGGTGGTTATTAGAGTGATATATAATTTATTTCTGTCATTTACATTTAATATTTGATTACTTTGTCTCCCCGTACCTGGCTGAAAATGTCTCTTTAAACATGGTATCTATTATCTTAATGTGATCTCAGAATATATTTTTGCACTGTCTTAGTTGAAGATATTTTTATTCAAAGTATATGAGATTGAATATTGAGTTGATACAGCCTTGTAGACTTAATTGTAATTTAAGCTTCTTGGTATATTGGGTTGGAAAATCTGGTATTTGTTATCTACCGACAATTATGAAGAATGTGTTATATTGGGTTGGAAAATCTGGTATTTGTTATCTACCGACAATTATGAAGCATGTGTTACGATTAAGGTTGGTATTTATGAAATTTAATATCCCCGTTGAGAATCAACGGACACTTCTGCTAGTATTATATAAGAACATTTATGGCTCGGCATAAACTGTTGGTATAAAGAATTGGATCATCCCCTGCTGAGGTTGTTAGTAGCTAATGCATATTTTACATGCAAATTGCGATGAATATCTATGAAATGTACTTATATTTGACTACTTACAGATCTCGGCGGCTGGTCGATTTGGTCGTCGTTTTCCCTTCGAAGATGAGCTCCGGAGGTCTTCTATGAGGTGAGTCTTCTCAATTCTGAAATATAGTTAAAGCATTCCCCAAAATACGAATCTCTTTTCGTTGACACGTGGAATGGGGCACTTCTACATATTACTTTCATACCGACCGATTACATCTTGCATTTACTAACTGAAGTACACGTTGATTCACAAATGGGAAAGTAGAAGTATGATGAAATATGTTTGCCCTCTTTGCACAGAAGAGAATGTAAAATATAAGGGCATTTCAACATAGTACAGGTGATCAAAAACATTTTCAATCTTTTCAAAGCACTCATTTATTGGAGCTGAGATTTGATATCGACGATAAGAATGGAAATCTTAGTAGAAGGAAATTTTATATAAAAATATCTTAAGTTCGTGTAATAATTCCCTTCAATTTAATTTTAAAATATTATTAGAGATTGAAAACCATTGAATGAGCTATACATGTATTTCTAAGACGTCCCGAAGCAGAGTGTGCGACTAAGCAAAAATCTAAAATTGTCGTATGATTGTTCCTGCGATTTGTCACTGTAAATGCTAAAATCTAAGAAAAAGACCTCTTCTGCGTATACTTCATTACATGTACTACTACTTTGAGATACCCCTAAATTCTCAAAGCATTCTTATGTGAACATATATGAGCTAGTATTCAACAATAGCATTGGTCGTCTGTAGTTTAAACATCTAAATTTTTGAAAATTATTTGCGTATTTTGTCGAAGTTCTCCAAATTTCGATTCGATCTCAAACGACCAAAATACGAATTTTTATTCAATTCTCGTTTTTATCTCATTTAAAGGAGATTTGGGCGACGCTATATGTTGATTGTTGATTTTAGAATGCAATCCCATACTGTCGAAAACTCGCAATTTTGAATGTGTGTCATTTTTGAGTTGAATCTTTGTGTTACTCTGTTTAAAGCTGTGGAGAGAGGTGAATTCTTATAGAAGAATTTCTATATTTCGGAAGTACTGATCTGGAACAATTAAAATCCTTTTGAGTATTTTACCTTCGAATCTATACAGCTTTCGTAAATAGGTTTTGTATGTGTAATGCCAAGAGGGTGAGCTGAAAATAGGTCGTATAATTGAGGTTAGGAGTTTGGTTTTTATGTTTTCTGCACATCTGTTAAATAGTATACCAGATGAGGCGAATTTGTTTTTTTTGCCTTCTGAATGCTGTTTTCTATATTTTCCCCTCAGGTTAATTTTTCATCAAACAACTAAAAGGTTTGTGAATTTCTTGCTTGGGATGTATTCCATCTGCAATTTGTCTTACTACGGAAATGCATACGTGCGCATTTTTGGGGATTTTAGGTAATTTTGCATTTATTCGCCCAGATTTGCATAAGACGTAGGTGAGATTGAACTAGTAGGTTTGCCAACTCTGGGTCGTTTGAGCTACTGGCTATTGTGGTGTCATAAGAGTAGATTCGGGTTGGCGCGGTTATATTGCGTTGGAGTATGTGGCAATCTTGCTTTGATCGGTACTAGACTTCTTGAAGGGCCTATTTTCCAGGTTTGAGAATATCATTTTGATTGGATAGTTTGGTAGACATGGTCAAGCGATTTTGTGTTTAAATCCACACTTTGTCGAACGTTCAAATCAAGAAAAGCGGCTATCGTTGATTTTGTGGAAGGCCTTCGTCGTCAATTTTGGCAAACGAAGAATTTGGTGAGTAGTGGACATTTTCTCAGTGAATCCGGTCTGTTCTTTTGGGATTCTTCACTTTAAGGATGGGTTTAAGGCGGCTCAAGAATATTTCCCAGGATCTTTCTAATGGTTGCTTGAAGACTGATTGGGCGATTATTGTCCCCAATTGCTGTACACTTTTCTTCAACTTGTTGAATCTTTGGACTGTTCACTTGTTAACTCTCTATTATTGTAATAGTGTAAAATGTTAAATGGTAAAAATAGTAAAAATTCTCACAAATGATAGTGTTTGGTTAGGAAATAAAATTATATCTCTAATGTGGGTGTGCCACTATTTCCGGGTATTACATTTCTACCAGAAAAAAAATAAAAAAGCGACCCACCCTAATGTCCAAAACCAACATCCGTACGATTTCTGTATATTTTGCGTATTTTGACGAATTTTGGCGAACTGAGAATCCATTTTCCTTGATTCAAACGTACTAAGTCTTTAATATTAAGCAACAACCAAGCGATATATGTACTTCTTTGCCATTAAATCACTTCGTGAACATTGAGACACCATGAGGAAAACATTCAAACATTTGACATTTTTCAAAAAAATTTAAATCTAAATGCTGCATAACTATTTATGTAACTCACGCACGTCTATTGCATTACAGACGGCCGAAGTTCACCAAATTTTACAGCAAACTTGGAATTTTCGTGATATTTTTATAGCAGATTTTAAATCCATGAAAATCATCGAGTAAATTATAATTAATGCGTTTTTGAATTTCCCGTCTCAAGGAATTTATTTTCCCATATTAGGGCTGTTATTTCAATTCAGGCCACTAGATTGCAGCTCAGTCGCGATAAGGAACAATGCGTGTTATGGCTACTTCTGGTTCTGTGTGTGCTTGTATCGCATGTACCTATGCATTTGATAGAAACTGTGTTAAATGTGACATTTTTATCTCATCCGTAGGGAGAAGAGGTCAACAGGTGTTGGGTCATCAATGAAAATGCCAGCGAAAAGGTGTGTTTGTAAGTCTTTATCATTTGCTTCCTCAATCCCAACACAATACGCACATTATACAAGAATACGGTTGCTTGCATTCCATTTCGAAGATGCAGCTACTGCTGCTCGTAGCGGCTTTCTGTTCGATCACTGACTGCAACATCTCTTCGATCATAAATCTGAGATATTGTAGCCCATTTTTTAGCTCAGAATTAAGTTGAAGATAATTATTTGGAAATACACAATCGCTAATCAAGGTTTATTTTATTACATTAAATAGTGAATATAAAATGATAGACCTATGATGAAAAGGAAATTTCGAAGTGAGTGTATGACATCAGATTTGGTGGGAGTGATCACACTTTCACCCTTGACATTCTCTATTGAATACCAACAGTCATCTATCGATATGCAGTCCTATTTGTAGCCGTTGGTAATAATTGAACAGATTTATTCAAACTGATCTGTTATTGCTCCTAGTAAAAATACATCAAGAAGGAGTCTACGGAACTCCCCTGCCATTTAAGGTGTATGAATATCTGATCTAAACTTTTGTATATTTTGTTACTTTAGATTTCGGAAACTTTTCAGCTTCTTTTTATTACCTTGTGATTACTGTATTATTATCTATACTTGTATCTTTTTGTTACTGCTGACCACTTTACTTGTTTTGATGGGAGACCATTTCTTGGTTTCTCCTTCTCTTCGGCTTAATCTTTTATTGTTTTCGGTACAAATGCAGTAAAAGTGATGCCGAAGCGAAAACTTGGTAAAGTGATTAAAAGGAGAACATTCTGGAAAAATCTTAATCCGGAAACAAATAACACTCTTCCTATCGCTATTCTGTCGCTCTTGAACTGTTACTAATCCATTTACACTTACTTATTTAGGTTAAAATTATACTCATCTGTTGAAATTTAAGAAATCATTGAGCTTTAAATATCTTCGATAGCCGTCTTTGTCTTCTTTCATTCACGAAACGTATAGCGAGCTCTATCATTCCGTAAAGGTAGGTCTTGTGAGACCCAGTTAGCGCTTTATATGAATCTTAAGGTTAGACGACGGTGTTTGATCAGACGCAGTTTTCCTTGTTTTCAGGAAAGCCTTTGACACAAGTTCTCTCTGAAATCTTATTAATATTATTAAAAAATGAGTGTGTACGCGATGGACGAAAAAGTTTTCAGATGGACAAAATCTTTTCTAGAACTCAGATCTCGGCGATTTGCATTAGACGGAATTTTATCCGACGAAATAAGTATCAGAGGAGCTCTCCAGGTTAGATAGGGATTCACACCCCCTGCTACGCGCCACTGGCGAATTGCAGGGTTTAAAGGTAAATGTAAATTATTCTTACAGGCTCCGAGGGGTAAACCTAATTACAGTGGAATTGGTGACGTATCCTGGAGTAACTCTCACGAATAATTAATCATGGAGTACCGACATCCGAAATATATGTGGAAAAGAACTTAAGAAACTCGGCTTCGTTAAGTGAATAGTCGGTAAGAAAACGTTCAGGAGTGAGGCTACTTAGCGTTAGTTAGGCCTCACCTACTGAATGTTGTGTATTGCAGACAAATGTCTTATTCGGGATTTAGAAAAGGTACAACGAAAGGCGATTTGTAAAGAATTGCTTCGATAAAACAGCGAGTGTTACTCATATATAACAGAGATGGGAATCATTATAGAAGATAGAAGACTAATTCAAAGGATAAATTCACTGAATAAGTCCAGAGAAATTACGCTCTCAGATGATATAACCGATACAATGCGACCCCCCTGTTATATTGGCCGTTCTGATACTGCCCCAAAGATTAGGGAAATAGATGCTAGAACGAATCGTTTCAAAAATTCAATTTTTTTCGTTAAACAATACGCGAAAGCTATCGATTAGGAAAATAGAGTCAATGTGCCTGCACCCCCTGCCACACGCCGAAAGGCGGCTTGCACGGTTCTTACATAGAATTTCCCGCGAGCCGCCATAAGGCGTATGGCAGGGGGTGAGAAACACCAAACTACCTAAATAATTTTGATGTTTCCAAAATCTTTCTAGCTGTGAAAATCTCGTTAGCTGAGAGTTGGAATGACGTTGTGCATATCGTTGTGTAATTCAGTGTTTAAAAAATTCTCGAATTACGTATATGCCTGCGTAAAGACTGGCAAATTGAATTAAATCAAATGCATTTCTATGAGTTTCTTATGTTCCACAAACGTATTTTCGCTCTGTACCAAACTTCGGGACATCCCTTAGAGTTGCATAACTTTATACCGATCGTGAAACACTAGAAACTCATATTTTAACTGTTAATGGATTCATTGAAAATATCGCAAGCAAGTTTTGGAAATTGACTGGCCACCATTTCATTTTAAAATCTTTGAAAGCCGGCCTGAAAGAAACCGAACTGATTGTATTGATGGATTTCTCGGAGAATTACTCGTTTGTTGTCCAGGATTCCGTTCAAGGCTTTCACTGGGAAAACACACAAACCACAGTACATCCATTCGTCGCTTACTACATCGCTGAAGATGGCACGCAGCGAATTGTTAACTCTTGCATAATTTCTGATCACCTGCAACATGATTCGGTTTCCGTACAAGTCTTCATTAGTAAGATGATAGAGGTTATGAAGACTAAAACTAAGATTACAAAAATACACTATTTTAGTGACGGTTCAGCTGCGCAATACAAGAATTACAAAAATTTTGTTAATTTGTGCAATCACATATCGATTTCGGAATTGAGGCCGAATGGAATTTGTTCGGCACATGTCATGGCAAGACGCCATGCGACGGAATTGGCGGCACGACCAAACGTTTGTCTGCTCGAGCAAGCCTCAAGCGACCGTCAACCGATCAAATATTAACGCCAGCAGATCTGTTCAACTTTTGTGACAAATACGTTCACGGAATGAAATATTTCTTCGTTCAGAAGGAAGAAATTCAGGAAAGCAGGATCAAGCAAGAGGAAAGATGGAGATTTTGCAGGACAATAGCAGGCACAAGAGATCATCACCATTTTGTGACAGTTGATTCGAATTCGATTTCCGTTATTAGAGTTTCCAATGAGACCATCAACTTTGTAGCAAAAATATCCCGTAACGTCGGACCTAATTTAACATTAGCCGAACTAGTTCCCGGTTGTTATGTTGCCTACATTTATGACAATAAATGGTGGGTAGGCAACATTATAGACATTTCAATGGAACAAAATGATGCATTGGTAAACTTTATGCACCCACGAGGTCCTGCCAATTCATTTCATTGGCCTGAAAGACAAGATGTTTGTTGGATTCCAAACCAACATCTACATCTTCCAGCTCCATTGGTTACGTTGTCAGTGTAGCAGCATCGATTTCCAGAAGCAACGCTAAAGAACGCGGCACGAAAATTCAAAAATATGTGGAATTTGGCAGTCCATGAGCACCATATGAGTTACGGCTTGCGAACCATACATGAAACCCCGATTAGGATTGGAAGGATAAGCTACCCAACCTTTAGCTTTGGAACCAGATAGATACCCACACAAGGATTTACAACCTCATCGAAGAAAACAAATTGCAGGCTTGGGATCCTCTACCAAGAAACCCACCCGTGGCTGGTATTGCACGGCTATCGGGCGTGACCCCAACGGCGATGGGGCTACTGGTTCAAATGCCTGAAATGGTAGTAACGATGTCACTACCAGTACCAGTCCTGGACCAACGCAATATACTAAAAATGTCTACATAAAATAACCAGGACGATAAACAACAGAAGACATGTGGCGCCACCATAGCAACGTTCTCAACTTTGTTAATTTTTTTAGGGCTGTACGAGCTCGCGATGAAAAACCAAGTGTACTTTTTTAAGAGGTTTGAAACATCCTCTTTCAAATGAAAATGGTTTTCAAGAGTATCGAATAGGTAAGGTTTTCTAAGAGCGGGCAGAAAATAACCTATTTTTGTCGTTTTTACAAATGTCATCCTCATAGTTGTCCCTGTTTCTAGGGCCTTAAATGCTCGAGATGAAAAACCAGATATACTTTTTTAGAAGGTTGAAACCATTTTCTATTTAATAAAAATTTTTCAAAAGAAATTCCAGAGGGCCTTTTTTGTAAAAGCGGGGTAAAAATAGCCTAATTTTGGCTTTTTTACAAAATCTGTCAAATGTTGACTCAATTTTTAAAATAATGGAAAGTACTAGGAATATGAAATTTTATATTCATAAACGCAGAGTTTCACGTTGAATATATCTTTTCTTCCTGAAATATAAAAAGCCAATTTTTTTTCGATCCGCAATTTTTTGGGCCAGTTTTGCACAGAATTTTCTGCAAGGAGGTCGCTCTTATAGTTATTTTTATTATTTTTTTAATAGAGCGCAAAAAGTTGTTCAAGATAGACAAATTTTGTTTACTTCATAAAACAATTCTCTGAGATAATATGCCTCAAAGTTACTGAAAACTCATAGTCATACTGAAGAAGGCAGCGATACGGGGTAAAATAAACTGCTATATCTCATCAAGTATACCATCAGCGAAAGTAAAACTTTACAAATGTTCATAAGAGATATGTGTGAATGTCCATACAAAATTTCTTTAAAATCCGTGATGGTCGAGCGGGGCACTTCTCTGAAACTAGACTTGGCATGGAATGACCCCTATGTCTCCTGACCTCTCCTTACTAGACTACGTGTTAGTCTGACGTTATCTTTTGTTTTGTGCGCCTGGAAATTTCACTCGTGTCCCTTGCGTATGATTTTAATTGCGTGCAATGGCTAACATGAAAGAGACTCGGTTAGTCTCAATGACTTGACGCAACACCATTGTGTTGGCGCCGTAATTCAGAAAAGCACTCGGCAGAGTCAATCCAAAAGTGGACGTAGGAAAAGTTATTGATTGGATGAAATCATTCAAGTTGGCGTAGAGATCGGTCGCACAATTTCAATACAAAAGATAAACCCTAGGCGAACTCTGGTGCATTGGCCTCCTCAGTAGAGGTGTTTCCTCCAAAGGGCAATGTCGAATGGGATGCGAAGGTTAGCCAAATTCTGATGTTCGTCGTAAAATATGTAGCATATTTTACCCTAATTCGATTTCTCATATTCAGTTCGATTTGGGATCCTCACATATTAGAATGAGTCCTCGATCTAAAGATGGTCCAGCGTAAAGTCTACTTGAGGTGATCTCAGCTGTGTCTCAGCTACGGTGGACCCCCTTTGGGTGGGATTCGCATAGTGATTGAAGATTTTGCTGCAGACGATAGTTATTCGAAGCATTTATGAATACAGATCTCGTCGACGAAACTGAGGATATTCTTGCGTTAACAACGTCCGGGAGCTCCGAGAGTAAACTTTGGAGCGATGCAGGGTGAATCACAGTAAAATCATCGATATGATTGAGACAATTCTAAAATGATAACCAACGGACGTTACGTCCGAGACTTTTTACTGTTCAGTACTCAATATAATTTGTATCCTGATGGCTTCGATGTTTACGGCGCTGTTTCTCAACATATTATTATATTAGCATATATTTATATTTCGATTTTCTGATTTGCCGGCGTTTTACTCAAATTATCTTCCAAGATGTATTTTTTTTCTCGTTGTTAACGCTGTATTAAAATTATCGAGTGCCTTCAATACTGTGAAGGTTCTTTGCAGAACCATTGTTCTATGAATTTAATATATACATTATTTATCTGCTCAAATAGAGAATCTCCGTCCATTTAAACATAAGCTGGAATATAAGATGATCTTGGCTATACATATATGCGACTATGGTCGTATGATTTGAATAACAATTAACATTTATGTCATAAATATAATAATGGTTCTGTAGATTAATGAAAGATAAGTAAGTTAGAAATACATTTAAATTAATACCCTGCCATAAGACGTATGATAGGGAGTGTGAAACAAAGAACCACTTAAATAATTTTCGTATTATTGCACTTTATAGTAAACGGAAAATGATACCACTATAGGCCATCCGTCCTCGCTATAATCTCGCGATAATCTTTTTGGCTGCGAAAATAGCGATCGCTGAGATTTGGGATACTGTAATCGTGGAGTATTGCGTCATGCAAATCACTCAAATAATTTTCGTCCGTACTCTCGAAATATTCTCAGCGGAGGGCTCCGATCATTTCGGACTCACCGCTATCGAACCAATAGTCGAACCGCTTTATATTGTACGCGCAAAATTTCTTTTGAGTAATTTAATCAGAAGGACTAATCGTGTAGAGTCGAATCAAGCATCAAAATAATTGAATAATATTACTATAATGATTTAATTCCTTTTATTTACAACTTCTCCATAATCATTTTTAAATGCTAAAACATAAGGTTAAGAATTTCAACATTGGAAAGGTCAACAACTTTTGGCATTACAACTCCACTCTCAATATTCGCACGTAATGCGCTTATGCACGAATAATACATTTACTAAGGGTTTCAACGGCCTTTGGGTTTCCCTTTCTGCTCTCAATGTTTTCTTCTACGAAACGGTTTATCGGTACCATTCATACCATCCCTCTCAAGTAATCAAAGTTCCTACATCTGCAAAAAATGAAGATAATGTCGTAAACTGGCTCAGCAGAGGTGATGTGCGCGGATCCTTGTATATAGGCTATTTCTAAGATTGAGAAAATAGTTCAATTATAAGATTGAGAAAACGATTTTAAGATAAAATAATGCAGATTAGTAGGAGTCCAGAAAAATGTATTTTCGATGGTTCAGTCAGGGAGAAGGTAAGTCAGGTTCGAAAAGTTCTGCGTTTTGTCGCAGTTTACAAGTTTCGTTTACCTCACCTACTGCGTTTGGTGTTATGTGAACTTACTTCTAAAACGTTCATTTGTATGCAAAATTCATAAGCCATTAAAAATAGACGTATTATTATTGAAATCGCTTTGTCTCAATTATTATCACTGTAAATGTATTTGGCTTCACAAATTATTGGCATCAAATACATTGGTTAAGACATAATTGTGTGAAAGAAACTGGCTACGCAACGAATTAAAAAGTGATATTGATGGATTAAATCATTGGGTTGCCTCGAACAAATTGGATGTAAATAAAGATAAATGTAAAGTCATTTGCTTTAATAAGAGCAAATTTCAGTACTTTTATAATATCGCTGGTAATGTTTTAGTGAAAGAAAATATGGTAAAATACTTGTGTGTTACTTTTAGGAAAAGATTTAAAATGGAACGTGCACATAGAAAATATCATAGGCAAATCCAATTAAACATTAAATTTTGTGATACGTACTCTAAAGAAATCAAATAGGAAAATAAAAGAAACTGCGTACCTATCGTTAGTTAGGCCTATACTAGAATACGGTGAATGTTTATGGGACCTTTATCAAGTAGGAGTTAAGAAGGAATTAGAAATGGCGTTAAAGAAAGGCGGTTCGTGTTAGGGAGATATGAAAAACGTAGCAGCGTTGCTCAGATGATAAAAGAATCAGGTTGGGACAGTCTAGAAGACAGCACAAGAGACTATCGGTTTTCTATAAGAAATTTATGTAATAAAATGTTGGCTACTTGGGTAGGGGCGATCATAAATGCAAAGTAAGATGTATAAAGCAAAAACAAATAAGCAAAAATAATCTTTTCTAAATAGAACAATTGAGGAATGGAACAGTATACCTGCAGCAGTCTTTGAACCTTTCCCAAAAATATTGAATGTTTTAGTTAGGTTATAAGTAGGATTTAAAATTTGAGGAAAGAGCCTGCCGGTAACGGAATGTGAAAAATTAGGGGATCGCCTGGTGAAAACTTATTTAATTCAAATTTGAAGTCGATATCTAAAATACATCAACATCTTGCATACTGCAAGCATGTTGATGAATTATATATTTTTGCTTGTTTAAACTAATGGACTTTTCAAAGGTCTCTCACGGTTACTTAAATTTCAAGTCGATATATCAATAAAGTTCTCAAAGGAAACGTTTATTACCTTTTAAATACATTTACGTTTTACAATGGTTCTGTGGCTTCTAACGAAGGCCCATTAGGAGATCGGAGCATTGTATTTGTGAGCATATTCATGACTGCTCTATACTTGCTGGGTTATGGATTTTGTATCTTTTCGGTAATGCTTCACAGAAATGTTTTAAATTTCGAGAATGCATTTCATAAGGCAGATCACTTAATGTCGGAAACAGAATCATGGAACGGATAGAACTTATTTAATCCAAAGTTTGAAGTTGATTTTATCATACCTGGAAGGTCCTAAAATTAGACTCCGTTTTCCCCATTTGAAATCTTAGACTAATGTAAATGGCTCTCTGGGATCGAACGAAGGACCATCAGGTAACGTATCACTATACACATGCCGAGTTTTAAGTTCCTTTGCTATCGGGAAACGGTTAAAAAATATCCTAAAAATCGTAGTAATTTCTAATTTTGGAGACCCCTGGTGTCGAACCCAGGTGTTATTGGCAGACATGAATACAAAATAAAACCTGGTTGTACTTGGTCTTATTTACTGCAATGTTTGTAGTCGATATCATACCTGCAAGTTCCTGAAATAAGACTCCGTTATCCTCATATGAAATGCATAGGGTAAGATGAACGGCTCCCTTGGATCGAACCAAGGACCGTCAGGGAAACACGTAAAAGGCGTGTATAAAATAAATTTAGTATCTGTATTCACAATGCATAGTTGCAAAGCATTTAAATGGGAGTATATTTGCCCTGATCTAGCGTCGAACCAAGGATAATCTTCGAAGATGTCTTAATGGTTTTCGTCGGATACACACGGCTTGTAGCGATCCCTCGAATTCCAACTCTCCACTTTTCCGGGAAGTGCCTCAAAAAGTTTTCGAAAATCCCCACCATGTATCTTTAAGGAAAACATCGGGAATTCGGGGCCTTATAGCATCGAACCCATGACACCGAGGTTCAAAGTCGCTTTTTTTCTCGTGGTTACACGTTATGGCCATTGTGTCGAAAACATTTTAAATCAGTGGCACTTGTGGAACATGGTTAGAATTTTTATCGCTTATATGTATTCCGGAGAAACATCTATATATAATAGATATATAGACGTTTCCCCGGATATACCTATACATATATACGAGTAAAGGTTGCTTGCATCCTGCAAGCATATTGATAACACAAATTTAATGTCGACATCATACCGAAAAGGGCCTCAAAAGTATAAAAAAAAGGATTGAAATTACTCTTAAAAAGCAACGATATTTATTTTAAATAGGACAAATTTGCACCTAAGGAAACCTAAAACAGCGTTTTTGAAATGTATCTATGATCTATATTCACATCCCAAGTTTTAAGTTTCTAAATTTTTGGGA
The DNA here is from genome assembly GCA_947579665.1 of Sympetrum striolatum. Taxonomy (NCBI): domain Eukaryota; kingdom Metazoa; phylum Arthropoda; class Insecta; order Odonata; family Libellulidae; genus Sympetrum; species Sympetrum striolatum. The sequence continues at coordinate 113,708,762 of OX388343.1, read as the reverse complement.
AGGGGTTAAAAAAATTCTAAAAAATCGGAATAGTTGCTGATTTTAGAGACGCCTGGGTCGAAAGCAGAACATATTGGCTGGTGTTAAAACACAATTATAATTTGGTAGGACTTTATCTTATTTAATGCAAAGTTTGAAGTCGATATCATACCGGGAAGGACCTAAAATAGGATTCCGTTTTCCCCCTTAGAGAGGCATTGAGGATAACTCACTGGGATCGAACCAAGGACCATCATCGAAACTTTAAACAGGGTATATAAAATATATTCATGATCTTTAGCTACATGACGAATTTCAAGTTAACCATCTTAACGGGAAGGGGTTAAAAATCTCAAAAATCGCCGCAATGCAATTTAAATAGGGGAATCTTTGTCCTGACGTAGCGTCGAACCAAGAATAATCCTCGAAGATGTCTTTATGGACATGCAATGAATTACGCAGCTCAAGAGCTCCTCAATCTTTGTTCGAACGCGAACATCTGATAAAGCACAGAACTGACTGTAGGAAATATTGGAAGACGAAAGCTGCGATAGACTTTAAAGGGCGAGTGAAAAAATCAAGGAAGAGATATTCCACTAATGGAACTTCTCAGAATAAGCGTGTTTTCGTTTCTCTTCGAATAAATTCACCATAATTTTCTCGACGGCATTTTCCGCTTCATATCTGAGGACGAGATTAGTGGCCTCCGCTTCCTCCCTCGTCTTTATTAATTCGATATTCTGAGAGGGGAAAGACCTCGGTTTCCACCTAAAGGCACCGTTTCATCGGTTTTATCGAAGTTTATAGTGAGAGGAGTAGAAATGTTCGGCGAAATGATAACAGCAAATGGTTCTAGAAAATTGCTACTTCAAAGAGTTATGTTTGTGGGTATATTTCATACCCGAAGAGTAATTGCAATTGCGATATTCTTTGATTTATTCCGAGGGATGTTTCTCATTGCTTCCAATACGTCGGTTAAGTCATTGGCTCGAGTGCAATGATTTAAATCTTCTATATTTTACTCTCAGATATCCGAACATGTTTTCCAATGATTTTCTAAGATATAACTTCGGTAACAAGTCAAACAATCAAGGGTTCTAATTATTCTAATGCTTGCATGTCCTGGCTATGATATTTCTCCTTCGGAAGTGCGTCGAAGGTTTAATATTTAATCACTTAATAACAAAATCAAAAAGATTTAAGAATGTTTTATCAGGAAGTAAAATACTAAATATTTTCTAATTTTGTTGAGAATGAAATAGCTCGAAAGAGTTCACAATAGAGTGACAAAGATAAACTCGAATTCTACATCGGAAAATATCTTTCTTATTTCAGAATAAATGGAACTACCTCCTAGAGTCAACAACATTAGGAAATCTTGATGTAAAAAAAGCTTTACCTTAAAATAATATAGCAAATGACATTTATAATAACCTCAACATTAGAATTATTATAGATTATAATAAACATAACGCTTATAACCAGTTCAATGTACAACTCCGGCACGCCAATGTTGCAAAATTCCAGTTGTTGCAAATGTCCTAGGGACGCAGTTGTCCGGGACGCAAAAGTCCTAGGGTCGCAAATATCCGGGACGCAATTGTCCTAGTCGAGGGAGGCAATTGTCCGCGGGACGCCAATGTCCTAGGGCCCCATTGTGAGTGCAAATTCCAAAATATAAAAACTTTTCTTTGTACTATTATACTGTAAACGTATTCAGGTATCACATACACAAATAGAAAAGTCATTCAAGGAAAATTAACTGAGTGAAAATCATTGAAAGATTTTTGATCGTCAAAATCGGGAACTTTTCTCAAGAAAGTTACTGTAAATGTACAGAAACAGTTATAAAAATGCTGAAATCCACACAAATTAATAAACGGGCAGTTTAGCTAGATATGTTTAAGCCTTTTTAATTCTACGAATGAAATATTTAACACAAATAATGCAGTAATTTAAAAATATAAGTTGTCTTAAATACACTTCCAAAATCTTCGAACATTCTTTTTGCGAGCTTCATTTCTCAGTTAGTTCATAGTAAGCTGCTAAGTGCTTATCAAATATATGTGCTGATTTTTCCTCGCTTGACATCGTAAGTTTATTAAGTAATTAGATGATGTTTGCTTCATTTTAAAGCAGTCTCTTCGCCACATCCGATGTCGTCGGAAGGAAAATTAAGATGGAATAAATCAAGTACTTTGAGCGAAGATTAAATGAGTGTACTAATTGCGAATTGCTCATTCACTACTTCAAAATAAGAGTCGGTAATGTTTTGTGATTCACGAGCGAGATCACTTTCGAAGAGAAGGGAAAATTGGAACACGGCTGTTAATGAATTAGTGGTTTAATAACTCCGTCGGCGCTCGTTGGCACCGGTTTTCAGGAATCATCAGCGGTACAAGAGTCTGATCGCTATTCAAATGTATTATTGGGTCTTTCTGAGGAAGTTCGGGCATTTCTCTTGTTCCCGAGGGACAAAGTCGGCTATTGGAGAGCAGTAAAATAAGCTTTCAATATTTTGTGAAAAATGCGAGTGATTTAGAATGAAATCAAGTATTTGAATTAAAAAGGCGGCCTCTAATTGGAGTATACTTATAATGTTTAAACAAACAATAATTAAAATATACACCTCTGGAAGAAGTGATTCCAACTTCCTGAACGATTCTAACTTCTTTAGCTTTCCAAAAATTTCCTTGAGAATTTATGAAACACGTTCATTTATAATAGCATACAAAAATAATTGTATATATTTATGAGGAATATCTTTCAAAACTAATAGTTTTATTATTTATTCAATTTCACTCGCACGGTAGTTGGTAAGAAAGCATCTTACAATGAAAACGAGCAAAAGTGTCAACATAAACAATTCATTTATTATTTTGAAAGAAATGGTTTAAAACAAGCAACATTTATGATTGACTGCCCATATATTTCTCTCATAAAACATAAAATGATTGGCTTGGGAGAACATGCGTCAACGTTTTAGAAGAAAGTCGAAAGCCAAGATGGAGGAAAAAAAACCATGGTAAGGAAACTTTTACTTGACCACTAATTTATTTCAGAAAAACACGACCCAGGTTCCGTAACGTCGTTACATCTTCAGGTGACAAAATAGCAACACTCCTATTTGAAGGGTTCCTATTTGGTCACCTGAAGATGTAGCGACGCTACGAAACCTGAGTCGTGTTTTTCTGAAATAAATTAGTGGTCTAGTAAAAGTTTCCTTAAAATGTTTTTTTTTTAATAGTTAATAAATACCACAAAATTAACCCTGAATCTGTATCGTCAAGATGGAGATTCGGGTTACTTCCAAATCACTTCACGAAGAATCCGCAAGAAAATGCTTTTCGAAATTTTCGAAATCAGGAGTATAAATTCGTTTGAGGAAATAACTTTTGGAGCTCAGGGATACTCATGCGGAGAGCGCTTTTGCCTTTTTGTGAAAACGGTCCCGGGTTCGATCCCCGGTGGAAGCCAATTACGAAATGACATAAGTTGTCGAAGCAGTTTTAACAATACTGCTACTTCGCGGTGTATCTCCTCTTAGTAGAGGCGATCTGGTGAATCCACTGGGGGGTCAATCAATCAATACTACTGCTTAATATTTGTGGTGCATTCGAGTTGAAGATCACTCGAATGAAAGTCAGTCGAATGTAATGAACTCCTCTTTCAGATGAAGGGCTCCACGATTCCTTGAAGAACATGCATCTGCATGGGTGAAAGGAGATCACAGCATCTCCAGACTAAGAAATCACTTCCTGCGTAAATTGAGTTGATTCCTCCGACTCGAACAGTGCCCTCTCGATCAAACAAATCTGTCGCGTTACACTCACGCGTTAAAATCTTGCTTTGGCTCTTAGATCGATGTAAAAAATCTGAGAAAAGAAATCAGGAGAGTGCTATGAAGACGGAAGAAATGCAAACAGAGGAAATTGAAGATAGGGTGACGGGGAATTGACGACCTCATTATGGAGTAATATTTATCAGGAGATCGGCATAAAATATCTAATATGGGTGAATTTAAGGACTTGTTCAAATACTATACCGATATTTATACAAGCATTTACAAGTGCGTTGTTCGTGCTCCCAATAAAAAGGAATCGAGTCCCAGATTAGAAAATGTTTTTGGCGCTCTTCGCTGAGAACTGAGAATTTCTTTTAGGAAACTTGGTTTTCCCCAATTTCTCATATTTTGTAATCGAACATAATCTAAATAAGCATTCAAATGATACATTTCCACCACCCACTGCTCGCTACAATGTGTCACTACTTGAAGATTCTTTTATCATTTGTTTGAAGCATTATGACGAATTCAAAGGTATTGAAGCTTCGCTACACTTTTAAGCACTGAATATCAATAAAAAATCGGCAGCTCATTTATTCCCGATAATGTTTGAAGATAGTGTAGTGGTACACTTTTCACGTTAGATTATCGTACAACCGAAGTCCGCTTTTCCAAGTTTTCTACCAATAGAATACAAAATTGTTCGAAAATATTTGGAATGAAGTATGAATTGGTTATTGGATCGCTTGTAGCCACGGGCTGTACAGTGTACAACTCTTCTGTAACTAACAAAGTAAAACAAAATGAAAATGTGTGCACACTAGAAAAAATTGTAAATATAAATGTAATGAATGCATTAAGACAGGCTCTTTAGTTTCGATACCGTGTGATCGGAATCTATCATACATTATATATTAGCTCAAATTCTGGAAACAATTATTAGACGTGCGGCAGTGGGAATGTTAAACAAGCGATAAACCGAGTAATTAAGTTGTCGTTTATTTACCGCGAAAAGACGATCAACGAAATCCATTATAGCATCGTCGATATATATAATATACGAAAGCCTCGCTTGATCCTGCAGTAAAACTGACGCTTTTGCACATCGCTTTCTTTGGACTGCCACAGATTCGGAGTATTGATTTCCTCACTTCTCCGACCGAGGCGCTGCTCTCAACTTTGTTGCGTCATGCGACTTATTTCGTCGCCATCTCGTGTTATTCTCGAGCTAAAATGTTTCCAAATTTTCCGTAATAAAATCTATGACCTATAAATTTGGCCACCAAGTACATTTATAGATGGATTCAATATGGTAGATTAATATTCGATGGCAAAAATGGTAGTTTGCTTGAAAAACTTCAAGTTTTATGACGAAAAATCCCGCGTTTTGAGACGGCACCCATACAAAAATGTAAAGCGGAAGGGAAAGCGAAAAGATAAAATGCACAAGAGAAAGATCTGGAAAAGCCACGTTTCTAATTTCTAGAAATTTCTTTCATGTTGCACAGTAACTGAAGTTTGATCAGGCGAGAGCGCTTCTAATAAATCAATTAAAAATTCTCTTGAGGGTATTTACGATAGCTATTTGCCTGAAGAAAATGAAACCTCGTATGAGTCTCAAGATTTACCAAAACATTCCAAATTGAAAAATATCATAAAATTTTCTCATAAACTAGGGTTATTTTTGTTCCATACAGTTTGATATTTACTATGTTTGTAATTTGTCTGTATAGAAATGAGATTTTCTCAAAAGACTTTTTTACAAGAGTATTTTAAAGAAGCAATATTGTAGATTAGTTGTTGATAGAATGTTATTTTTCCAAAAATGGAAAATAATTATGACCTAAATATGGAAATCTTTGGCATAGTAAAAGGTTCGGAATGAATATTATTTTTATTCAAAACATAAAGCATGGAAGATCATGTCAGGAGATGAAGAGGGAATCCGTTTAACTGCGCTAATGAATTTGAAGCGAAGAGGGTGACGGATTGCTATTTATTTTTGGCGGTCATTTCAAAGAGAGGCCGTTAAAATGAGTGCGTGGCATGAAGTGAAGTGTCGGCAGAATCAGGAAGTTTAGGAAAAGCGGGGAAAATAGGTTTATCTTAAAGAGGCAAAAAGAAAACCTTAACGGTGACTGATTGATAAAGTACAGGAAGCAACAGGAATTAAATAAGAAATATAAAGGAGCAGTTAAGTACTATTCTTACCCATAATTCTGAATTCTCCACATCCAAGAATAGTACATTATTTTTTTTCTGTCGGACTCGATTTCCTCCGTAATAAAATGTAACCCGTTGATGAAATCTCTTTAGTTACCTTGGGGTTATATATATTCAAATCTTTCTATGTTGAATAACATTGGTAAAAATCAGGTTGCCATTAAAGCAGTCCTTTTCTCCCAAGAATCTTGTTTCATTGATCAGCTCCTATTCTGTTGAACTTAGTGATGTATTCAGCAGCAACCTTTTTACAGTTCTTCCACTGTATTTGTTGCTGAAAATCGTACCTTTAATTTATATTATGGTGATGTTTGGAATTCCTTCAGTAACTGTCATAGCATACAATTCTCTGCTTCGAGCAGTTCTTTTTGGTATCTTCTCAATTTCAATATTTGTTTTCCTCGTTTTTTGTTTCAATGACTATTAATCCCTTGCTAATGCATGTGTGAGACATTTCCTGCTTTGGATACCTCACAAGGAATCGAACCTGTGCATCCTCAGGTGCCCGTTCGGTAGCGCAGGTCCGTTACTATATTTAGTGTCAATTACTGTCTTCAATAAACAAATTGATAGAAAAGTAAGAATATTTGCGGACGTCTCGATAATTAGCAGGAGAATAGAGGGAGAACGTAATTACTCCGTCCAAAGATTCAGAGAGAACTATGACATATTGCTGCGAATAAGAGCTTAATTTAGTAGTTAACTTCTTCGAAAGAAAATCTATTCCTAATGATTAGAGATTTGATTCCTCTTTGAGAATAACGGACCTTGGATTAACCCTCACAAATATCCGTCGCACAAGTGAACCGTAGAAACTACGTCAAGAGTCGGCAGAAGAAAGAGCAATGCATGCATGTTGCGCATGACACCGAAAAATGCTGTATTGGTGAATTAGAAAAGTCAAATCAGTGAGATGCTTCCGGATTAGAAACTTAAGAAGATGTAAACAAATATTTATTTCGTTAATAAATTCGGATAATGTACCATATCAAAGGCTGTTGCCGATTATGCTTCCTCTTTGTAATAAAAGCCGTTGAAAAAGATCAGGGAAATAGATGCTGGAGCGAATGGATTCAAAAATTAATTTTTACCTCGAACAATACGCGAAAGCAATCGATTAGGGAATTCGTTCTCGCCCTGCCACACGCCGAAAGGTGGTGGTCAATATGTACTAAATACCTTCTCTCTGGCTACCTTACTACTTTACGAAGTATTCTTTCTTTCTGACTCAATATTTTTTGTACGTTCTGCAAACTTACAGGATAAAATACGCTTAATTTCATCTTTACCGTTCTGAAACATACATCTCAGCTTTGGTAAAAGAAACAAATATAAATGGCGAGAGTTGCATTACTCGAGTGACTATGAACATGTGTTCTACAGTGTCCTTCATTAATGTAGGTCAGATTCATGAGAGTCCTTCAGACTCCTGATTCAGATTCAGAGTCCTGTTTTACTCAAACAAATAGCAACATTCGTTCCTTCTGCCGCCGGAGATGACTCTGCCATCGATCGCCATTAATCGAATCGGACGACGACTCGAAGCATTCAAACGAAGGGCCTATTTGGAACTATTTTCTTTGGTTCAATTCACGTATCGGATTGTCCGAGATGCGGTTGATCCTCCTGGAGAAAAATATGCTTGTATCCACCATCAAGACCGATCTCTCTTCCGTAAGATACATAAGAAATTATATAAAAGAATCTTCAAATGCATCTTTTTAATGGGGGAATTACGTTTCATATGAACGACAATTTATGTCCCTTCGGCTTCCAACCCATTTGGAGGGCCTAAAGCAATAACTTTCGTAATTTGATGAAGAGATCAAATTAGGAAAAAATGAAAAATTCCCTCGATGGATTTCTGATGGGAGAGACCAGGCAACGAACTTATATTTTAAGATGCGTTTGATGTTTACATTACAGAGACTTTATGGGAACATTGCAGAATGGGCTAGAACCGAAGAAAGCAGGCCAAAAATTTAAAAGTGATTTTTCCGAGTGTAGACTTTAGGACTTCGTGTCATTACTGCTAAATAAGTTTTGAATACTACCGTGCAAGTCATACGCATTTACTGCGCATTAAAATTATAAAGGGGGTCAGAGTTGAGCATTGCTTGCAAAAAATGCCGGCCTTTGATTTTTCGCGAGATTCTTCAATTTCAAACCGATACCATAAGAAGAAAATCGTCGGATAAAACACAGCGCCATGTTATCAACTTGTACTTTATCCTTCGTAACTCTCGATTTCAGTGATCACAGAAATTTGCATACTTTATTAAACAAAATGGCGGACTCGGTATGGTCACTCGTACTCAACGTCGGCATATAAAAAACACTTTATTTTTCGCTTTTAGTATAGATAAAGTATTGTTTTTTTTTAAAAAATTGACTTACAGATTTCAACAGAAATACATGTTTCGTGGTCCCTAGAACTGATTGGTTTTTGGAGTAAATCGGTCAGCCGGAAGTCGAGCTTTATTCTTCGATACACATTTCCGTTTTTGCAAAATATCTCCATAAATACGATATTAAGGGTTATTCCATTGTCTATAAAAGTTTCACAAAATGCAATTTACTACAAGTTTTGTTTGAAATTTTTTTTTCGAGTATTTGCTCATTTCCTCACCCTTGTAGTGCTATTCCTCAGATATTCTCATGTACGCACGCTTTCTTGGATAGAATTCCTTTCTTAATCTCTTACGGACCTTAATTTCGGGCTATGCCACCGAATGCGAAGCATGAGCGGGACAGAGTGAAGCGGAGCGAAGCGTAGCTAACAAAGGGACACTCACTTTTGTCCGGGGATTTTGATGAAAATATTTGTGATGATGCAGGAAGTAGATTAATGAATAATCGTATTGGCGTTCGTCTAAATGGGCCTTCGTTTTGTTACAATAATTAATAGAACATTTACAATCTGCGTATAGCAAAATGCAAATATATATATACATATATATGCAAAATTCTCAAATCTTATTTTTATTTCTTTTGGTATATATTTTCCTTGTCACTCACTGATAAGGGTATTATTTCCATTATTTCACCCGATATCCAATAGAATAACCTAATTTCAACCAAATGAACTTCGATGACGGAGAGCCTCGCTAAATGTATGATGAGTGATGGTTCGTAAAAATGCTTTATCGAATCATTCGATGTTCGTTGGTACCAATTACATTAGCTGTCTTCTTTTAAATGATATAATAGCATTCGCAAACTCTAATTTTCATTTCTCGACTAACCTAAGAATGTAAAAGGAACTTGTGTTCGACTGATTCAGGATTTCATAACTAAAAGTAGCGGATTACTTCCGGAATTTAATAATTATAGCAATCACTGGGTGCCAGTGGCGCAGGGAGGGGGGGTTTTAGGGGTTCAACCCCCCCCCCCCCCAAGAGTCAAGTCTATGATTAGCTCTGTGCTTTTTTCTGCTGAAGAGAAAAAAATTCCAATAATCATGCAAGTCTTACTGATACGCTGCTAGTCGAGTGTTTGCTTGATAAATTCAGCGAAAACTTAGCATACCCATAAATATGGCTCCGATATCAGCTAAGGTGATGTTTTTGGTAGCAGAGTAGGCCTAGAGCCGACATCGATATCAATGGGATGCTATGATACGAGTGTTACGCACACAATGTTCATCGTGTGCACTTCTTATGAGAATTCCCATGAGAAAAATTCGAAAGTGCTGCTCTGTTTATTCCTCGGAAAAATACAAGGGAAAATTCGAGAAATGATTCGAAACTTGTGCCCTGAAAACAAAGATTAAGATGACGTTTGAGAGACAAACAGATTGATAAAACGCTCAGTTAGATCTTTTGCATGTGACTGTTTCAAGGGTTTGAATGCGAAGTTAGGCTCATGAGTTGTGCTTTTGAGAAATTCACAGTGAACAGTTCGAAGGAGAGTTTAGTCTGGATTTCATAAGGTACAGATGGACACCCGAATATTCTTTTCACAATCCGCAAATAGCTCGAGGCCACTATCGGAAAAAAACTATGCTAATGCTATGTGTTTTTTTGTGAAATAACCATTATTATATGCATAAATTAAGATTGTCTTATTTTAGGACTGTTATCGGAGGGAACATCTCAAGATGAGTTTTGCGACAATTTCAAAGCTTCTTATTCCTTTATTAAGCATTTTGGACGATTAAAATTCTGCACAGTAGACTCTTCATTACTCGGGATGATAGGAAATATACTGATCTTTATTTTATGATTGCCTGTTAATTTGATGTATATTTACGGAAATAATTTGATAACCGAATTCCCGTATAAATTTGAAGAAGTATTGGAGCAATACAAGATACCAAAAAAATTTATTTGCTATGATATTATTAATAATATACCATTTTGGAAGCAAATCAGTCAGCTGAAATGTATTGTGCACGTAAGGTACGCACATATTTATTGGAACTGTGCTTGATGACTTGAAATAAATTTGATAAACTATCAGGAGCGAAAGTGAAAACAACTTTTACTAAACCACAGAATATTTTATTTGGAAACGACCATGGTTTCGACTCATGGAGTCATCCTCAGGTAACTAAATACAAAACAATCCAGCATATATGTAAGTAGGAAGGAATGGGAGGGAGAGTGGTGGGTTATGAGGGGAAATGGTGGTGTTGATAACTGTGGAAAGGATAGGTGAGGGAAAAGGATGTGGATGTTGGATGTGAATATTAAGGTTGTTAATCTTGTAAGGGAAGATCCAAAATGGTCACTATTTACCTTAAAAAGACTAGATTTACAATTATTACAAAGCATATATCAAGTCACGATGTGGAGTGGGGATATTACAAATCGAGGAATACGATTCGTTAAGATGCAAATGATAAATGAATATGATAGATTTTGCTAAGCAAGAAAGGGAATGGAGCACATCACCTCCAGAATGCTCCTACAGTGGGCTTTATCGGTGGGTTATCAGCACCCGTCGATTGAATTCAATGTCACAGGTTCGAGATCTTGGCTCGATTAAACTTTTAATTCGATTTAAAAAAATGTTGAATACGACTTCGGAAAGCTACGAGTTATATTTCCCATAGAGACGTCATGTTTTCAGAAATAACCCCAAAGACAGCGGAACTTTTCATTTAACAGACATCAACTGTTGAGAAATTACCAACGAGATTATAAAATCTATCAGACAGGGTGTGAATATAGTTAATCTATGAACGCGCCAAGGAGATAAGACAGCAATTTATTGGAAATAGGGGAAAATAACGCATTTATACATTACACACTGTGCGATCACAGCCTCTGGTAAAATATTACGTTAAGTTTTTATCCTAATGCAGGAAGTGGGAGGCATATTTGGATCATAAGTTAGCAAGAAATTGGCAAAATTAGAGAAAAAATTTAAAATATCTTTTCGTCACACCTTCAAAATCTGGAAAATTGTCCTCAAAAACTTAAAAAGTTTTCTTAAAAAAACATGGCAAAACCTTGCGCTAATCGTCTCTTATTCATTTCGGATTGGCCAAACAAGCTCTCTAACCTGTGATCAGGTATGTTTTTCAGACGATGTGACAAAGGAAAATTGTGTTTGTGAAAGGCAATGCTTTGTAAAATGCTCATGGTATGCGTTTTTGTCATTTTTATGACAATTTTCAGCCAGATTATTGTAAAAGAACTTAAATGTGATGATTTACTGCAAAAGTAAAGAATATAAATAAAACACCTATACACTCACATTATTTTACTTAATTGCATGACTAATAAAATTTCATGAGCTAATTGAAACTAAAAGTCACCGAAATCAGAATCCTTAAATAGAATCGACTTAAATAAACATTGATATTTTAACACTGAATTCAACTATTCTATTACTGTTAAAATTTATTAAATGGATTCCTTGAACTATAAATTCTCACGATTATGGAAAGCGCAAGTGCCATGCGTTGGAAGAGACAAAAAAGACATTTGGTTAAAATAGGCAGGGATACATTCAAGAACAGAGGTTACGTCCAGAAAGATGGTTCATCTGGAAAGTTTCCCAGTAACCAAGGAGTTGCCAACGTATATATATTAGAGGTTTGAAATCTCCAAAAGACGTCTTCGTCGGCGTTCCTCCTCTTACTAATCCGAGAAAGCAAGAAAGGAACTTTACGATGCCAAACGTACCGACGAAGACGGCTTTTGGAGATTTCAAACCTCTGATTCATTAACAGCCGTGTTCCAAATTTTTCTTTCCTTACGACATGTATAAAGTCACAGCTGATTGTTTATTGATCTGAAACATAACTATAAAACATCTATTAATTGCCATAATTATAAACCATTACCAACGAACACTGAATGATTTGAGAAGGCATTTTTAAGAACCATCATTCATCATACTTTTAGTGAGGCTCTCAGTCACCGAAGTTCATTTGGTTGAAATGAAGTTATTCTATCGGGTAACGAGTGAAATTATGGAAATATCGCCCTTATGTCTATCAGTAAGTAACAGGGATAATATATACCAAAAGAAATAAAATTAATATTTAAGAATTACTCGAAAAAGCGGGTTATTCATAACAGATTTGGTGTAGCGCGATGTGTAATGAGGGGTTGCCTACACTCAGATTGTAAATTTTAAATTAATTATTGCAACAAAACTAATGTCCATTTATACGAACGCCAATACAGCTTTTCAATACTCCACTTCCTGCATCACCACAATAATTTTCATCAAAATCCCCGGACAAAAGTGAGAGTCTCCCCTAGTAAGTTTAGTCTCCAACCGGACACGGAGCTGAGCTGAGTGTAGCGATTCGTTTGCAAACAATCAAGATGGCGTAAAGCCTTTACTTGCCGTCTGAGAATTTAACTATCTGATATTCGGGTTAGAGCAATGAATTTCCGTAAGAGACAGTATTTTTTACAATAATTATGCTGGCACACTTTTATTAAGGTATTATTTTCAGCCATTGGACACAAATTTATCTATTTCGCTAATAGTATTTAATTTTCCTAAAGTTTGTATAAAATTCGAGTACACTTTTCATATTGTAATTGTATAAATAGTTCTTAGTTTAATATGAATGCATAGATAAATTATTCTGTAAGGTTCACCACAAAAATTAATCACTTTACTCACGTGGCAATTACATTTTTCTTCACTCTTCATCCAACGAGTAACTTTTGCAGACGGGTGAAGAGAGGAAGCCATTTTTCGCATTTTTATCCTTTTTAATGGCTCATGAATGTTTTTGGTGTGGTTTGGGGTGTTTTTTTAGGTTAGGCTGCAACACTAAGTTAGCGTAAAATGAGGCTTCGGGTTTTAAATAATGAGATTAACACCCACAGCAATGGGCAACTTTTAAACTCTACCGTCAAAATTGACGTTTTTTCATTCTACCTCAATGTATGTGTCATGGAATTTTCAATGATAATTTGGTAACGTTTACCACTCAAAGTTTGTTTGAATGTTTAACATCATGAGAGATATATAAGACTTTTATTTGCAAGGTAATATTAACGGTAAGTGTAATATATAATTACTTAGCAAAACGAGTGCAATAACATCTAGTTTTCTTAGCTCTATAATGAGGAAGGAGCTTTGAATTAGCCTGAGGACAGTTTGCGGCTGTAAAAAGGAAGCTCCTGAGTCCAGCTGATATTGGCACGAAAAATATACCATAGCTCTTGCATACTTGTAATCCCTGGTTGGTTTTTCAGCAGTGGTGAAAGTTTATAATCCTAGAGGGATGCGTATGTTAGTCAGTCAAACTCTTTTGTGCTGTGCGGTTCGGAATTTCCTGTGCGTTCCTGTTCGTTCCAGAAGCGTTTTTCAGTTTGCAAACATCCTCTCCTGTGAGAAGAGATTTATCGATAATTGCAGTTTTAACAACAGTTTGCGAGGTAAGATTGTAGTAAATAATTGTTATGCTCCAAGCATTTGCATTGCGTCAGCTCTGCTTTCAAGTTATTTATTTAATGCTTTATTCTAGATGGAGCAGAAAAGAGAAAGATTATTGTCGGTTCAAGAGGTTATTGGGATTCTTGAACACCCATCTGATTCAGATGACGAACAGATAGATGCGGTTTATCTTCCTCCTGATGTGGACACCTTTACTGACGAGGAAAATATTGACCAAAATGTTATTGGAGAAGATAACATCAACATTGACGTCGCTGGGACTTTTGAGATCATAAGGAGTTCTGGTGTAATGTTTTCAACCACTGACGAACCTGGAAATAGGCCTGTGAAACGTTCTAGAAAAGGTACTCGTCCTACTGAATCGTCCAAAAGAAAAGAATATGCATTCCCAAAGTGGAAAAAAGTGAAATAAGTTAAATTTTCCTCAGCTCCTACTTCAATGGAAAGGAACACAATGAAAAATTGAGGAATGAGCTCGGTGGCATGTCTCCGATAGATATTTACCGGTCATTTTTGGACGACAATGAATTAGAAAAAATTGTTTTTTTTCGAACAAATGCGCCGCAGACAACAATATGCATGACTTCCAGCTTACTGTATCCGATTTAAGGAAATTTATTGGTTTCTTGCTTCTCAGTGGCTATAACATGTTTCCCCAGCAAGGTATGTATTGATCGAAGGATGTTGATCGAAGCGTAGATTTGGTACGCAGCTCTTTCAGTAGAAACAGATTTCGGGCAATTAATGAGAACATTCATTTCTCAGATAATTCATGCTTGGACAAAACGGACAAGTTTGCTAAAATCAGGCCCTTGTTCAAAATATTAAATGAAAAATTTGGAATATTTGTTTATAATTTATCCATAGATGAGCAGATGGTACCTTATTTTGGCCGTCGTTCCGCGAAGATGTTTATTAAAAATAAACCTGTGAGATTTGGTTTCGAATTATGGTGTCTTTGCTCTTCTGATGGGTACCTATTTCAGTTTTTGCCGTACGCCGGAGCCAGAGGAAATTCCTATGAAACTAAATTAGGTTTGGGTGCTAGCGCTGTTCTTGAATTATTAAAAGTCATTCCTGATTTATACCATCATCGTTTGTTTTCCGACAATTTTTTTTCGTCGCTCTCTTTCGTATATTGAGGGAAAAGAATTGTTTCGCTACAGGTGCTATCCGAGAAAATAGAACGGAAAAGTGTACAATAGAAGATACGAAGAAATTCGCAAAAAGGCCATGAGGAAATGTCGATTATGCTTTTGATGAATCTATTGATCTGTCAATAGTGAAGTGGAACGATAGCTCTGTTGTTACGATGGCAACCAATGTAACATCTGTTCTTAGGGACGGCTAAAAGATTCAGCCGTAAAGAAAGGAAGTACATCTCTATCCCACAACCTCATGTCTTCGGATTTATAGAGTTCGAATTAGAGGAAAGAAGTGGCTTCTATTCAGTAACGCAATAGACAATTGTCTTTACAAATTCCTGGAAACTGTTCCGGAAAGCTAATGAAAGTACGATTTCATTGCTAGATTTCAGGTCTTTTGTAACAGTGACCCTCCTCAAAGGTAATGTGGCTTCCCTATAAGGGCAACAAGAACCATCATGTTCAAGACACAACTACCAAAAGGGGAGACCTTCCCAATCATTGTTGCCTGCTGAAGTGAGAAGAGAGAGAGTTTCTCACATTATTTCTAAGGGCAATGCTAGAAAAAGATGTAGGTTTTGTAAAAGCCAAACTATAGATCTTTCTAAGAAATGTAAAGTGTCCTTACATCCAAAATGCTTTGAAAATTTTCATAAATAAAAAACATACTTGCACAAATTAGTAATGGAATAATATTTATTTAGAGGGAATATTGAATTTTCTATTAAGTTTGCACCTGATTTTTCTCGGAAACTAAAACTTCGCGTCCTTATTGTAAGCGTATTTTGTTTATTTATGGGATCGCAAAAATAGAAACACCGAAGGAAAACATCAAAGGCAAAAGGTAAACGTATTCAACAGTCTTTAACAGCACTTCTTAAGTGATATGGCATTGAAAAAGTCAAAATTATAAATGTGTGGCTTAGGTCATCATGCAATAACTGATTCGGTCAAAGTTGCGAAAACGCAACATTAAGTTTTTTATATTTATAATTTTTTTAAGTAACCAAATTTTTTATTAGCATTTTCTAAGTGGTTAAGAGAAGATCGATGCAAAAAAACGGAAAATTTCTCGAAAATTCTAACATCGGCCGTTAATGGGTTAAGTTCCTTCTCGATTAACAAAATTCGACCGAATAAATAGAAATCCAGATCGATATGTAGCCAAAAGTCTGTGAAGAAAGACAAAATCATGTAAACAGACAAGTTTTGAGACAAATCCGGAGAAATATTGTCAAGAATCCGTGGAAAGAGCCAAAGTTACCATAAAAATCACGAACCTGGACTATAATTGCGTGAAAAGGAGTGTAAAAAAATCCAGTACGATATCCAGACAGAAAACCATAGAAAAAGGCAAAGACCTGATAAATATAAAAAACTAGGATGACAATTTAGTACACAGAGACATATCAAGAACGACATCCAATCAAGTCCGTAAAAAATGCCGAATTCGCCATGAAAATCAAAAACTAGGAGCGTAATTTATAGCATCGAATAAAAGCAGGTAAATTTCTATATTAATTGAAACCTTCCTCGGAATGCGTTGTTGGGAAAGCTTAGTTACGCCGCGGCTCCCAATAATGGCTCATACTTACTAATACTCGCGAGGGATATTGTTGTTGACTTCGCTTATTAACCAGGGGCGAAGTGGTATTTTTCCATACCAATGAAAGTGCCAAAGCGATGCCAATTAGAAAAACGTTTTGTTATTTGGATAATTGAACACATTAATATCACCAATTTGAGTTGCATTGAGGTGATGACTCGTCCGTCAAAACTAAGAATCTTCGACTTACTATGTTTAAATCTAATATCTCAATATCTATTTAAGTAAAGAAAGATCTTGTGCTTTTCCGGTGAAGGTGCTGTTGGAAGTTTTCTCGGGTTTCCATCCTGTCTGTGACCCGGTTGGGAAGCCGAGAAAACTTCCTACATCTATTTAAGTATGTTGCCGTAAATATAGCTCAATGAAATTTTCGTGGTAAATAGTTAATGACTAACGCAAGTTTCTAGAGTAGTCACCAAATGTTTTTCATGTCAAGTTTTTTTTTAATTGACCTCGAAGATTTTGATGAAATTCATGACGTCACAGTTTTTGAAATGCGAAGTTTAATTCTGACCTATCGGAAGCAGCCGTGACAATGAACGTTTCCGCGTCAGTTGAAGCAACTATTCAGTTATTCTAGAGAAAAAAATGAACTCTCTATCTAAATGACATACGTTACTATGGGGAAAAATGTCTCAAAAGTCACGGTTTTCTCAAAAAATGCGAAAAAATTTGCAACTCGAATACAAAACGGTCACCCAAAATGATTCAGGGAAGCCCAAAAGGACCCCTTCCGATAATCACTACTTTACACACCCTATACAGATAGATACGTATTATAGTAGCTGAAGTTGATTCTCAACGGAGAAATTAACATGGGTGAATACAAGTGTAAGAGACTTATATTTTTATCATGCTTCATAATTGTAGGCAGATTGATAATGCTAGGCTATAGTAATTCACAAAGCAATAAAAACAGTTATAATAATGTCTACAAAATCAAAATGATTCAATATTTTATCTCATATCTTTTGAATGAATAACTCTTTCTATTAAGACAATATTCGTTTAAAAATATACTATATATTCTAAGAACACATTAGGATAAGCAGAATTATATTTAAAGGGATATTTTCAGAAAGGCGCAAAAGGATAAGCGAAAAGAAGATAAAACACAAATACAAGAAGAACTCTGAAAACCTACGATACATATTTTTTACGGAACGTAACTAAAACATTAAAACACAATCATCAACACAACCGATATCACGGAAATGGAAGTCGAAACTACAATTGAACACCGATGACAGGTAGATAGTAAATGTATGTCAAGTGGAAATCACATAATAAAACTACAAATGAATGTTTTTTTTTAATATTAACCATAAAACAAAAGATAAACGTTTTCGGTGAGGTTTTGCAACAACTTAAAACAGCTCTACTCAACGATTTCAAACGCAAAAAGGGAAATCTTTACACACTTCGGAATCTCCGTCAATCACTAAATATACATCGATGGATCAATTTAATACTTAATTCTAAAGATTACATTACAAACATCTACGACTGGTTATTCACTCGCATTTGTTGAATGGATCGAGAGAAAGCTATTTCATGTTGCGTTCTTATATCAAACCTTTTGATTTCTAGGAAACAATTCTGTTGATATAAATAAAACTTGCTTAATACAGAGGCTTAAACAAAATTCTGAAAACTTTCTTAAATATTCGTGTTTGTACAGACGATTCTTCACAGGATATACAGCTGCAGTTACTAATAGTTTCTCCCTCTTCATATATTACGCCACTTATTCATAGTATCATTTTTAGTGGGCGTCTCAATGTATCCTTACACATAAACACACAATCCAACTGTCGCTTTTATTGCAGTTTACCATTCCAAAATTTTAACAAAATATTCGTGGATTTTACTAAAATTCTCGCAATTTCGAATCGTGAAAGATATTCAACGAGCAAAATAAGCATCATTATTCTATTCTCCCTTTGGTACCTGATTTGACCTCCTAATTCTTATTCGTTATCGATTCGACGTACGTCTTCCTATTCATTATTTCTAATTTAATTTTGAAAAACTAGTGAACCCTGCAACGAAACAAATGAACTTTACGTGAATTCTGAAATGTTTTGACCCATCTGGGTTCGAACCGTGAACTTTAATAAAATAAAAAGTAGCCCATACTCTGTTCAGGATCGACTTTTAATAATGTAGAAAATTCCAAAGTTTTGCGTCTCTCTGTTCTCGAGTTTTTTTGCGCATACTCACACATGCATACATACCCACACTCTGTTGTATATAATTAAATAATAATCATCGATGTGTATACATGTATACATCTATCTAAAATAATAATCACCGGTATGTATATATTTATTCATCTAATGTCAGTAATTCGCGTGAGAAATGTAAGGGAGACATTTTCGAGCAATAATTTCGTGAACTTCCCGTCGCACAGTGGGCTGGAATCGAAAAAAGCTGGTCAAAAATAAGAAAGTGGTTTTTTTGAGTGCGGACTTTGAAACTTCGCATCGTCATGAATACATTCTGCATATAACTACGAAATCATTTTCGTTGTCCCCCCCGCATTACACTTCTACAGGGGATCAAAGTTGACCAAATTTCACGAAAATTGCCGGTTTTCGATTTTTCGCAAAATTCACCAACTTTGAGCCAATCCTGAACCAAAATGAGCTAATCCTTCGGTTTAAATACGATGCATAATTATAAACCTAATCTTTATGCCTCATAACACTGGGTTTGAGTTCAATATTTATACAACAAAATGGCGAACCCCTATTTTACGGCAAATTTTCACCTAAAGTGAGGGAAATAGAAGTGATGTACCACGAAGTACACTGGCTAACTCATACCACAATGTTCTTTGAAGCTTTCTTAAGAGGAACTGAAATAAAATCCTGCGACAATTTGCAAGTCTTTGAACTTCAATTTGAAACAAAATAAGTCAAGCTCTTATTTGATTTCAATTAAACTAAACTACCTATCATTTTTGGTTTACTAATATAACTTTAACGATACATTTTCTTTTATTACGAATTGTAAATTGACTGTATGTTTTTAAGTTTTTTTAAATCGATCTACGCGAATTAAATACATTTATTTATTTAATTCGCGTTAATTTTATTTGCAGTTACTTCTGTATGTGAAGAAAGCGTTTTGAAGATCTGAAAAAGGATAAAATACAAAAGATAAGCGACTGATCATAGAAAATTGGATGATAATTAGTTAGAAAATTTTGTCACTACTTTTGCTACAATAGGCAACTTGTATACACACTCGCAATAAAATAAGCACTACACTGCTTGATGTATTCTGAACGATGAGAAGGCAAAAGAATTACTTCGTATTCCCTACTGAATTGTTTTTGATGAAGTTTTGGAAAAAACGTCAGAGAGGAGCATTATATACAGACAATTAGCCCAAATGATCGAATATTTTTTTACTCGTGGTCACTACTTTTGCAAGCGAAGGAAGCGCGTAGTTTTGTAGATCTGAAAACTTATATACAACTTATTTATAATTTTGTCAACTAAATTTAATTCAAACTCCGTCATTTTTGACCAGGGAATTCACTAGTATGGTCATAAATATCGAGTACTTTGAAAACTTAAAGTCAAGTTTATTAGATGATATTACATTTGACGCCATGATTTGACTTTTACCGATTCAGTGTCGGATGCAAGTTAAAGAATTTCTCCAAATTTGGAGACGTATTTTTCGCAAAATTTCGCGACCCCCTTCGTGATATTAATGTTCAGAAATGAACGTAAATAAATTGCGTATGGAATGTGGGCATTTGAAAGTCCGCGCTCATGAAAACCGCCATTTTTGGCTTACGTGTGTGCTTGGATGGATTCTTAGAGGACTCTTCTCGAACAGTTTGCCTCCGATGTCGTGTTTACATTATTTTTGATTCCCACAAATTATCGATCGATCATCTCAGAAGCATCGAATGACACATCTCATTACCGAAATTTGTGTTGCATATTGTAGTTAACTATTTATTTCTCAATCTTTTATTGGAATAATTGTATTTTCCTTGAACGTTTTAGTGTGTCCATTTAAATCCGTATTGCGATGTTACGTATCTCATAATAAACTTAATATGAAATAGCGTTGACTTTTAGTAATCTATTATAGTAATCAAATACATCTAATTTAATAGTCAGTAGAATAATCATGTTTCACTTACACACACGTAGATGCCATCCGATGCCAGTCAAAAAGAAAGGCATCAAAGAAATATTAATTTGAGTTCTCCTTCCGTCAGAGATGAGAAATGTTGGGAATAAATTAGATGGGCCGATAGTCGTTTATCAAATGTATCAGAATTAAATTCTAAGCTACTGTAAATTCCATAAAAATCACGTAAAGTTAACTTTTTACGTTTACAGGCTTCATTTAATCAAAAAATAATTTAGAAATAATGATTTATATGTACGTACATGAAGAAGGAAAATGAAATTTGGATTCTTGTCTTACATTATCGTTTTAGGATTAAGACAAAGAAGACAAATTCAAAGGATAAACTTATTAAATACGTTCAGAGAAATTACGTTTTCAGATGATGTAACAGATATAATGCGACCCCCTTGTTATATGTTCTGAATATACTGCTAGAAAGATTAGGGAGATAGATGCTAGAATGAATCGTTTTAAAAATTCATTTTTTCCGCGAAGTATGCGCGAAGGCAACCGTTTAGGAAAATAGAGTCAAGGTGTTTACACCCCCTGCCACACGCCGAAAGGCGGATTGAAGGGTTCTTACATAGACATAGACAAGAAGGCGAAACTTTTGTTAAATTTTGTGCGATTAAACAACCCGTTCCCTTGACGACCAAAGTGATAGCCGATCTTAAACATAAAGAATACTTTATATTGAAGTATAAACAATTCTTTGGTTAATGTTCTTACCTTTGAGGAATACTTTGAAGAGTGTACATAGACGTCTTTATCGAACTATTTCGATCTAGGAAGGTACATATTATGAAGAAATGCACTTTGGAAGGGAAACATATTTGAAGCAAGGGAGTGTAAGATTCTCACCTTATCCGTAATATTGTATACATTCCTATTGAAATATCTTCTAAGTATTCAGCTTAAATTTTTAGCTTTAAGTTCCATCAAGTTCGGTGGTAATTCGATCAAGTTATTTATCCAAGACTTAATAATGAATAAAATCAACAGGCGACGCCTTGTGGAAATACGTCATGATGAAAATAACAAAATTTGTACTTTTTCCACAGTATTTATTATAAACAATAAATGGAAACAAGACACGACTAGTTTCAGAGATTGATCTTATCATTTCAGAGATTGATCTCCATCATCACTTGATGATGGAGATCAATCTCTGAAACTAGTCGTGTCTTGTTTCCATTTATTGTTTATAATAAATACTGTGGAAAAAGTACAAATTTTGTTATTTTCATCAACTTAATAATGAATTCAAATTCTCGATGAGAGAGTTCCGTATTTAGAATTACAATTTCCATTGTTTTTTTTACAATTCCCCTGGAGATTTAATTTCATAAAATAGATAAATTATGATATGTTTATAATAACTTTGTATATATATTCATCCATGTAATGAAATTAAAATTAAAAGTGTAATTTGTCCTATTTTATCCTCCGCTAAGATTTGACAAAAGTTTCCTATTAAGGTTAGTTGGCTAATTAGCAGTATAATATTGCTTTCGTGGAATGAATCTCACTAATTGAGGGTTTGCAGTCCCAATAAAATATCTCCTACTCAATGTGTACGCCCTTCCATGAGTGTATGAAGTTTTCGTATACTAATTCTTAAATAAATAAATAATAGATATCCTAAGTTCTTCTTCGATTCGACGATATCGTCTTAGCATGAATAATTTAAATAATGCGCATGTTGATGCTAACAGAAATGCGTAATTAGGTCTAAAATTTCTCATTTCTTTAGGAATATTGTCAATGCCAAGTCGCAAACAAATTGAGCTACACTTCTGTATGGAGATACGATTTTTTATCGTTTAAGTTCGTATTAAGTACTTCATTTGCCTCATTTTTGGGGTCAGCACTCCCTTCTACGTCTTGAATAAAATTCCACTGTGCAACCAAATATTCTTTCCGTAACGTTGTTAAGAGGAGGTTCACAGTATTTTCACTCATCGTCTTATTCAAAACTTCCCCGCGGAATTCGTCCACCGGACGTCATAATTGGAATCAATACATTTTCCGGTGCTTTCGCAATGCATAAAGTACACTTTGGGAGCCGCCGAGTTTCGATCGGGCAAAATTGAAAGTGCGACTCCTGTTGCTGCTCCCCCACTCCGTGACGGCAGCAGAAAGCGTGGCGCGCCGAATCCCTGGCAAAGCGGGGTGAGGAGAGAGTGTATATATAGGGTACTCGGTGCGGTCCGCTCCAAACCCTGCTGCAAGCGTCGACCATTTTGAGGCGCTTTAAAACGCCCGAGTCGGGGAGCCCGGGAGAACTCGGGACATGAAGGACTTCTGACCTCCATCGGTGCACCGTCGAGCATTGCAGCGCCACCCATGAGCTCCCCGTCGTCCAGGTGAGTCCTCCGATCTCTGTGGGCCTGCGTTTGAGGCCAACGTGGGTCTCTCCATTGATGGAAATCGATCGCTGTTTTTTTATCGTTAATGGGCAACGATCGATGCACCTGTGTTCCAGATGTGTCACACCTTCGGCTTCCTTGTCATTTCATGCGGATGGATGCGTTCTGTACGACCACTTTTACTCCTCCACAGACTCGCTTTGCCGTTTGGAAGCACCCCCTCCACCTCCCCTACCCTCACTCCAAAACCACCTGTAAACCGAGAGACTCGACTATTACTTTCCAGATTCTTTCGCCACACTTTCGGCATTCGCCACATTCAATATGCACCTCGTTGAATTACGAACGCCATTCCTTACGAGAGAAAACCCGATGTTAAAAAAACTGGCGATCGATTAGGGGAATGCAAAATATACGGAATAGCAAAATATGTAGAAACTTAGTTTTTCGTATTAAAATAATTTTTTCAAGCGTTATCATTTAACGATGTAATTAAATTTTTTCATAAAGTAAATTAACTCTGCAAAAATGTATCTCGGTGTAAGCGATCGGTGTATACCTTCGAAAAGTTACTCAATTTATAGCATTTTCATTTAAGTATATGTGTGTGTGTGGAGCTGATACAGGAATGGAAACGAATATCATAAAAAAAATTATTGATTTGTCCTACATTAGACGCTGCATTCGATGCTACCATTGCTTGTTCCTCATCGATACTTATCTATGGATTCTTCTTTTTTGTTGTTAATTACTGAGTTAATTCGGTTGATAAATACCTCCGCCAAAATGAAGCAATTTCAGATGCTTCTAAATGAGGCTGAAATGAAACTAATATGTATAGGGAATACTCAAAACCCAAGGAAGGAGCCAAATGAAGAAATAGTTCAGAGAAACTGTGAGTTATCTCCTACACACCGAAAAAGCCAATGTTACATAAATAAATGCATTCGTTACGATGATTTGAGGACTCGTATCCCCGCATTTCTTCCTACGGATCTCTTTTTTTCAATTCCTCTTCGCATCTTTATTAGAGGGGCATTTTATCGCAAGCAATATGTCTCCAATTTATATGTATTGAACTATTAAACCATAATGACATTTTAAATCTTAAACAGTGCAACGATGCGCCTAATTGCAGTCAAAATTCTTTAATTATGAAAGTGAACGCATTCGAGCGGTTCCTCCAAATATCGCCAGTTTTAATAAATTAATTAATCTCCATTCATTTCATCACTTCAGTTTGTAACATCTAAACATATTCGTTTTTCAATCCAAGTCTCCATTATTTTTCATTCGCTGTAGATCGATTAGGTCATTTGTTTAAATTGAACCATCCAATTGCAAACCGACCAATAGGGTGTCGAGTGCTGAAAAGGTAAGCATATTTTTTATTTTACAGGTTTTGTAATCAGATTATAGTTTGCGGTATTTGGCCGAATTTCATCAAATTAAGATTATTTGCAATATTTACAAATCCCCTATGATTTACAAAAATTACTGATTATATTGAGATTCGGTCGAGTTCGTCTGTTTTCGAAACACACGAGTTTTCAACTGATTACTTGTGTTTCTTTATCACCGTAAGTAATACATTGTTTACGCTTCCCATTCGTTAAATTATGTATTTACTACCCTAAATTGCATTACAAATGTGACATACAGGATAGGAATATTTGTAAATTAGCTATTATTAAATTAGTCATATTACGTCGAAGTACATACGAATACAGATGTGAAATCAGTAGCTTCATTAGTTACGTGAGAAAGATTTTATTTGCCGAGAGACCGTGAGAGAGGGACTTTCGATAAAATGCGGTAAGAGGAGATATCATGAGCGCCCATGCGGAAGTCGATTTGTTCAAAGAAAGCACTGAATTATGGTTTAGGGAGAGAAAATGCAAGGAATGATTCAAATAAAAGTGGATTGGTTCTGTGTTCATTAAATGGACGCCTCAGAAAGAACGGCCATAATACATCTTATTCTGCTACGTACGAATTAGTGGTATTACCTAACTTATTTCCTTAAAGATTTTTTTTTCGGGAGCTTCTTCTCTTGGAGGTGAATCGTAGCAATTTCTGATTAAAACGTCTTTACTCACTCTTGCCTCGAAATCCATTCCTCGAGAGTTGATTATTCTCTTTTCGTTAAAAAGACGTTATGCCGATTTTAAATGTTTCGAATATCTTCTCATCGACGTCTCTTCATCCAACCACATTCGCTCATTCGATAAGTTCGCGTGCATCACTATGTATATCACTATGTTTGTCGTCTGCACATTTTGGGCCTCGAGAGATTTGCTCTGGTTTACCGATTTGCGTCAATTTATGAGCAGAACAGGTGGTTTCTGGTGCGCCGAATCCATCCTCGCTTGATTTATTGACTCGGCGGCGTGTGGCAGGGGGTGTCCTCCTTTCCAAGGAATATCGAAAGTTCACCATCTATCATACGGCGCGAAAATCTTCCACTCCAGTTACTGTGTGTATACATATCGTCTTATTTATTCATTTCCTTTGGCCACGTTCGAGAGGAGTCCGACATTAAGTAAAATTAGTGATACTCTGCGATTTTTAAAAGGTAAAATATTATTCTATTGAGAAATTTTATCAGTTAATGGATCGAAATTTGTTTTCAAATTCCTTGAAGAATTTCAAAGTGAGTCGATCCTTTATATATAAAAATAATAATTAATAATTGCCATAGCAACGGTCCTCAAAACGTTTACAATCTTCACCACTTTAGTCATATAAATCACCTTCCACGATTTTCTATGAAATGTAAGGTGTGTTAATTTGGGTCTTTATACATAAAAACATATTGTTTAAATCTTGTTCGTTATTAACTATGAAAATCTTAATCTCCGTTCAGTATGTGGCAGAAAGATGAATCAACTATGCGTTGCTTCAACTGTCGCATCAAGGATCAAGATAGCTGTGAAATGCATCGCAAATGGACGTACAATGCATCACATGGAGATATTACATTTTGCTGTGACTTAATTAAATAACCTTTAGCTTCTGTTTTTTGATGATTAAGAGTCTCCATCTTCTCATCTTTTCAGGAAATATGACGGAGAATATTCTTCGACCTCCCTAAATGAATATATATGTAATGAAAAAAGGAATAATGGGGTTAAATTACTCTGCGATGAACTGACTTTTACGAATAGGAAGCATTTCTTAGTTTTTCTACAAGAGTGACTTTAAGAACACACACTTTAAAATCCTGATGTTTCCCACGTTCCATTGGCTGTGCCTGTGTCATCTCTGGCGTAAGTCATCGATACTTTCTGCAGCATTTGGATCTGTGGTTTTTCCGTTGTCATTGACTAGGAAATTACTTTTATCGGAACAGCAGGACGTTCAAAGGGACATTAAGTCTCCTTAAAACCTGCTGTTATCAATGCATTGCAAGAGGTTCGTTTCATTGGCTTTATTTGACCCGTTGGATCATTGGCACACTCGGCTCATTAAGGGAAGTTTGAAAGGCCGTTTTCCACACATACATAGCGGTGATCTCAAGATTCGGATATCGATGGTGGAATCCAAAGCAAACGGCTTACCTAACTAAGACAAGCTTTTCGCTTTCAGATAATAAGTGCTCAATGTGGAAATTGGCACTCCTTGGCTGGTCTACATAAGGAGTAATTATCCTCTAGAACTAATTTGATGGTTTCATGCAACTCTTTGCGGCTAAATTGACTATGTCAGGCAGAAATTTAAGGTAAAAAGATACGCTTTTTTTAAATACCATCAATTCATGATTTTAAAACATGTTGTTAAACTTTAATTACAAAATTATATTTTATTATTTATCTATTTACTTATCTTATTAAAACAATTGAAGCATGCCCTACATAGGTCTTGAAAAATTAGCGTGTTGCTCACGCGTACAGAATTCCGCAAGAACGCTAAGAATTTGAAAGTCACGTCTTAGGCACGCGTGAATGCCAATGTAACTCCATATTTATAAGCTTAAAAATTAAAAATGTAACATTATAATCACGAAGATAGTATTATCAGATTACCATTGCTTCAAGTTTTCGGTTATTAGCTTTAAAATTAATCATTTCAAAGGACCGGTAGGTTTGCTATTTCAACTTTGTGCTGTGTTGTTAGTTTAAACAAATATAAATGACGTTTTCTATTCGAACAGATGTATTTAAGAGAGCCCTGTTTTTGCTATTATTCAAGTCAGTACGACCAACAACCCGTATACAAAAATACGGATCACTAACATTTTAACAAAACTACCAACGTTTAGTTAATTTCCTACAAAAGGCATTCTAAGCCCCACGTAAAAAGTAGGATTGAAATTTTATATTTTAGCTAATATTTAAGTCGCAATCGCAATTACAAATCTCGTTTTTATATCTACATTGAGCGATAAATACAGAAACACATTAGTTCATACATAAGTTGTAAATTACTTACGGTTCCAAATTAACGTACAAGGTGTGATAAGTAGTAAGATTGTTAAAAGTACTTCGACAGCTTAGGTCATTTCGCACATTGGCTCCCACCGGGAATCGAACCCGGTACCACTTTCACCAAAGGCAAACGCGTTGTCCACATGACTATCCGGGAGCAGGTGTGATAAATTATTCATTTTACGCAATGAAAAGAAATCTAACGTAAGTAAAATTAGCTGAACTACATGACACATGTTACGTAAGGGACATAGATAATGCGTGAATTTCGCTAATAACTGCAAAATTAAAGGTAAATTACTGAAGTATAATTCAGTTAATTACCTAAAAATTAAAATGACGAAGATTTGATAATTAAAACGGTATGTGTACTGATATACGAGTAGCCCATTTCCTACAAACGGTGAAATGCACAGGAAAACTCTCTCCGACTTCTGCGTGATGCTCAAACACGCAACGCAACCTTTCCTGTAGAACAATTGAACAACGATCTTCGTCAGTGGAATTACATCGCATACATGAATTTATTTTCAGTCTTTGCCCACAAATAAGAGATTCAGTGAAGGATTTATTATAAATCTCCACCAACTGTCCCCTCAGGCTTAATGAATCCGATCACAAGACCGCGCTAATTAAGAGTTTCCTAGTTTCTTTTTGTATCTCATATATTCTTTTCTGTACTCAGAAGTTTGTTACAACGCAAAGCGATGCCCTTATTTGTTACATTCAGAATAATTGGCATCCTGGTTCTCGCTCTTAGCAACGCTTTTTTCAAAGGCAGACTGTGTGGAATGTATAGAAGGAATGTATTCCATTCCTCGCAATATGGTAGCTGAAACGACCAATATTATAGGAAAGAAAATTATGTGGAAATATTAGCAAAAAATCAGAATCATTAACTTCTGAATATCACGAAAGAGGTGATCGTCCGCACACTGTCAGAGAAATAAACAATCGTGTCAAACTAAATAAAATTTTAAACACAGAATGATACCAAGTTTCCGATCTCTTTCCCAGAAATAGAAACTATCTTGTGATCAAGGGTACCTTTTATGTAGATGCAGGTGGAGGGAGGATGAGTTTACGCGGTCCGCTGTGTCTCCCAGAAACATTCTGCTGCTACACTACCGCCCGTCGTGAATTTAATATGGCTTACTCGAGAAACCTTAGAATCCAACAAAATATGCTGTTTTAATCAATTCCTAGGATGCCCTCAACTAAAAAAATTCCGAAAAGTACATTTATTTAGGTGTGTATTTTATGACACTCGTTTTTTTGCCCCACAAAAATCCATTTTCTGGACCCTTACATTCGCAGGTATCAACAACAACAATCACACAAGACCATTCCCTAATCGGAAAAATCCAAGTAGCCGGGATTCGACCCCGGGTTGGAGCGATAAGGTGCGAGCACCACTCGGCCGGTAAATTCAAGATTATACGACATTTCGGTTGTGAATTTCAAGATCCATTCAATGTGCGAAAAGAAAAGAGGAAAGAATGGTTTTTCGGTAATCTTGTGTGGGTTTTACTTTGAGCACAATCCTTCTCTCGGAGCCCGCAGTAGGGGCGAACCAGGAAAAAACCGACCGCGTGGAATACTATTTAAAAGTTATAAAAAATTCAAATGAGCAACTGTTTATTATCTTCGTCGTCTCACTCGTCTAAAGAGATATACAAGCGTCTTTTAATCGGCCTTTACGATGAAAATTAAGGTTTTTCAGGATTTCGATAGAAATGAAATGGTGAAAGACGTTGCTTGGCCATTGGCAGTCGTTTTGAATACTGAGGGATGATTCGGTTCGCTGTCTTATTATATCTTATTTTCATACTATAATCCACCATTATACGCTGCTGGTCCTTATGTATTTCCAAATTGGAAAAAGAGGCATAATGCATCGTCTGAAATTCAAGAAAATAAGTAAAAATAATTAAGATAAAAAACTGAAGTGGGCCCAACATCCACTTTCAGAGGGATTTTGAAAATAGGAGAATACTTTGATAGGAGAGTGTCCAGAGTTTTTTCTTTCGGATTCAGATGTGAGGGCGTTGATATATTGATGTAATCGTTAACCGAGTCAACTGCGTTAACATCGAAAATGGGTTCATAGAAATTTCTGAATAAATTAACCGCTACGCAAAGAACAAATAAGTTATCCATTGTACGGTCAGCTTACACACTACTTGCGCATTTATGGAATGTAAATATGGCTTCGTGCGCAACGACAAACGATTTTCAAGTCATCTCAGTGAAGTGAATTATTATAAAATGAGTTAATTGAAACAATTGGGAAAGCCAAATTCCGTAGCACGGCATATCTAGCGTTTTTCGTTACTCAAGGGCGATTTATTTTGGCCCAATGAGATTTAAATGTACGCCAATTGTGTACATTTACTAGACTTTGCATGAACATTTAGTCTTCTAAAAAGAGAAATGAAGTTTTTATTAGATGAGGCGTTCAATAAAACCAATCCAACAGCCAATCGGTCGGAATTCACTTATGAATCCCGATTGAGTCCTAAGCACTCTTAGTCAAAGGAAAGACAAGCCCTTCTTAGAACATACTCATCTGAAACGAGAAGTACATAAATTTCCCGCACAAAGCTCGAATTTAAATCTAAAAAATATCCTACTCAGAAATTAATATTTTCGGCCACCGCGTCCACAGCGGCGTATTCTCCTACGTAATTTTCCAATTTCCTCTGAAGCCGATGCAGGGTCCCCTTTATCCGTTATTAATACTTTTTGGTTATTTTCGGTTTCTTGAATTTGAGACCACACTTTATGTCTCTCTTTTTTTCCAATTTGAAAGTATATAAGGACCAAAAGTGGTGGATTACAATAAAATAAGAGATCAAGATGAATCAAGCCGAATCTTCCCTCAGTGAGCTATTTGAAATCCCCGCCAATGGCCTCTGGTTCCCCTTGCTGCGTGGAGCGCTCCTGTGTTCGGATTAGGACGGAGACCCTCCGAATTCCTACCTGAGTAAAACTAACGAGATAACAAACCAAAATGTTCTTTCGCACTTTCATTATATCAGACCATTTACCATAGAAAATTATAAAATTGGATATTTACTCAGAAGAGACATAACATCTCCATTCATCATCAGTTCCTTAATTCGTAAGCCTTTTTTACATCCGAAATCACAGGAGAACTAAAGAGATTTCATGGTTATTCGCCCCAAAATACCGATTTTTTCCATCGAAATGCATTCCGGCGATTTTTAAGATTCCCCTTCTCGATAACATGTCATCAGAAGTGCATTTCACATACGCAGTCTACCCAAATGATCCTGGGTGCGATTCCAGTGAGCCATTCCTCCATTCATTTCGAATGCATTATTTTAGGACTTGTATGATTTCGACTTCAAGCTTTGAATGGAATTTGTGTTATCCGTAATCAGGCCGTTGTAACAACTCCGCGTTGGCGGAGGACGTGTCAACAGTTATTGAAATGGATGTGATTGGGATCTTCCTGTTTCCATTGGAGACATTATTGTTATATGTATTTTTGTTTTGCAAAAAGGGTTCGACACCAGGAGGTCTTTATCCTCCCTTATTCAAGTTTTCTAATATTTCTGCGATGTATTTCTCGAGAAGATTGAAATCTGAAGAAGTCGCATTTTACACCCAAGTTTCACTTCTATAGGACAAATGCATTGATTGAGGATTCTTTCTGTCGAAGCGGGAGAATGATTTGGTTCCCTCAGGTTACGGAGTTCGTCGTGGAACCACCTGTTGAGGAAGTCACGCTTTCATTTGGACCGCATTTTACATTGAAGGGCATCACGTTAGCAGAATCACTTTTGCTCCAAATGAATTGTAGAGTTAATGTTAATCGAGTGGCCCGTAATATGTCCGGGTTCGATTCCCGGTGAAATGACCTCAGCTCTATAGATCTTAAAGTCTTTAGAATCGTTAACCATTCGCGTGAAATAAAATTCGAATAAGAAGAAACTTCAAGATGAAATTTAATTTAGCACGAAGAAGCGTGCACTTTAAACCCAAAGTTGAACAAGGAGTGTAAAAAAACTCACTCGTTGTCCAACTTTATAATCTGAATGTTCATTGTTATAGCCCGAGTGTCTTAACTGTGGGCGTTCGGAATGAAATTAACTATGCATTCCTCACGGAGGAAATTTTCCCAGATCTAGCTTCGAATCTAGGATGATAAACAAACATCTCTAGATATCAACTGCGAAGTTTTGAATAATGTTAGATCTGGACCACAGAATTGTAAGAAGCAAAATTAATGCTAACCCCCGAATTAAGCGAAAGAAGTTGGTTTCTTGCAGAAAGCATGAAATAAACATCGCTAAGCTATCAGGTGAAAAGAGGGAGATTTAGCTTAAATTGAGGAATAGGCACTCTGATGAGGTTTAGGCATCATTTGGGGCTCAAAAATCGCCTTGGTCGGTTTCTTTACTAAGAAGAAATTTTACAAATTTTTCGGTTTTTCTTCTATAGTTCTCGAAATTCCGAAACTCGAAAAGCACATTCCAGGACCAAAATAAGAATCTTCATTTGGATTTCCTTTCTTTTGGCCTCGACTTCGTATGCCCATTATTTCCACTTTAATTCTGCAAATTAAGTAAAGCCTGCAAATGGCAAAAACACATTACATTAGAGAAGCTCCAAATCGCCGTTGTTTGCAAGCAGCCCGTCATGCGGAAGGACCGCCAACCAAAATACTTGAGCGATAGTTCTGAGGCTATTTGTCTAGCGAATCACGTGATTTACATTATTCAAATTGCATTTGTTTTATTTTTCCGTTATACGGTAACGCGGGCGACATTAGCGCCACGTTGAGAGCTTGAACTACATTTTGGTTCTCCCGTTGGCCGAGTATATTTTTTCGTTTCATGGAACCACAAAATTTTGTTTTTACGTACATATTTTAATTTTATTTCAATTTCAGGTAGTATTAAGTAGATAAATATAATAGCGAAAGGTCTAGCATTAAATTGCCTCCATCAATATAAATTACATGCAAATACAGAGACTTTACAGATGATAGTGAGGTCACTAAATTGAATAGGACAAACATATGCGCTCAAAACGGACAAAACATATTTCCAATGCTACTGAAATGTTTGAAATTAGAAGCTAAAGGTAATAATCAAAGTTAAAGGATAGGTATTATTAAGTTTTGTGCTTTCTAATACGAAAATCTGTTTAATTTTAATTTAATAAATCACGTAGCATAATCGATGGATGGCGTTACTTGCTGACCATCTTTGGTTCGCTCTTCGAAAGATGTTCTCTAAAGTCTTGTTTTATGTTTCAGTTCTTCATTTACTGAATAACTGAGAACTTAGCGGACATCAAATATATTAATATCATTCCGAATAATGTGTGATGATCATAGCGATGACTCATCAAAACGTGCACCATAGTGATTCAATGGTTTACATTTACATTTAAACCCTGCAATCCTCCAGTGGCGCTTGGCAGGGGGTGTAAAACACCGAAATCCCTATCTAACCTGGAGACCTATTAGCTTCTCTAATACTTCGCGGGAAAATTTACCAAAAGTAGCTATCTGTCCTGGCAACTACTTCCCTGTATCGCTTTTTTGTTTTTTCCCGAAGGTCGCGTAGGAATATAACTGGGATAACAAAATCAGCTGTCTCCTCCCCGAAATCGGTAGTAATAAATTTATCAAAAAGCCTCCGTCGATATTCACGTCTTCTATCACTAAGAGAGTTCCATCCGAGGGATTCTATCATAGCCGAAACACTGCTGTCGAATCTGAAATCTCCCTTGACTTTTGCTCTACGTTGACACTTGCTGCTTTACGTTGAACCATCTCAGGATCGGAAATTAATCCTACTTCGTGACAAGGGCGTCGCCGGCCATTAGGCTAGGGGGGGGGGGGGGGGCAGGCTGCCTGATTGAGGGTGCATAATAAAGGTAAAATAACTGCAGGTTATGACAATAAAACACATACTTTACTACAAGAAAGAAAAGCGATGAGGAAGCTATACTTTTAAATATTGTGAAAAGAGGGGAAGTTTCCCCAGCTTCTGATGAATTTCTAAAATGTGATTTGTAATTTTAACTGATTACAAATTTGACAGATTAATTGTATAATAATTGAGCCTAATTACATTTTATCAGTACTTTTCCCATCACTGGTGTTTATACGTGCCAACACTTGACTTTTTTATGAGTCTGAATTCTTTTCAAATTCGCTCGTGCCTACAAATTGTTTCTCCACCAAAATACGAATGGGTCTCCAGTGGGGGGGGGGGGGGGCAGCTGGAGGGGGGGGGGGCAGCTGGAGGGGGGGGGGCAGCTGGAGGGTCGATCAGGGAAAAGTACGCTATTTCTTTCACTCTCGATGAACATCCTCTCAGAATTCTACTAGCGAACTGATGCATCCCATTCGCCTTTCCTGTTACGCTTCGAATATGCACTTTGAAAAAATACAGCTGAGCGTAATTCCTAGGTATTTATGATGCATCACAAACCCCAAGGGATTTCCTTAAATTCTGGTTATAAACATTAATGAGGTATCTCAACAAGGCGATCTTGATACCTTTAGGTTATTCCTTTAATTCCCTTAAAAATTAATATTAAATAGTTTTATAATCCAACTACGCCCATCATCAGAGAAAGAAAATGATTCTTCTAGAGTTTGTTATTTCGAAGAAAACTGTTCTTCTATTTGTAACAGATTCCATCGTCAGATGTTTAAAAATGTCACTGATCCATGCGACCACAAGTCAATGTGATTTTAGCTTGGAATGCATTTACATTTTAAGTCCATTTAAATTGATATCTTAGAAGTACCACACCACATTAACCATCCGTTAGAAATTATTTAAACGCTCATTCTTATGGCATTTGCATTTCTTAATTCGTGAAAACGTATTTTTCTATTGCGCATGCCGGTAGAAATCTTTATGGAACCCAACCTAAGACAAATTGAATTCTGATGAGTCGTCGTGTTTGAATAAAGCTGAAAATGTTTATCCCCTCGTCAACAAGGGGCTTTCTTTTTTCCAAGATATTTTAAGATATGTGAATGCAACAGAGATTCAAACACATCGAATTTTGTATTTTCCTGACTCTGTTAGATTCCGTCGCAGTTGGAACTTTCCATTTATATTTGTGTTCGAAATGATATTTTTAAATATACTTAATGAATATTTTCGAAACGTTAAATAAAAAGTCACTAGTCGTTAATGTTTGTTGTGACTGGCACATCTTCGTGAAGTTCGGTTTTGTATTCATTTCGAATGAATGTAAGCTAACATTTAACAACGCATATAATTTAATAAATCTGTATTTTCATCTATCCAGATCGAAAAATATTTATCATATCCTTAAAATTAATTGTTAATCATGTTCCGATATCTCAGCAAGTCGGACGTGATTTCCGTTTTGTGAAATTTCTTGGAATCTGTACTTCGCAAATGAGTGATGTGGCGTTGCCTTTTGATGCTGCAAAGGAAAACATATCTCTTTTGAATTTACGCAACAAAAATTGACCAAAATACGTAACTGTTCTAAAGTGGAAAGAAAGAGTTGATTGAAAGAACGATTGGAAAAAAGTTGCAGGATTTCTTTATTATGATTAACCTGGGCAATATCCTCGCTTTTAAGCTTCACGATGTTAGAATCAACTGCTTGGGCCGTGACTTCGTGGTAGGGATCCATCAGGAGCGAAATTCTGTGCTCTAGTATAAGTTGGTTTCACTTTCGCTCCTTTTCGCTTCACGGAATTGTCTGATTATGAAGTTGAGTTTAAGTCGTTTGCCTCGTCAATCTTATGACACTTACTATAGCTTTGATAAATTGGTTCCTCCTCTATGGACAGAGATTTTTCTGCTTTTGAAATAGGTAACAGACAAGATGAGTGATGATTTCTCTTCATCGATTTCTAGCGTTTTCTGTATGCCACCAAAGTGGGGCACATGAAAACTAAATTGTTTTTAAATAGTTATATTAAAGAAAGGTGGCGCTGTTTTGAAAAGGCATTGCCGCGAACCCAAATGCATCTTTGAGAATCGCGGTTCAGTTCATTCGCTCATTTCCGTTCATTGCGTTATTCAAGAATAACGCAAGATTTCATTCGGGGTACAAAATACCGTGCCTCCTTCAGAATGTTGCGAATTTATCATCGATTTGATATACGTTAAATAAAGAAACAGGGAAACGCAATTATCGCAATCTTAATCTAAAGTTTTCTTAATCAAAGTTTTATAAGCGCTCGGAGGTCTCATCCATCGAATCTATGTCGTCAATCCCTGGAGATAAGTCTCTTTGTAAGGGAAAAGCACAGTTTAACGTCTTGAGTAGGCATTCAGTAGAGGGCATTCAGTTGGGGGACATTAAGCGCCATTTCTGTGGTTTCGATCGATAATTCTGTGGTAACTGTTTCTTCCCGCTCTCTCTGCATTCGAAGAGAAAGAACCATTAAGAGAAATTATTTCTGAATCATTACCGTCGAAGGTTTACATAATTTGCATACGCTTTCACTCTTTTAGATTTTAGATTTTTAGATATATACCCCGCGAGCCGCCAGAGGCGTATGGCAGGGGGTGTAATACACCACCATTATCAATTCCTCCCTATTAGCATCTGTAACAGCCTGGGGAAAAAACGACCAAAAGTAATTATCCGTCCTTGCGATTACTTCCCTATAACGCTTCGTCGATGCCTCTCGGAGATCGCTCCTTACTGCCACTAATATTCCACTTACTTCGTCTATAAATTCTGAACGAATGAATTTTTCGAAAAGTTTCCGACGATATTCAGATCTTCTCATCTGTAGTGAATTCCAACCGAGGGACTCTATCATTGCCGTTACGCTGCTATCGAACCTGAAATTTTGAAGGCATGTACTCCTTACCCCAGATATTTAAACTATAATTTGAATGAAAAGGGGAAACTTAACTTAAGAGGGTAAATTTGAGAAATTCCTTAACTAGTGTTACCCAAAAAATAAGGGGAAGCTTCAATTTGGCTGATATTACGTATAATTAGTGAAGTGTTCAGCGTGTTGATAAACAGTGTAAATAAATAAAAATCAGTGTCAATGAGAAAAATAAATTTATTTATTTAAGCATTTTGCAAAATCATCGTTGGATTAAAAAAAGTTGCTAATTTTTTAAAACTCTGACTATAATTAAGTAGAATAATTAAATGTATTTTCAATGGAAAGAATTCCAAATTAATGACATTGTAATTTTGTGGCTAAATTATCAGAAATTAACGTCAGAAATGTCGATGTATTTCCTCATTCCGTGCAGAAAATATATCTATCGTTGAAAATATTCTTCTTTTGGTTGACTCGACCCCGATTCTAATAAATAAAATCCAACCGGCGTTATTCCTTGTAATTCTGTGAAACTCTTTTAAATCATTCACTTTATCTTTCCTTACTCTCTTATTTTCATCTATACCGAACCTCGACTTATTTTCTAACTCTTCATTAATTCCTTACCTTGGACATTCGCTACTGTATGTTTCTACTTGTTCTCATACGCCTACCTCTCAGCCGTGAGTAATTGAGATGTTCTCCAATCGCAATAACTATTGCACGTCCATAGATACTCGTAGTTGAGGATTCATTTTCTCAGAATAACCGCTGAGTTGCCTCGTTCTCCATAGAAGAAGTTCAGCGGTTCCCAGAGCAACAAGTGTCTCCTTCGCCGTCCTCGTGTTTTTGCACTGCTGTTTACAAGAGCTCTCCTCCGTCTTTATGCTCTATTACAAGAGAACTATCTATTATATATAGATGCTTCTCCGGATTCATTCATGTATATACCCAGATACCCAGATAGGATACTAATTCACAGGCTAAACTACTGGCGTCATTGACTCGAAATTTTTACCACGTATTGGCCATAACGTACAACCGCAAGAAAAATTGCGATTTTGATCCTCAGTGTCATGGGTTCGATTCCATAGGGCCTCAAAGTCCCGATTTTTTCCATTTAAATACATTGCGTTGATTTTCGGGAATTTTTAAAAAATACTTGCCGGATAGGGAGAGAATCAAAACTCAAGGAGCCAATATATATGGTCATGATCTATCGAAAACATAAATGAGTTTTACGGAAAATATTCTGGGTTCGATGCTAGGTCGAGGCAAAAATCGACCGTTTAAAAAGCATTACGGCGATTTTTAAGATTTTTTTTGGACCCTTACCCGATGGCATGGAGACTTGATATTCGGCATGGAGTTGGAGATCATAAATATATTTCATAATAAATTTTTTTGTATTCGCTGATGGTTCTTGGTTCGATCCCAGAGGGCCATTTACATTCCTCAATGCATTTCTTACGGAGATAAAGGAAACAAATTTTAGGTACCTCCCGGAACGATATCGACTTCAAACTTTGCATAAAATAACATCATGTACTTACAAATCAAACTGTGCATTCACAACTTACAATATTTCCTGGGTTCGACACCAGGTGTCTCTGCAATCAGAAGCTGATCCGATTTTTAGGAATTATTTTGATACCTTTCCCAATAATATAGAAACTTAAATTTCGGCATATAGATAAAGATTATAAATAACTTTAAGAAACACGTTTTAGATTTCCAGGATCGTCCTTGGTTCGAATCCAGAGAACCATTTACTTTCGTAAAAATTAGAACGTATTTTAAGGCAGTTGTAGCCAATATTTCTGCTTGAATTTTCACACATAGTTAGAGATGGTGATCTTCTATTGTGCTGCATAGTAAGTTCACAGTAAAGGCCCGAGTTCGATGCCAGACCTTGAATGTCAGCAAATTTTAAGAAAAATTTCTATCCTTTTTTTTTCTTTTGAGGACCGTCCCGATATGATACCGATATGAAATTAGTATTGCCGATCTGCTTGCAGTATGCAAGCTACATTTTACTCGTAGAATGAAATATTTCAGGATTTTTCTTCGCTGGAAATCACAAACAATAAATAATGATGAATATAAAATACCTAGAAAAGAAAGAATGGTCATTCCACAAAAGTATAAACTTTTAATTTTCGAATCCTCAAATAATCCCTTGCCTAGCTGCAAGCAGCCTTACGGCGTGTGGCAGGGGGTGCTGGCACCTTGACTCTATTTTCCTATTCGATTGCTTTCGCGTATCGTTCGCGGAAAAAATAAAATCCTTGAATCCATGTTATCATCTATTTCCCTGGTCCGC
Source organism: Sympetrum striolatum (assembly GCA_947579665.1). Classification (NCBI taxonomy): domain Eukaryota; kingdom Metazoa; phylum Arthropoda; class Insecta; order Odonata; family Libellulidae; genus Sympetrum; species Sympetrum striolatum. The sequence goes on along the minus strand of OX388343.1, from coordinate 113,670,040 downwards.
TACATGTCGCATCAATAAATTCTGAGGGAGTCTACCAAGTAATTCTTTTCCATTATTACGGATTAGGTATTTTTAAAATCAATGGAAGAAGGCAAAGCTTTGACGAACGCCGTACTAGGATAGTAGCTGTATGACTATGCAAAAGTTACAAGTAGAATTTTTATTTCGACGCACAGTGGGCTAGAATCGAAAAAAGCTGGCCAAAATATGAGATTAGTTTTTTTGAGTGCAGAGTTTTAAACTTTGCATGATCATTCTAAAATAAATACTGCATATAAATGCGAAATCATTTTTGTTAATTCCCTTGCATTACGATTCTACAGGGGGTCAAAGTTGACCAGGTCTTCCATTTTTCGTGAAATTCTTCAATTTCAAACCCATTAAAGGAAAATCATCGGATAAAACACAACACCGCGTTATAAACCTGTACTCTATCTTGCATTACCCTTACGTTTAATGATCGCAAGTGAGTATTTGCTTACTTTATGTAACAAAATGGCGGACTCTGGCATTATAGAAAATTATTACCTAAAGCGAAGAAAATAGCTCAGAGGGACTCCGAGGGACACGGAGATATTTATACCAAGTTATTCTTTGAAGCTTTTTGAAGAGGAATCTGGAAAAAACCTTGACCCAATTTGCCCCCCGATAATAATACCAAATTTTCGACGACACTGCAAGGGCGAAAACCGCGCGGTGGACTACGGCCCTCCGGGAAGATCTCGGTTTTAGAGGAACGCTTCGCGATGGAATGTTTTGTTGTTTATAACCAAGTTTTTTCGTAAATATTTAAGATGGTAAGTCACAATGGAAAACCCCAGTTTCATTCCGTGTGATTGGTGTAAATGTCCACCTTGGCTGTATTTTAACACATTGTGCCTTCTAAGACGTCTGCGTCTATCACGTCGAATTTTCTTTTAAGCAATTATATATCGCTCATTTATCATTAAAATGACGCATTTTAGAAATGTATTTAAAGATATTTCAATTTCGCACATTGCCTTAAATACAGTCCTCGTCTGAGGAGTCTTCGTCTCCATACACGATTTAATCTTCATCATTCGGGAGCTGCTTTGCTTCTCCATTCAGAATCTATTTGTCGCCCGAATTCGTGCTGACATAGATATTAGCAGATCAGAGGTAAGAAGCAATCTTAGCAATAAGTCTTCATTCGTTCCAACTCGGGAGTGATTCCTTGCGAAACAATCTTAGAATTTCCTCGTGTCCTTATTTCGTCGGCGATGGGGTCCAAAGAGGGCTCCACGCCCCCAGTCCTTTCATTAAATTGGGATTCTCAGAGGAGATTTTATCATCGGAAAGAGAGCTTCCTCAAATCCCGAATTACAGCAGAAAATGGAGTCTTCCACTCTCGTGCCGAGAGGTCGAGTTAGGGAGCGATGGTTAGGCGCTATGGAGTGTCCATGTTGAACTCCCTCGACGTAAATCCAACTGTTCTTCTTCGCCGATTAGAGGGACGCCTTATGTCGCCCCAACAGAAGGAATCGAAATCCAGAAAGGAGTTTTATCATACGCTGGTGTGGCAAAAGGATATCCACGTTCCTGAATTACCGCGAGAATCCGTGAAAATGGCGCGACACGCCGCTCTGGACGAGCCTGCTAAGTCGGTATTTGCTTTGACGCCAAAATAATTTACATCATCACCCGCAGGCCCATGCAAGAAAAAGGCTATCTGCTTTCCGAGTAAACCAAAGGTACAAATCAAAGAGTATATGTATGCATTGGGTGACCTGAATGGAGGAGGGGAAAACATTACTCACGCATCAAGATTGGCTAATGAAAGCATTTACATTTACTTAAAATCAGAAAAGAACCTAAAAATATTTATGGTGTCCCACGGGAGTATGATTTTTTTAAATATATATACACAGAGAGCCACCAGAGGCGTATGGCAGGGGGCGTAATACATTACCATTATCCATTCAACCATATTAGCATCTTTAAAAGCCTGGGGAAAAAACAACCAAAAGTAATTATACGTCCTTGCGATTAATTCCCTATAACGCTTCGTCGATGCCTCTCGGAGATCGCGTTCGCTCCTTACTGGCACTAACATTTCACTTACTTCGCCTATAAATTCTGAACGAATGAACGCATAGAAAGGTTTCGACGATATTCAGATCTTCTCATCTGTAGTGAATTCCAACAGAGGGACTCATTGCCGTAACGCTGCTATCAAACCTGAAATTCCCGCAAACGAATCGGGCTGCTCTACGCTGGACCATCTCTAAATATGAGACCAAACCTACTCCTCCCAAACCGCACTTTACTCTAGACTCGGACGAATAAGAGAAAAATAAGCTATTTCTTAGACTCTCGACGAGCATCCTCTCAACCTTCTACCAGTTAATCTTTGAATTCTATTCGCTTTTCCTATTGCATCTCGAATATGTTCTTTAAAAGATAAGTTACTGCTAAACGTGACTCCTAGATATTTGTTGTCGTGCACTTAATCTAATGGATGCCCTGAAATTTGGTACTGCGCGGGAATTATGTTTGTGGAGCGCGTAAAACTTATGACAACGCATTTAGTTATATTTAAATTCAGCTGACAATCTTTACACCATCCTGATATTACGTCCAGGTCGTTTTAAAGTACATTACAATCGTTTTCTGACAAAATCTCTCTGTATATCAGTGTATGATCGGCAAATAATCTAACCTTACTCTTTACGTTATCTACGAGGTCGTTAATGTAAATTTGAAATTAAATTGGGCCAAGAACACTTCCTTGTGGAACTCCTGATGAGATACTCATTCAATCGGATAAAATTCCGTCTAACGCAAGTCGCTGAGATCTGTTTTCTAGAAAAGATTTGGTCCATCTGATAACTTTTTCGTCAATCGCGTAGGCACTCAGCTTTTGGATAAGCTTTCCGTGAGAAACTGTGTCGAAAGCTTTCCTGAAATCTAGGAAAACTGCCTCTGATCTAACACCTCCGTCTGCTGCTTTAGATACGTCATTCATAAAAAGCGCTAACTGGGTCTCACAAGACCTACCTTTACGGAATCCGTGCTGGCTCTGACTGATTGTTCCCTTTTCGGAAAGAAAGCGCATCACTATAAATGAAGAATATAAACCTGCCAAGAGAATGATATCGAAAGTTGAAGGGCTCCTTATATCCAACGCCCCCGCAGGAGTAAAAAACAAAGAACTGGTAGATTTAACACAGCAGGTGGCGTCTGTAGTGAGTCCCATTACCCAAGTGTCAATGGGTGCGAAGAAGCAAGGCTATTAGCACATAAACTGTTTTCGGCGACAAGTTTATGTGATGAGGCGCGATACCATCGTATTGACAGACTCTATTATTATCGAGCTTGACAACCAGCCCCATCGCATTTTTCTTGATTTTGACGACTTGAAATGTTTGAAGAGTAAGCAAGCAGAACAGTAAGCGAAAGATTGTTCCAACAAAGCTGAATGAAAACTTGGGAAAGGAGCATACCCTCTAATTAAATCGCTACCTCGAATACCGCAGCTGATAACGAAGTGAGTGCCAACTCCACACCTGTGTATGATGAGGCCTGCAACGAATCATTTGTTACCTCCCCTCCAGAAAACTACCCCCTCCTCACACTTCAACGGACCCCATTGTAAATCCCATACCATCTGCCTCTTGCCTGTCCCAGGACAATAACCTATCTCCCTCCATCTTACCGAGTGATAGTTTGCTCGTCGCTATGGAAGACGACTCTATTTCTATCTTTGACTCCCAAGACACAGCACAAGCAGTTGGGAGGATGTCTAAAAAAAAACAAAGCGGAAAATCGGAGACGTCATCCCCAACCAAGAAGAAACCAATGATATGAATCCAAACACGAGGAAAGTGAATGGGCCCGAGAGCCCTTTGAGGCAATGGGCCCGTGAGGCCTTTGAGGCAATGGGCCCGTGAGATCTTTGAGGCAATCAGGTTATTCAAAAAAATCCCCTCTCCAATGGATGATGAGAAGTTTTTACATTTTCTCACCGAAGTACGAGGAAAGAACCGGTCCATTAGAATTGCAAAGAATTATACAGATGAAATGGAAGGGTTGATTGAAGCTTTTTTCTCGCTGCAGACTAAAGTCAAAGAAAGGGCAAGTGAGATTAGAGGGACTCCCTCCAAAGAGGCTTCGATGCCGAGTGACAGTGCAACCTTCAAAATGGGTTTTGTCTCTTTTATTTCTTCAAACGTCAGATCTATTAAAAGTGAGACAAAACGGATTAGAACTTTTTCTAAGAAGATGGGAGACCTGTTTATGTTTCAGGAAACAAATGCCGATGAAAATACGTCTCAATCATTATATGGATATCAAATTCATTATAACTCAACTGTGGGTCATCAATCTGGAACTGCCATCGGATGCAAGAATGGTATTTCAGTCTTCGGATTGCAGGATCGAAACCTTTATTCCTTCTGATTGGACTTCCTAATATGTACTTAAAGCCTCGAAGGTATACATATCGGGGGTGCACGGTCGGAAATCTGTGGAAAATAATGTAGTAGTTGTAGGAGGAGACTTTGACATCACTCTCCGTCCAGCTGCCGATTCAGGTCGTGACTCGACTCGCTCGAGCCTGAAAGGACCTAGAAGACACATTTACATTGAGCGATGCCTAGAGAGATAAGGAACCACTCATATGGCGAATGCCCCATATTTCTCCATGGCCAGACTTTGATCGCTTTTACATTTCTACCTGCATAAATTGCAGTACGTGAGGATGACACCATCCCACCTGGGGGTTATGGTGTCGCTTAACGGAGCGGATAGAAGTAAACAATTCTGGAAACTAAATCCTGAACAACAAGAAATTCCTGAGAAAAAAATGATAGTTGGTGAATACATTAATCACATTAAGAATCAAACTCTTGAGAAATTCAAATCTCTGTGGAGCTTTCGAACGGTGTGTTTAGGAAAGGGAACGTCATCTTCTGTTGTGCTGCATACTAAGTATCACCAGGAAGACTCGATGCCGGACGGATAAATTGCAGCAATATTTAATAGTATTTTCGATCCTTATCTGACTAGTATATAAATTTTAGCTTTTTACTGTTCGTTTATTGTTTGACTTCATCCCGAACACGCGGCAATTACAAAGGTTTTATCATTCATTCGACCGTCTCACACGTAGTCGCACTTGTGTCCTAATCATACCTCTCCTACTGTCCTTCCAATTTCAGTTCTCAAGATTAACAAAGAAAATTCTTATTGTCTGACGATTGGCACTTGTATCTTCGAGGGAAGGTCACGACGACGTATTCATGAGCTTTCAAATTCCCCTCCTAAACTCACACGGGAGCGTTTCAAAAGTTGGTAGACGTGTTTCGGTCGATGCCTATCGATCCTCTCTCCCCTCACTCGATTCGCTCTCTTCTTCGAAAATTGAGATGAAAAATTGTATAACTTTGCAATACGACAGGCTCGTAATAGCCGCAGACGCATGTTCGAAGATGATTAAACGAGAGCTAACCGAAAAGTAATGCCTCCGCCTTCTGGGGTTGGGATGGCAATAGAAAAAATCAAAAATCATCCTTGGAATGTGCACTTTAATTACCGATATTAACTTTTCCACTGTATACACTCAGACAACCAATAACAAGTTTCCTGAAGCTGTCACTGAAGATTTCTCTGTTTTTGCAACCAGCCTCTCTCAACTTCTTTATCATGTCCATGCAGATCTTCCTCCATTATCAGGAAATGGAAGTCATAATCTGGATTGTATGGACCACCAGAACACAGCACAACTTCAGAGATTTCGCCTCAGCATCACATGGCGAATTATAAGAATGATGGTCTTTACTCTGTAAAAAGTACAATTTACAGCATTTCGGAATGTGTAATAAGTTATTGATATCAAATGTTGGAAGTGTATCATCCCTCTTGATACAACCCCAATGTTCAGCAAAGGTCCCTCATTTTCAGCTTTTTGAGGATTTTCAATTGGTTTCTGTATTCCATCATTGGACTGCTAGTACACTTAAAATCACAGAGAAAACTTTGGAGGTCGAATGCGGCTAATTAGGCGAGGAATTGGGTAGTTTAATCGAAGAAGATGGCCGTTCGACAAAATAAATATTTTATGGATTTATACATAGAAAAATTCAAGTTGGGTAGGTTAAGTTGGAAAGAAAATTTGCTGCCTAGGTTGTGGTTGAGCATAAAACCAATTGAGTGAACCGAATATTTGTAGCTCGTGAGAAGTGATGGAGATTGCTCTAGACAAAGGGAAGGAAATCAGAAAACAATAAGGGCCAGAGTTAGTGAGATTATGAGCAATGAAGACGAGGCAAATACAAGAAAACAAATGACATTCCGCGCCATTTCCTCCAGGACACTACTCGCCAATTAATCCATTCATCTTCTATTCAATATAGTCTGTTTAGTTTCAATGGCTTACTCTCGCAGGAAGCCAACGCCATGAGTATCACGCCACTCGTCTTTCTATATTTATAGTCAGAACCAGTGAAATCCTTCGTTTTCTTCATTTCACCAGTTTCTGCAAAAACGCACTACTTTTCATGTTTAACTCGGAAATCATGTGAAGGTTTAGCTCCTCACATTCTTTTATTAATTTAATCTAAATCTTGGTGACCTTTATTCTAGACAGGTCTTTTTAAAATCGGGGATATTCCTATCATTTCTAAAGTACCGTAAGACACCTCAAGGGTGACTTAAAAGATTGTTAACACGGCTATTAAGCCATTTATTCACCGAAATTTAATCTGCTTGTTACCTGCCAGCGCCTTTGATATTTTTACATGCATCTTTGTTTGCAAATATTGTAGGTGTTAGAAGAACAATGACTGATTCTGTAACAGAACTGTCTTCTGTGACTTCGTGATTTAAATCAACTCCATGGTTGCTTTTCTTATCTTTCGAAATGCTAAAAATCGTCATAAAGAAATGCAAACGCTTTTTGTCTCGAATTTTGTACACTGGGGTTCGTCGCTCTCACTTGTTGCTCTATTGATTGGGACGTCTGTTTACAGCAAGGTCAGAAAGTTTCGAGTGGCAAGTCGCAGTAGCAACACAGTTGAAACATGATGTTTGAATATTCTTAGTGACGTTCGCACGATAACTTTTTATTGGAAAATCGAGAAATATCTTTCCCCGTGAATTTGCGAATTGTCCGTTTCCATCCCATATGACATGCATCGCTTTAATTTATCGATAAACGTTGTTTTAAGAAGATATTTTTTATGTAAAAGTTTGCTTTTAATTCACTCAAATGCGAAGGAGTTAAACGAGGTATAACAAATTATTTTCGGGAATTTTCTTAACTCAATCGCAGAAATACATCACTTAGAAGGAATTTTCAAAATAATCATTCTTGTCGAGTGATAATAAAACTTTAATATAAAACTTATAAATAATTAGATGATTGTTAATATTGTTTCAGCCGTTATTCGCGAATCCGAAGTTTCGCATTAAAAGTTTTCCGTTAGAAAAATCACAGAAAATCTGATGAATTTACAATTTTTAATGTATCTTCCATCTGAGATTTCAATTTGACGCTTCTTTATTGCCGCAGTGAGGATGTCCTACAAAATGATTTCGTGCTGCAGCTCATTCCCATGGGAACCGAATGTTCGATTGCGATTAACACATCTTTGATGAATGAGCTGCTGTTCGAATCATCCATCGTTTTTTATGTGTTTCTCAATATTTGTTGTTTATTACATTTAAACCTGACGTCTGAATTCGAATTGAGAAGAAGCGGAAATAAAGAGTGTCGACGTAGGAAATGAAACACGTGAAGCTCATCCCGAAGTCGGTGGTTTTTCCAATTTACTTTTTCAGATGTGTTTAGAAGTAAAAAAATCGATGCTTTCGTAAAACTCCCTGAGAAAATGCTTTGGGCGATATTGCGGTAATGCGTATGAAGTCGATTAAAGGCTTTCCACGGCACTGTGGGAGGAAATGTAATGATTCGTATACACATTTCTATTGTTACCGTCTTGATATTCAATTAAAATTAAATTCCGTCGCGTGAGAATGATAGCAGTGCACTTTCCAGAAGGAAAGCACTCGATTCTTTAATTTGTCGCGTAATCTATAAGAGTGTTCTCATGCTTACGCAAAGAAATCTCTGCGAAGAATAGTTGTGTCTCTTTTCTCCAAAGTAGTTCTGCTCTCCTTCTGATCAAAATCGTTCTGCCTAAGCTCGTATTCCGCCTATTGACTCACCTTCGTAACTAGGTCCCGTCTTCCTAAATCCTCTCTGATACCGTTTTTCAACTCAATCAATTTAATATCCTTCGTTCCTATTTTTGACTCGCGTACATATTTCATTCGTTATTCAGGCAGAGCTTTCTCAAATCCTTTTCTTTTTCTGCACATCTTTTCGCTATCTTTTATTGTTTACGCGGAAAATAATGCGGAATAGTTTATTTACTGATTTTTCTCTGAATTGTGATAACAACAATTAAGTATCGTCAGCTGAGTGATTAATATATAAAATGTTTGCAATCACATCCTCTACCCCTCAGTCATGTGATCTCTAAAGGTAGAGCGTGTAATTTATAGCAGTCACCGTTAAATATTTCGCCGAATAAGAGTTTAAGGAAGACACGTAAATGAAGATAGCCTCGCTCAACAAGTCCTCATGGCAGCCGGGTTGCCCGGGCCGGCCCAGGCAAGGGGAGGGGGCGTTGCCCAGGCAACAAGTTCCTCCCTCCGTCGCAGGGGCCGCATCAAAACGTATATTCCGCAAAACCGCTCTATTTCAAGAAAACGATGAAATATGGCTTTCCACCTGACAAAACTCCTTTTGGGATGTTTACGAATCAATGAGGCTACAATTCTCCTCAGACGTGACACGTGTCTATAAATATACAGTGCTTTTTAGTGGCGTTGACGGATATCTACGCGAGGGTATTTGGCCTATTGTGGCCTAGTTTTGTTGATGACATCTAATTAATCACTTAATATTCTTCGATAGAAAGATTATTCTACACTCATACAGGTATTACCTTTAACCATTTCCTATCTTTAGTTACTTTAGTTGGCGATCAATTTCAGGATTCATTTGCTTTCTTTCTGTAACCGTAATATTTCCCTCTTTTCTTACCGGTTCTCTCACATGCGTTCATATTATTTAAAATCCTTTCTTCGCAACAAAATTCACCGCACCAACGTGTTAACGCATTTTCTTGATATTTAAAACAATTCTACGTCAATTCTCTTCACCCCAGAAATTCCCCATAAGTTTCCATAACATTTCCATAACCATTTCTTGCGATTCCCATCCAAAAAAGAAAATTATCCTGGAAAGGAAACTAATGCTCTATAGCACATGGGTGACGTCAAAATCTAGAGAAATTTCGTCGATTCGGCTTTTCTTATTTCACAAAAAATCTGGTAATTCTTCATCAAATGTAGAAAGGATGATCTCATGGTATGATATCTAATTTTCGTTGTGACTTTCTCGGTGTACTCTATGCGATTATTCAGTAATTATTTTAATCTTATGAACTGCAATATTTTTTATACTTTCTCTGGAAACTTACTAGGCTGTGGAATACATTTTACGATTTTACAAGTTTCAAACATGTTGCCGAGAAATTCTATTCCATTATTTTCAGACACAAGAAAAGACACCGTTAATACAGCACAACCGCCTAAACTCACCACAAAAGAGGCAGAATTCGATTCAACGTGATAATGTAATTGCCAGAGACACTTCTAAGAATTTGGAACGACAAAACCTTCGCCGTTAAACCATCAAAAGTTTGTATTTCCACATTGAATAAGATGGATACGACAACTGTTTCATTCTCAATAAATGGAGATATTGGATTGGCGATGAAATTGAAGCTCCGAAGATCGAAACTCATTTCCCAGGTCCTTCATTATAAGCTGTGCATTAGAGCAAACACTTGACTCATTCGAGCAAGCATTGATATAACGGCTCCAATATTTGTAGTTCTACCTCGATCCTGATTTTGGCGGACTATGTCTTCGTATCCTCATCTCAAACTAACTTTTTCATCAATTGGTAGCTTCTCCTATCAGGAGGTTACCTCCCATGGATCTCCACTCTTCTCTTCTACCTGCTTTCCTTTTCAATTCCTCATACTTGCTAATTTCAGTCCAGTTCTTTAAATTGTCCAACCATTCCATCCTTGGCCTCCCTCTCTTCCTTACTGTCCATCCTTTTAGCGCTGTCACTCTCCCCTGACGATCCCCTCAGCACATGTCCCGCGAATTTCCACTTTCTTCTTTTCACTTCATTCCATAGGCTACACCTGCTTGCAATTCTTTCCAAACATCTTCATTAGTTATTGTCCGAACACTTAATTTTCAAAATTCTTCTGGCAAACCATGTGTCCAATGCCTTTATTCTTTTTTCCATGCTTTTTAAGATGGTCCATGTCTCGCACCCATACAAGAAAACCGGCCGAACATAACACCTCAACATTTTCAGTTTTAGTTTCATGTTGATCTCTCCTCTCATTAGATCCTTGTATTTCCAAAAATTTCCCTTTGCCATTCCAATTCTTGATTTTATTTCACTACTGCAGTACCCATCGTCTGATATTAAACTTCCTAGATATCTAAACTATTGGACTTGTTTTATTGGTTTGTCATTAATATTTGTGTTACTAACTTTTTAGCTGATGATTTCATGTTTGCATATTGACAGCTTTTTCAGCGTAATCATAAACGCAATATCTTTAAGTGCCTAAATTCCGAAGGCCGCTTTGCTATGGTATTCAGCGAAAATAGCTACGCATTTCAGTTGAGGATATTCGACCTAATTAGGCTTACGTTAGAAGGGGGATATCGTCCGGGAAAATTGCGTTCTTTCATCTTCTGATAAAATGTTTGTTGCTACGTCGTTAAATGATGAGGAACAAAAGCTGTCCTAGAAATAACTCTAGCGTAACATAGGAATTATTTATAAGATTCGTTATCAATGGAATGTTGGATTGGGCTGAAAATTGTTAATAAATATTATCATAAGCAAAAATTAAAACATGCATTTATACGATCCCAAGAAAGCAGATGTTCGGGACGCACGCAAATGAAGACGGCCCTCCAAAGGGAGTTGAACTCTTTTGAATGTCTCTGAAACAGACCACACATTAGGCGGCATAGCAATTCGAGGGCATTTACTTGTAGTTACCATAGTTACCCTCTGTTTGCTCCTGAATAAAGTAGTGAGGAAATTTTTGAGCCACATCATTACTGATGTATACTTACAAGTCACTCATAATAATAAGTCACGTCAGTCTGTACGATTTTATTGATCAGAATAACGAAGTGCATCATTCTAAAGAAGAGCTATTCTTGAAGTGAAATTTTAAGTTTGAAATCATTTTCATCTAGCGGATTCTGTTAATGAAAGTGGTTACAGTGAGCATGCCGATCTTTGCTGAAGCTTCATAACAGTTAAATTCGTTGCACGGTATAAACTAATCTAGAAAAAGTCGCACATACTTGTGAAATTAGCTTCCGCAAGTTACAATTACAATTTTAGGCTAAGGAAGTTGTTCTAATTCATCGCGAATAAGCTATGAATGTTAAAAAAAATCGTCATCAGAATTATAATCTGCTCAGTATGTTATAAATTGTTTTAGTGAATAAGTTCTAGTAACACGAACAGTGTGGAAATCAAGAGAAGTGATGGAAAGGGAAGAGATTTAAATAATAACATAAAATAACTAAAATGTAAATTAGAGGACATTTTTCGGATACAGCATTCGAACGCGAGTCCAGAATGAATCCAAAGGACGCCGAACGAAATGTCGATAGAAATTGCCAACGCGCGTTTCGATTTACGGGTTTGCCAATTTCCTGAGGTAATCCCTCAGCGGTCAGTAGTTTGTAAACGGAGAGGAAGATTTTCGACCACGTAATGGCTCTTTTAGGTTATAACTTAGCTGCTTGGAATTCTCCGGTGTAGAATTTTTTCGAGAACCAGAGATGTTTCGGGGATATTCATTTTAAACTGTCTGAAATTACGGCAACGGGAAAACCCTCACTGGCAATCGAATAAGACTGTCGGAGTTCATAAAATCAATCCGCCGGAGAAAATGTGATCCAGAAGATCGCGAGTAAGAAAACAGAATCCCACCGATGAATCCCATTTGGTAAATGCGGCGTTAACCTTTTGAGCGTTCACTCCTGAGAACTCCTTTGACGTTTACCAATTATTACAATGAAAATCCATTTTCCCAAGAGAACGAATCTCCGCTGTGGTCGCCCGCCGTTGAACTTTCAGAAGCATTTCTTCCGATGTCCTTGTTTGATGTCCATCTGCAGGCCGATGTTTCATGCCAATCTGCAGGTTTCTCCCAAACAGTGAGAGATATGGCATTCGAACCACTCTCTCCCAATTTCGGTAGTCCTTCAACTTCTGTGCCGAGACATTATGACTCTGTTAAGTAGTGTTACGTGGCCTAGATTCACGAATTTGTTTATAGGATATCCTCGTTCGGAGAGTCTCACCCCACTTAATCTGAAGCGTAAATACTATTCCTCACGAAGACTCGAGTTCCGGTCGCCATTCTCTCTAGAGAAACGGCGCTGTCGCTAACAAGAATCTCACTTTTGTACGGGGATCTTGATGAAAATGTTTCTCGAGTTTTTTTTTCTGGAATTACTGGAAATCTGTTATGAATAACCCGCTGTTTTCGAGTATTTCTCAAATCTTATTTTTATTTCTTTTGGTATATATTATCCCTGTTACTTACTGATAGGCATAAGGGCGATATTTCCATTATTTCACCCAATATCCGATAGAATAACTTCATTTCAACCAAATGAACTTCGGTGACTGAGAGCCTCACTAAAAGTATGATGAATGATGGTTCTTAAAAATGCCTTCTCGAATCATTCAGTGTTCGTTGGTAATGGTTTATAATTATGGCAATTAATAGGTCTTTTTCATAGTTATGTTTCAGATCAATAAACAATCAGCTGTGACTCCATATATATCATAAGGAAAGAAAAATTTGGAACACGGCTGTTAATGAATCAGAGGTTTGAATTCTCCAAAAGCCGTCTTCGTCGGCACGTTTGGCATCGTAAAGTTCCTTTCTTGCTTTCTCGGATCAGTAAGAGGAGGAACGCCGACGAAGACGTCTTTTGGAGATTTCAAACCCCTTATACATATACGTTGGCAACTCCTTGGTTACTGGGAAACTTTCCAGATGAACCATCTTTCTGGACGTAACCTCTGGTCTTGAATGTACTCAAACCTACCATTTATCCAAATAGGGAGGATTATTAGAAGATAAACGTCCTTCAGTTGTAAAACGAGAATACATTAGGGAAGAAACTTATGTCCCTTAGAGTGGGACCGCCGAGCCTGTGACAGGCGCACGCGGGTGATGTAAAATGTGCACATTAGTGTTTGAGCATCGTTAGAGTCTTTGGAGACCTTTTTTATTTTTTCCAACGCATGACACTTCAAACTTGATTATAGTTGTTTTAATCATTTTCCATTATCGTGAGAATGTAAAGTTCAGTTAATCTTAAGATTTAATTCATTTTAATCCATTTATTCAGTGTTAAATTATTAATGTTCATTAAAATCGACTCTATTTAAGTATTCTCATTTTGGTGACTATCAATTAGCACATGAAATTTTATTAGTTATACAGTTAAGTAAAATAATGTATGTATAGGTTTTTATATATAGTAAACTTACAAAAGTAAAAAACACACACACTTGTACGAATTCCACAAAATTTAATAATAAAGCTGTTGACCGGTTCCGGTGTTAAAGCACCATCCTCAGAACAGAAGTTATTTCAAAGAGCAAGGACATATATATACAGAACCAAAAGAAGGGGAGGGGTAAGAGGGGGGGGGGGAAAGAATACAAAGTTGCATCACGAGGGGGAGGGCTGTTAGAAAGCTTAATCTCGTTAGCTAAAGGAATGGAATAAAATTGGTGAAGGCGTATGTAAAACTCTTCTAACCGGTTAGCGAATAGTGCTTGTGAATGCTATTATATCAAGTACAAGAAGACAACTAATGCAATTAGTGCCAGCGAACATCGAATTATTCGAGAAAGCATTTTTACGAACCATCATTCACCATACTTTTAGTGAGGCTCTCCGTCATCGAAGTTCATTTGGTTGAAATTAGGTTATTCTATCGGATATCGGGTGAAATAATGGAAATATTACCCTTAATCAGTGAGTGACAAGGAAAATATATACCAAAATAAATAAAAATAAGATTTGAGAACTACTCGAAAACAGCTGGTTATTCCTTACTAGCGAGAGTATGTGATGCGTGGTTGCCTATACGCAGATTATCCATTTTCAATTAATTATTGCAACAAAACTAAGGCCCATTCAGACGAAGGCAAATAGAGTTCTTCATTGCTCCCTGCATATCCACAAAAAATTTCATCAAAATCCCCGGACATGAGTGAGTCTCCCCTTTTAAGTTACAAAAAAACCTACCAGATTGCAAAACCTAAAACTTTTCTTAGCTTCTTAACGTTAGCAGGAGATATACTCCGCGAAGGCCCCATCTGTGAGAAGGCAGACATATTATAAGGAGTCGTCTATCATTCGTTGGCCAACATCTCATTGATCATTTCTCGGAGAAAACTTCGTTTTACTGCATATTAATTCAGATTGGATGTTTAGGCGTGCGACTGTGCTCTCTCACGAAGTTGATTCCTTCCAAATGTTAAAGCGACACATTTTTTCCAATAAAAGCCGACGAAAATAGGCTTCGATGAGCCCAACCGAATGTGCTCTTAAATCTTTCTGATCGGCTACTGCGATGCCTGCCTCTCTAATCGACTTATCACTTGTGCCGCTTTCGGGAAATTGGCAATAAAGCCTTTAATTATTCTTCATCTCGATCGGTCAGTCTTTCAAGCCATCTTTCAACTCGAACGAGGTCTATTAGTCTTTATTTCTTAGAGTCATTTTTAAAATTATTTGTTTGCCGGAATTCCCAGCATGGAATTTTATGATGCTATGCATTCCTCCATATTTATAATCCCAATTCGAAACAAACATCAGAGTTTTGTAATTGGTTGAACGATTGTTCAGGACGTTGGCCCTCAATGATCACAGCTCTCAAGAATATAATCTAGGAGGTATTTGTATGTACTTTATTTATAACAAAAATGTTTTCATTATGTCAACTATTAAGATATAGTTAAGTAGTCAAGTTCAAATACTAAGTAAGTCATTCAAGAATATAAAATTAGTCAGTCCGTAAAGGATTGAGCTCGTTTTCAAATGTTGTGGACAAAAGCTGATTTAAAACGTCATACTGCGTATCAAAATAAATTTAAGTCAGTGAGAATGCAAAAACAATGGTATCTTCCATTTCAAAAATCGCTTGATGTTTGCGGAGTTGCTTCCATTTTACAAAAAGAAGCTGTTTAGTTATGATGTTGTGGAAATACAAACTATACTTTTACCTGCTCGAAGTACTTGTGAGTGTAGTTTCTCAAAAAGTGCAAAGATTCATGAGAGTACCATTTATATTAAAATAATTATGCCTCGATGCTTCGTGGAAGCTTACTCTTTGAATATTAAGTTGATGAACTTTTTTTCTTTTTTGGTGTTCTTGGTTTCCCAAGTTCGCAGCGTTTGAGGTTCGCGCCCGACGCTCAGTTCCCGTGGCAACCGCGGAGATGGCGCTCGCCTCACTCAGAGTACATCACTACAGGTGTCTCTCGAAAATGCATTTTTTTCTTCTCTTTTCTCATTTTCCAGCTTCATTACGTTGCCGTAGTGGCTAAATTTATTTGTCTCTCCATCATGGGCTTGAAATACTCTTGGATGAAGCTCATTTTCTCAGGTAGCTATGTAATATCCCTTTCCTTGTCATTACAATTCAATATAGTTTTCAATTTTTGTAAACGTTAAACTATCTTGCTGAAGTTAAAATTTAACCATTAACTCAAATAAAATGGGATATTGTTGTTATTAGGTTTCATTGAGTAATAAAAGAACGTATATTCGAATCATGACAGCTATCATAATGCCTTCATTGTGATACGGTTCCTAAGATTGTCTTTAATAAAATTACCTATGTGAAATTCTTAATGTAAATTTGCGTGTTTTAATTCTCTATTAGTGCTCTTTGTATCAACCCCAAATCTTATCCTCTTAAAACTCTTAAGAATCCGTCCTTTCCTTGTTAAATAACGGGGTAAAACGTTGGAAATTTCTCATGCTTGGCGGTGTGAAGGTTAAACAATGAGTAATCTCTATTTTATTTTTCGCATCTGAGAGAAACTATGAACTATAGTTATCAACAGTCCAAGAAAATTTGAATGAGCAAGATTTGCATAATAAATTAACTTAAATGAATGCCATTCGAAGCTGCGATGGAGGCAAACAACTATGAGTCACGTGATGCACCTTCCATTTGCATGGCACCACTTTGCATGATTTTTCGCATTTTTCTCGTCTATATATCGAAATTCACATTTCCTTCTATATCTTTCATATCATTTACAATTTCTTGTCTGATATATTTAAGATAATCCACATGTCTTTCCTTCCAAACTATCATTTTGATCCAAGGATCAACAGAAGTGAAAATTAGTGAGGTGACTGTACTTTCCGGGCAACCACTAAACTTCTCGGAACGGGATGTTTTGCGCGCTAACAAAGATTAAGTAATTTTTACTTCTAAATAATTTATATATTATTTATATTTACGATTTCTTAAGTTTTCTCCCAGTATGTCAGTTTTCGATAATGTTCTGATTCCGATAATATTCCAAGAAAACATAATCATCTAAATAATAATTTTATTTCAAAGAATTGTTGTTTTAATTTATTTTCAACACATCAATTTGCGTCGTTGCAAATATTTAGTTTTACTGGTTTCTTGCAGTTGGTCATTTTAAGTGCCAAGCGAGTGATATAAACTGGCTAATCCGGCAGTAATTCCTGCTCAGAGCCTTCTTTTTACGAAATGAACTCCCAATGAGAGAAACAACAGTAAAAATTTGGATAGGGAAGAAGCCATGTATTAGTATAGCTTGTGTTGCTGCGGGGCTGAGTAATGTGTCGATATTAGTGCTTCCTTTTTTCTAATTAGGGTTTAATCCATTGTAGATATTTAATTTACAATGAAAAGATTCTATATAGAAGAAAAGAGATGGAGCCGTAAATATAACGCGAAAGGAGAGTCGTCTGAAGATTGCTGTTGAATGTTTGGAAGATCGGATTGTTAATTTAATGACTGTTGCAAAGTGCAAAATGTGCGAGGTGAAATGAACTTCGGTGAAAAAATGCAGAAGAGGAAAAGCCGTAGCAAATGCGACTCATGTCCATTGGTGGGAAAAATTCATTTGAAATAAATAAGCGTATCTATTTTGCGATACGACTTCTTGCAGCTGAAGGGAAACATGCATCCGAATGAGAACGTGAAGGAATGATGAAAGTCGAGAACATTCTGGATATGCTTCAGAGGGCCGAAATCTTCACGGTGCACCAATTACGTAGCAGATGCTGATAGCAAGACGTATAAAGGCCCATTTGGTGAAAGTACAGAAGTATAAAGAAAAAGGAATATACAAACAACGGATGGGATGGACTTGCTATTCTAAGGAACGGTTTGTATTTGGGGGATCGCTCTATCGATGAAGTGCATTCCGAAGACACTTGCTCAACATGAGCGCACTTCCAAAAATGATTTCTAATTATAAACTCCAAGTTAAAAGTATATAAGTACATGGGAATCGCTGGAAAGGTGTTCAGGCGGCTTCACGCTAAATATCGTATCAATGAGAGTTTCTACTTGCTTGTATGGAGAATTTCCAAAAAAAATTATATCTAGAAGTGCTACAGCAGTGAACATTTCTGCATCTGTTGCAACTTGCTTATTTAATGACGGGGTAAGTAGTAACCACTAAATAATTAGAGGGCATAGAAGAGCATCGGTGGACCCAAGAAGCCGCTCAGGAAAGAACAGGGAGAATAAATTGTTAAATCAAGCTGTATATTGTGTTAGAAGAAATTTTATATGGTTCTGGTGTAGATGAATGTTGATTGGTAAATTTTTTATTTTGTTACGAATCAAATATCCATTTCAGAAAAAAACGGTTGGCAGTCAGTGACTGTTAGTCAGAAAATTTGAAAATCTTTCCCAAATATTTTTATAACATTGTATATCTTTGAACATCGGCGTTTTTAGATATCTTAAATATTATTCAAATTTAAATTTAAAAATGCTGTATTTTTAATCGTGAAAATTCAATGTATTGCTCAAATGTCCGCTATTTTGTTTATTTCCTCTCTTATAAGCGTATTGCTTCTATGAATGATAACTGCGGTGATATACTTTCTAAAAATGTTTAACGTCTAATTTTAGATGATTTATTTCAGAGAAAAGCTGCCAACCATCGAGCACTGGAGAAGCTTCTTGGTCAATTTACAACAATTATAATGTTGTAAAACGTTGAAGTTTTTCTTTGGTAAAAAAAGTTTTATCAAAGAATGATATATCAGATATTTGTACGTATTAATTGGTAAAACACAAACTATTCATAAATATATCCGAAAAATAGCTATTTTTTTGCCCGTGAACTACTGTACCCCCTTGTGATCCTGGTTTTTGATATTTATTAGGACACCGGCTTTATTGTATTGATATCGTTCTGAATTTTTTCCACATTCCTGTTTATGCAATTGTGGTCCAGGTTCGTGATTTTTATGGTAACTTTGTCTCTTTCCACGGATTCTTGACGGAATATTTCTCCGGATTTGTCGCAAAACTTGTCTGTTTACATGATTTTGGCTTTCTTCACAGACTTTTGGCTACACATCGATCTGGATTTCTCTTAATTCGCTCCAATTTTCTTAATCAAGAAGGAACTTAACGAAAGATTTACAGGCAGATGGATAGGTCGTGATGGGCCAATCCAGTGACCGCCAAGGTCCCCCGACTTAAATCACATAGGCTTCTTCCTGTGGGGTTACTTTAAAGAGTTTGTTTACTCTAAAGAAATGAAAAAAATTAGCAGAATTGCAAGAAAAATTGAAGGAAGGAGAAAAAACGATTTAAAAAACCAGATAATGTTCGCTTGACTTAAGAAAAATGTAATTACAAGATGAAATATTTGCAATGTGTGTGAAGGTCGTCATTTCGAAAACCTTCTTTAATTTTGGCAAATAAACACGTAGTTAACACTGTTCATTGTATTTTTTAACTTTTGAATAATCCTCAATCAAATCAACGTACTACGATAAAATTGTTAGCCTGACGCAGTGGAGAAGACTTAATCATCAATTCATTCATAAATACACTTTACACATCGGGTCAAAAATAGTCTTTTCGAGTACGGGACTTGAAACTTCGATTGTTATTGCAAAAGATGGAATTAAATGTTTCAGTTAGTAGTTTTTCAATATTGTGAGGTTTCAAAAAGAGACAGGGGGTCAAACTTGAGAATTTTATACAGAAAATTAGTCTCTCGTGTTTTTCGGAGGAACAGCCAAGTTCGGTAATTTATAGAGACTTGCGAGAGAAACTGTTGGAAAAAATCGACGATGCAGTATAACTATTAATATCTCTTAATTCGTTGAAATTTTTTCGCTCAAATATGGGTCTTTGCTCGTTAAAAGCAACAAAATGGCGAACCCCTCTTTCCACAACATTTCGAGATAAAGTAAGGAAAACAACAAGGTAAACAATGGACCATCAAGTGTATTATATCACGTCAATCTACGAAGCTTCTAGATATGGAATCTGAATAAGCTGTTACAATTCACTTGCTCCCTTTGGATTTTAATCTTTTTTATTTCAATAGCAATTAAACAGAAATATATATGTATTTATGTTTTTACCTTTTTTGTCAAGTGTAGTAAAGAATGGTGTAAATTAGGAACGTTGAAGTTTGAAATTATGAAACTATTTATTGAACTCTGAATAGAAAGGTAGGACAAAAAAAGTTAAAACATTTGAAATAACTTAATGAGAAGGATGAACCTGGTATGCTGCTTTCAATTTAGTAATCCTCGGCTCTATCTTCGTCAGCAGTAATCTTAAATCACCGTAATTAACTATTTGCAATCGGTTTCTTTCTTTGTTAATAAATTGGTTACTGCACTAATTCCACGTTCCACTAAATGTGATGAAGGAAATACAACTAAGAACTTTTGAATTACAGCTTATACATCAGGATAAGCGGTTGGGATCTCCTTTAGCAGCCAGAATTGTTGGTAGCCACTTTTGAATTTAAATTTCAACTCAACATTTGTAGTTACTTCTTTCAGTTCCTCTTGTAACTGTGGAGTATCTTCTGTGTTTGCACTTTAAAAAGGATCCAAAATCCAATTAGTTATGTTCAATCTAAATATGTCACCAAATTGTCGATTAAAATCTGAATGGAGAGCATCCAAGTGCTCACAATAAGAAAGTATGTCTTCTTTTTATTAATCTGATTAATTTTGGAACTGGCTGAATTTCCCTCGTCCGAAATTTCCTTTGTACAGAAGAAGTTTTGTTGCAAATGAGAAGTAACAGATTTTGATCATCGTTTTCAATACAAAGCTGTTTAAATAATATGTCATTCATTGATTTGCTTCTGATTGCATTGATAGCTTTAGATACATATTGTAATGAATTATGTAGGTGTGCACTTACATGTTTGGCAACTAGACGTTGACGATGGATGATACAGTGTACTGTGAATGCATTCAGCACCTCCTTTTTTAAATATGCATGAAAACCCCTGTAGTGCCTTAGCATCGCTGGAGCACCATCTGTGGATAAGATATTACTCGGAGGTATTTCTGTTTCTTTAAAAACTCATCCAATATATGAAATATCGATCCTCCTTTAGTATCAGTTTGCAAATATTTAACAAATAATATTTCTTGGCAAATTATTTCTTCCTTTGCGAACCGCATTGTTATTATATATTGCTCAACGAAATGTTCTTGATAATATCAGATGCTGGCTGGTGTAGCACAGTACGTTTTACTTCACTTATAGCCGGTATAATTAGTTCTTCCCTAATAGTATGAGGTTTTTCCCAATTGGGCAATCATTAACGAAATTTTATAAGAAGCGAGCTAGCCATCGCCATCTTGTGTGGTTGCGGTTGAAAAGAGTTATGCCAATTTCGGTTGTTTAATAATTTTTCTTTTAGTGTCCAAAAATGAGATAAATTCTTCTGTTTTTTATCACAATGAATTTTAGTCAAATGTTCTTGTAGTCTGGATGGCCCTCGTTTGATAAATCTTTCTAGCAAATCAGGCACATGTACTGTTTACAGGAGACTCAATAAAGCCATATTTCAAATATTTCATATTATATTGTCTACATTTTATCTTTTGTTGATCCATTAGTATCTGTAGAAAAAATAAAATTTTTATGGAGGTTTTTTTAATTAATAATTTTTTTGAAATCTTTTTGTAAAAACAAATTAAAATAAATACCAATGAAATACATAAACATAATATTATTTAATTTTTTGCGCTGGCAGAGTTTTCAGAAATGTTACTTTCAGAGATGGAACGCTTTTTTGGATTTTCATCCACTGTACGGAATGTTTTTAATGCAATGCTTATTTCCTGTCCCACGAACCGTGAAATATCAATTGCATATCACATCTCAAGTTCTATCGCACAGAATTAAATTAATTTCTTTGTCTGACTTCCTCTATTATTCTACTCACCGATAATGCATAAAGATAATTTATTTATACATTTCAACGGTTATAACCAAATATTGTTTTGCATTGTCGTAAATTGAAATTGAACATGAAGAAGTTGACATATTGTAATTTTTTTAGATATCAGTTTTACATAAGTATATGCCTCAAATGAAATAAAAAATAATGTTTGACTTGTATTTTCTTAGAGTTTCGTAACGATAGCTATCGTAGTTTTCCCGAAATGGGATGGTAAGTGAATGGAAAATGTCGGGGCTCACTGAGTAAGTGATTTAACAGCATTTCCGTATCTGACGAGGAACTGTGGTTTTCAATACTGGGATAAGTGAAGATCGAAGATATTTTCCAGATTCAGTGATTTTAATCTTTAAGAAGTTGATCGGTCATTTTTGAAGTTCTGGCAAATCTCCAACATCGTATGCCTAATAAACATATATAGCAAGTTTATATTTTTATATACAAAAAATCTGATGTGGCCAGCACATGACTTTCTCCATATATAAGATGTAAATATACGACAGTAATTTCGAACTCTATAATCCATATAAACTTGGAAGATCAGTAATTAATTTATATATTATTATTTTTTACGTCACAAAAGTTTTAAATAATGTTTATCGGGACATGCTCGATGAAAAGCGATGAAATTGGTCATTCGCCCATTGAGCCCAGAGCGCCCACAAAGTACATAATCAGCAACTTCCGGTTTATCAGTATTTCATGAATAACTCCTAAACAATCAGTGATACTAAAATATGTTTCATTCAAAAGTTATAGTAAATTACATTTTCTAAAACATTTATTTATAATAGTATATACCTAAATATCATATTTATGGAGATATTTTGAAAACCGGAAATAAGCTTTGAAGAATGAAGCTCAACTTCCGGTTAACCGATTTACTCCAAAAACTAATCAACTCTAACGACTGTAATAAAAAAACAATATATGAAATTTGGTGTTGATCCAACAATTAGTTTTCATGTTAGAGCGCCCACAAAGTACATAATCATCTTCTTCCGGGTTATCAGTGTTTCATGAATAACTCCTAATCAACCGGTGATACAAAAATATATATAATACAAAAGTTATAGTAAATTACATTATCTAAAACTTTTATAAGTGATACAATATACGTATATATCATATTTATGGAGATATTTTGAAAACCGGAAATGAGCTTTAATGAATAAAGCTCGACTTCCGGTTGACCGATTTACTACAAAAACTAATCAACTCTGACAGCACACACCACAGTACTATACATGAAGTTTGGTATTGATACGACTAATAGTTTTCACGTTAGAGAGCTCACTGTCACACACACACATACACACAGACATCATTCCGAAAATGGTCAAAACGTGTTCTAGGGACCCCAAAACATGTATTTCCGTTGAAATTTCGAAGTCGAATTTTTTCATGAAAACAATACTTTCTCTATACTTCGTATATGGAGAAAGTAAAAATGATTAATTTGTTTTTTAAGTAGCTTTAATCAAGATATATATACTATCTTTCTATAATTGGTGTTTTATCTTTGTTTCTGTTTTAGAATTATGACTGCATTTGTGTTTTTTATATATATTTCTGTCGTGTTTAATAATCGTTTCCGATATCACTTTGTGCCTTTCTGAAATTGTCTCCTTAAAATGTGGTGTTTCTTATCCTAATGTGATCTTCGAATATAATTTTTACAACCTCAAAACGAATGTTGTCTTCATCGAACAAATTATTCATTCAAAGGATATGAAATATAATATTTAGGTGACTTTGCAGACTTATTATAACTTTCCTTTCTCTGTTTATTGGTTTGCAAATAATTTTAGCTTAGTATTTGCTATCTACCTGAAATTGTGAGGTATATGTTACGATCGTTGTTACACAGGTATTTAGCAATTTTAATTTTCCCGGTAGAGATTCAACTTCAGCTAGTATATATCGTGACCGCTGAATTCATCCGGGGGGAATTCGTACGCGGAGAATTCATTCACCGGGTTGATTCACCAGTATAAATATATCTATTATCTATAGACGCTTCTCCGGATATTTCTATTATATATAGACGTTTCTCCGGATATACCTATATATATACGAGTAAAATGTTGCTTGCATACTGCAAGCAGATCGACAACACTAATTTCATATCGACATCATATCGGGACGGACATCAAAAGAAAAAAAAAATTCAAAATATTCGTAGAATTCGCTGCAATTTAATCGCCTGGCAGCGAACCCCGGCCTTCCTGGTGTACTTACTATGCAGCAAAATAGAAGATTACCATATCAAACTATGTGTGAAAATTCAAGCAAAACTATTAGGTGCAACTACCTCAAACGACGTCCTACTATTCACATACACTCCTTATTTGAGAAATTATAATGTGCTCTGGCATCGAACCCAGGAACAGCATGGTCTTATCTATTTTTTTTCTTAAACAAAGTGTTAATATAAATCTTCCATCTAAGCAGGAGCTCCCTTACATATCGATAAATGCATAAAAAAATTATGAAAAGATACCCCATAGTATTATATATGGGGGATATTTTTACCGCCCGGCATCGAACCTGGGTCTTTCAGGCAATACTTTCTATGCAGCACAACAGAAAAACACCATCTCTAACCGCGTATGCAAATTCAAGCAGAAATATTGGTTACAACTGCCTCAAATGACGTCCTACTTTTCCTTTATATTCCTTATGAGAGAAAAGTTATTGTGCTCTGGCTTCGAACCCAGGAACAGTACGGTCTTATGAAAATTTTTTTCTAAAACTTATTCGTACCATACATCTTCCAGCCAAGCACGAACATCCTATCATTTCGATAAGTGCATCTAAAAAAATAATGAAAAACGGCTCCCATGTATTTTAAAGGGCAGATCTTTGCATCGTCCTAGCATCGAACCCAGGATAACTTTTGTAAAAGTCATTGATGTTTTCGAAAGTCCAAGACCATAAATATAGGCACCTTGAGTTTTACTTCTCTACCTATCCGGAAAGTATTTTTTTTTAATTCCCGAAAATCACGGCAATGCATTCAAACGGGAAAAATCGGGACTTTGGGGCCCTCTGGAATCGAACCTATGACACTGAGGATCAAAGTCTCTTTTTTCCTGGGGGTTTCACGTTATGGCCAATATGCCATAAAAATTTCAGATCAATGACGCTTGTAGTTTAGGCTGTGAATTTGTATCCTATCTATCTATCTATCTATATAGGTATACGAGTAAAATGTTGCTTGCATACTGCAAGCAGATCGACAACACTATTTTCATGTCGGCATCATATCGGGACGGCCATCAAAAGAAAAAAATGGATTGAAATTTTTCTTAAAATTCCCCGAAATTCCATCGTCTGGCATCGAACCCGGGTCTTTCTGGTGATACTCACTAAGCAGCACAATAGAAGATCAACATCTCTAACTATGTGTGAAAATTCAAGCAGAAATATGGGCTACAGCTGCCTCAAAAGACGTTCTAAGTTTCGCGAATTTAAATGGGTCTCTGGATTCGAACCAAGGACGATCTTGGAAATCTAAAATATGTTTCAGAATTTTATTTATAATGTTTATCTATATGCCGAATTTCAAGTTTCTATATTGTTGGGAAAGGGTTCAAAATAATTCCTAAAAATCGGATACTCTTCTGATTGCAGAGACACCTGGTGTCGAACCCAGGACACAATGATAGCTGTGAATGCACTGTTTGATTTGTATGGACTTGATCTTTCTATATGCAAAGTTTGAAATCGTTATCGTGCCGGGAAGCACCTAAAATTTGTTTCCGTTATCTCCGTAAGAAATGCAATGAGGAATTTAAATGTCCCTCTGGGATCGAACCAAGGACCATCAGCGAATATGTAAAATTTGATTATGAAATACTTTTATGGTATCTAACCTGATACGGAATTTCAAGTTCCTATGCCATCGGAAAAGGGTCCTAAAAAAATCTTAAAAATCGCCGCAATGCATTTTAAACGGCCGAATTTTGCCCCGGCCTAGCATCGAACCCAGGATAATATTCGTGGATGTCTTTATAGTTTCCTTTAGATATGCACGGCTTCTAGCGGTCCCTCGAGTTTCAACTCTATACTTTTCCGGGAAGTGCCTAAAAAAAATTTTCGAAAATCCCTGCCATGTATTCTTATGGGGAAAATCGCGACTTTGGGGCCTTTTGGAATCGAACCCATGACACCGAGGTTCAAAGTCGGCTTTTTCCTGGAGGTAACACGTCATGGCCATAACGTGGTAAAAATTTCAAGTCGGTGGCACTTGTGGAACATGCTTAGACTTTTGATCCCCAGTGTATCTATTATATATAGACGCTTCTCCGGATATACCTATATACACACTCACTCATTCATTCATTCATAGGGCATCAAAAGTCTAAGCATGTTCCACAAGTGCCACTGACTTGAAATTTTTACGACATATTGGCCATATCGTGTAACCTCCAGAAAAAATCCGACTTTGAACCTCAGTGTCATGGGTTCGATTCCAGAAGGCCCCAAAGTCCCGATTTTCTCCATAAGGATATATGGTGAAGATTTTCGAAAATTTTTTTGAGGCACTTCTCGGAAAGGTAGAGAGTTGAAATTCAAGGGATCGCTAGATGCCGTGGATATCCAACGAAAATAAAAAAGACATCGCCGAACATGGTCCATGGTTCAATGCTAGGTCGGGGCAAAAATCGGCCGTTTAAAATGCATTGCGGCGATTTTAAAGATTTTTTTTTAATCCTTTCCCGATAACATAGATACTTGAAACTCGGCACGTGGATAGATATCATGAATAGGTTTCATAATCAAATTTTACATATTTGCTGATGGTCCTTGGTTCGATCCCAGAGGACCATTTGCATTTCTCAATGCATTTCTTACGGAGATAACGGAAACAAAATTTAGGCACTTCCCGGCATGGTATCGACTTCAAACTTTGCATGTTAGTAGAGCAAGTCCTTAGAAATCAAACTGGGCATTCACGGCTATCAATGTGTCCTGGGTTCGACACCAGGTGTCTCTGCAATCAGAAGTTGATCCGATTTTTAGGAATTATTTTGAAACCTTTCCCAATAATATAGAAACTTGAAATTCGGCAAATAGATAGAGATAATGAAAAACTTTCAGAAACATGTTTTAGATTTCCAAGATCGTCCTTGGTTCGAATCTAGAGAGCACTTTACATTCGTGAAAATTAGAACGTCTTTTGAGGCAGTTGTAGCTAATATTTCTGCTTGAATTTTCACACATAGTTAGAGATGGTGATTTTCTTATGTGCTGCATAGTAAATTCACCAGTAAGACCCGGGTTCGATGCCAGACGATGAAATTTCATGGAATTTTAGGAATATTTTAAATCTTTTTTTTTCTTTTGTGGACCGTCCCGATATAATGCCGATATGAAATTAGTGTTGCCGATCTGCTTGCAGTATGCAAGCAACATTTTACTCGTATATATATACGAGTAAAATGTTGCTTGCATACTGCAATTTACATTCGTGAAAATTAGAACGTCTTTTGAGGCAGTTGTAGCCCATATTTCTTCTTGAATTTTCAAACATAGTTAGAGATCGTGATTTTCTATTGTGCTGCATAGTAAGTTCACAGTAAAGACCCGGGTTCGATGCCAGACGATGGAATTTCAGCGAATATTAAGAAAAATTTCAATCTATTTTTTTCTTTTGATGGCCGTCCGGATATGATGCCGACATGAAAATAGTGTTGTCGATCTGCTTGCAGTATGCAAGCAACATTTTACTCGTCTATTATATATAGACGCTTCTCCGGATATACCTATAAGTTATATATAGTGGATCAAAAGTCTAACCATGTTCCACAAGTGCCACCGACTTGAAATTTTTACCACGTTATGGCCATAACGTGTAACCTCCAGAAAAAATCCGACATTGAACCTCGGTGTCATGGGTTCAATTCCAGAAGGCCCCAAAGTCGCGATTTTGTCCATAAGAAAACATGGCGGGGATTTTCGAAAATTTTTTTGAGGCACTTCCCGGAAAAGGAGAGATTGAAATTCAAGGGATCGCTAGATGCCGTGCATATCTAAAGGAAACCATAAAGACATGTACGATATTATCCTTGGTTCGATGCTAGGTCGGGGCATAAATCGGCCGTTTAAAATGCATTGTGGCGATTTTTAAGATTTTTTTTGGACCCTTATCCGATGGCATAGAAACTTGAAAGACGGTATAAGGTTAGATACCATAAACATTTATCATAATCGAATTTAGCATATTCGCTGATGGTCCTTGGTTCGATCCCAGAGTGTCATTTAAATTCCTCAATGCATTTCTTACGGAGAAAACGGAAACAAATTTTAGGTACTTCCCGGCACGATATCGACTTCAAACTTTGCATATAGAAAGATCAAGTCCATACAAATCAAACAGTGCATTCACAGCTATCAATGTGTCCTGGGTTCGACACCAAGTGTCTCTGCAATCAGAAGTTGTTCCGATTTTTAGGAATTATTTTAAAACCCTTGCCAATAATATAGAAACTTCAAGTTCGGCATATAGATAGAGATCATAAATAACTATCAGAAACATTTTTTAGATTTCCATGATCGTCCTTGGTTCGATTCCAGAGAGCCATTTAAATTCGTGAAAATTGGAACATCTTTTGAGGCAGTTGTAGCCCATATTTCTGCTTGAATTTTTCACACATAGTTAGAGATGGTAATGTTCTATTGTGTTGCATAATAAGTTCACAGTAAAGACCCGGGTTCGATTCCAGACGATGGAATTTCAGCGAATTTTAAGAAAAATTTCAATCCATTTTTTTCTTTTGATGGCCGTCCCGATATGATGCCGACATGAAAATAGTGTTGTCGATCTGCTTGCAGTATGCAAGCAACATTTTACTCGTAATAGATATAGACGCTTCTCCGGATATACTTATATATAAGTTATATATAGGGGATCATAATTCTAACCATGTTCCACAAGTGCCACCGACTTGAAATTTTTACGACGTATTGGCCATAACGTGTAACCTCCAGGAAAAAGCCGACTTTGAACCTCGGTGTCATGGGTTCGATTCCAGAAGGCCCCAAAGTCGCGATTTTCCCCATAAGATTACATGGCGGGGATTTTCGAAAATTCTTTTGAGGCACTTCCCGGAAGAGTTGAGAGTTGAAATTCAAGAGATCGCTAGATGCCGTGTATATCTAAAGGAAACCACAAAGACATCTACAAATATTATCCTTGGTTCGATGCTAGGCTAGGGTAAATATTCTCCCGTTTAATTTACATTGCGATTTTTAAGATTTTTTTAAATTACTTACAGATGACTTGGAAACTTGAAACTTGGCACGTGGATATATATCATAAATATATTTCATAATAAAATTTTAGAACTCGCTGATGGTCCTTGGTTCGATCCCAGAGGGCCATTTACATCCTACAATGCATTTCTTATGGAGATTACGGAAGCAAATTTTAGGTACTTCCTGGCAAGTTGTTGACTTCAAACTTTGCATTTAATAAGATCAGGTCAAACCAAGTCATAATGTGTTTTCACAGCTGCCAGTAGGTCCTGGGTTCGACACCAGGCGTCTCTATAATCAGTAATTGATTCAATTTTTAGGAACTATTTTGAACCCTTTCCCAATAATATAGAAACTTCAAATTCGGCATATAGATAGAGATCATAAATAACTTGCAGAAACATGTTTTAGATTTCCAAGATCGTCCTTGGTTCGAATCCAGAGAGCCATTTAAATTCGTGAAAATTAGAACGTCTTTTGAGGCAGTTGTAGCCTATATTTCTGCTTGAATTTTCACACATAGTTAGAGATGGTGATGTTCTATTGTGTTTCATAGTAGGTTTACCAGTAAGACCCGGGTTCAATGCCAGACGATGGAATTTCAGCGAGTTTTAAGAAAAATTTCAATCCACTTTTTTCTTTTGATGGCCGTCCCGATATGATGCCGACATGAAAATAGTGTGGTCGATCTGCTTGCAGTATGCAAGCAACATTTTACTCGTATATATATATGGATACATGAATGAATCCGCAGAAGCATCTATATATAATAGATATATATATATATATATATAGGGGATCAAAAGTCTAACCATGTTCCACAGGTGCCACCGACTTGAAATTTTTACCCCGGTATGGCCATGATGTGTAATTTCCAGGAAAAATCCGACATTGAACCTCGGTGTCATGGGTTCGATTTCAGAAGGCCCCAAAGTCGCGATTTTGTCCATAAGAATACATGGCGGGGTTTTTCGAAATTTTTTTGTGGCACTTCCCGGAAAAGGAGAGATTTGAAATTCAAGGGATCGCTAGATGCCGTCCACATCTAAAGGGAACCATAAAGTTATCTATGAATATTATCCTCGGTTCGATGCTAGGTTGGGGCAAAAATCGGCCGTTTAAAATGCATTGTGGCGATTTTTAAGATTTTTTTTGTACCCTTTTCCGATGGCATAGAAACTTGTAATTCCGTATGAGGTTAGATATCATAAAAATATATCATAATCAAATTTTACATATTCGCTGATGGTCCTTGGTTCGATCCCAGAGGGACATTTAAATTCCTCAATGCATTTCTTACGGAGATAACGGAAACAAATTTTAGGCACTTCCCGGCACGATATCGACTTCAAACTTTGCATATAATAAGATCAAGTTCATACAAAACAAACTGTTTATTCACAGCGATGAAGGTGTCCTGGGTTCGACACCAGGCGTCTCTACAATCAGTAACCGATCCGAATTTCAATAATTATTTTGAACCCTTTCCTAACAATATAGAAACTTGAAATTCGGCATTTACATATAAATCATAAATATATTTCAAAATCATGTTTTAGATTTCCAAGATCGTCCTTGGTTCGAATCCAGAGAACCATTTACAATCGTGAAAATTAGAACGTCTTTTGAGCAGTTGTAGCCAATATTTCTGCTTGAATTTTCACACATAGTTAGAGATAGTGATTTTTTGATTTGCTGCATAGTAGGTTCACCAGGAATACCCGGGTTCAATACCAGACGATGAAATTTCAGTGAATTTTAAGAATATTTTAGTCAATTTTTTTTCTTTTGAGGACCGTCCCTATATGATCCCGATATAAAATTAGTGTTGTTGATCTGCTTGCAGTATGCAAGCAACATTTTACTCGTATAATAGATATATAGGTATATCCGGAGAAGCGTCTATATATAATAGATATATAGGGGATCAAAAGTCTAACCATGTTCCACAAGTGCCACCGACTTGAAATTTTTACGACGTATTGGCCATAACGTGTAACCTCCAGGAAAAAGCCGACATTGAACCTCGGTGTCATGGGTTCGATTCCAGAAGGCCCCAAATTCCCGATTTTCTCCATAAGGATACATGGTGGCGATTTTCAAATTTTTTTAAATTATACTTCCCGGACAGGTAGAGAATCGAAATTCAAGGAGCTTACAGATATGGTCAAGAACTATTAAAAACAATAATGACTACTAATAAGAACTTCCTGGGTTCGATGCTAGGACGATGCAAAAATCCCGCATTTAAAATGCATGGGGATAGTTTTTCATTAATTTTTTTGATGTATTTTCCGGAATGTAAGGAACTTTTCGCTCAGGTAGAAGATATTTATTAGGAATTGGTTTAAGAAAAAAATTTCATAAGCCCGTACTATTCCTGGGTTCGATGCCAGAGCACAATAACATTTCTCCCATAAGGAATATAAGGGAAAGTCGTCGTTTGAGGCAGTTGCAGCCAGTATTTCTGCTCGAATTTTCACACATAGTTAAAGATAGTGATCTTCTATTATGTTGCATAAAAATTATTACCAGAAAGATCAGGGTTCGATGCCAGGCGGCAAATATGTCTCCCGTTTAAAATACATTTGGTTAGTATTTCATTATTTTTTTGATGCACTTATCGAAATGATAGGAAGTTCGTACTTGGTTGGACGATATATGAAAAGAATTTGTTTTAGAAAAAAATGTTCAAAAGCCCGTACTATTCCTGGGTTCGATGCCAGAGCACATTAGTATTTCTTATAAGGAATATAATGGAAAAGTAGGACGTCGTTCGAGGCAGTTGCAGTTAATATTTCTACTTGAATTTTCACACATAGTTAGAGATGGTGATCTTCTATGGTGCTGCATAGTAAATATGACCGGGAAGACCTGGGTTCGATGCCAGACGAATAAATTGCAGCGGAAATTAATAATATTTTCCATCCATTTTTTTTTCTTTTGAGGACTTACTATGTGATTCCGACCAAAATTTCGTGTTATCGATGTGCTTGCAGTATGCAAGCAACATTTTACTCGTATTATATATAGACGTTTCTCCGGATAAACCTAGTAGATATATATACACTCTCTCATTCATTCATTCATAGGGGATCAAAATTCTAACCATGTTCCACAAATGCCGCTGACTTGAAATTTTTACGATGTATTGGCCATAACGTGTAACCTCTAGAAAAAAGCCGACTTTGAACCTCTTTGTCATTGGTTCGAATCCAGAAGGCCCCAAAGTCCCGATTTTCTCCATAAAGATACATGGTGGGGATTTTCGAAAATTTTTTAATAATACTTCCCGGATAGGTAGAGAACAAAATTCAAGGAGCTTATAGATATGGTCAAGAACTATTGAAAACATTAATGACTTCTCATAAGAACATCCTGGGTTCGATGCTGCGACGATGCAAAAACCTTGCATTTAAAATACATGGGGATAGTTTTTCATTATTTTTTTTCCTGGGTTCGAGACCAGAGCACATTACAATTTCTCCATAAGGAATATAAGAGAAATGTAGGACGTCGTTTCAGGCAGTTGCAGCCAATATTTCTGCTTGAATTTTCACACATAGTTAAAAATGGCGATCTTCTGTTGTGCTGCATAGAAAAGTATTACCAGAAAAACTCGGGTTCGGATGCCAGGCAGTAAATATATCTCTCATTCAAAGTACATTGAGGTAGTTTTCATTATTACTTTCTCCCTATACGTAGTATAGAGAAAGTATTCTATTCGCAAAAAAATTCGACCTCCAGATTTCGACGGAAATAGATGTTTTGGGGCCCATAGAGCACGTTTTCGCTATTTTCCCGAACATGTCTGTCTGTCCGTGGTAAAAATTTTTGTGGGCGCTCTATCTTAAAAAGTAATTATCCGATAATTTACAAAATTCATATTTAGTATTTTCCTAACAATGCCAAGAGTTGATTAGTTTTTTATGATTATCGCTTAACCGGAAGAAAGTTTTTATTCTTTAATATCTCTGTCAGAATGCAATGTAGGTATATACAATTATTTACCAAAGTTATAGATAATGTATTTTACTACAACTTCTGTATGAAACGTTTTCCTGTAACACTCATTGTTTTGGAGTTATTTGTATATTACCGACATAGGCTTCTGTTTTCAATAAATACGGAGAAAGTCATGTGTTGGCCACATCAGATTTTTTTTATTATGCACTTATCGAAATGATAGGGAGTTCTTGCTTAGTAAGAAGATGTATATTAAGACTCTGCTTAAGAAGATAATTTAGGTAAGACCAAGCTGTTCCTAGGTTCAATGCCAGAGCACATTAAAATTTCTCACATAAGGAATATAAGGGAAAAGTAGGACGTCGTTTGAGGCAGTTGCAACCAATATTTCTGCTTGAATTTCCACACATAGTTATAAATGGCGATCTTCTGTTGTGCTGCGTAGTATGTATCACCAGGAAGACCCGGGTTCGATGCCAGACGAATAAATTGCTGAAAAATTTAAGAAAATTATTAATACTTTTTTTACTTTTTCCATATACGAAGTAAAGAGAAAGTATCGTTTTCATGGAAAAAATCGACTTCGAGATTTCAACGGAAATTCTTGTTTTGGGGTTACTAGAACACGTTTTGACTATTTTCGGAATGATATCTGTGTTTATGTTTGTGTGTGTGTGTATTTGTGTGTATGTATGTGCGTGTGATTGTGGGCACTCTAACATGAAAACTATTATTTGTATCAATACCAAACTTCATATATAGCACTGCGGTGGGTGTTATCAGAGTTGATTAGTTTTTGGAGGAAATCGGTTAACCGGAAGTTGAGCTTTGTTCTTCGATGCTCTTTTCCGTTTTTACAAAATATCTCCATTAATCTGGTATTTAGGTATATACTATAAATTATAAAAGTTTTAGAAAATATGATTTACTATAACTTTTGTATGAAACATATTTTTGTATCACTGATTTTTTAGGAGTTATTCATGAAATACTGATAAACCGAAAGTTGCTGATTATGTACTTTGCGGGAGCTGTGGGCGAAAGGCCAATTTCATCGTTTTTCATCGAACATGTCCCGAAAAACATTATTTATAACGTATGTGACGTAAAATTAATATGATATAAATTTATCACTTATCTTCCAAGTTTAGATTGAATATAGATTTCGAAAATACAATCGTAGATAAATATCTATATATGGAGAAAGTCATGAGCTGGCCACATCAGAATTTTTTTTAAATCGCTTCCCAATAACATGGAAACTTGAAACCCGGTGTGTGTATTGAGATCATAAGTAAATTTTATATACGCATTTTATAATTTCCTTGATGGTTCTTGGTGCGATCCCAGAGATATATTTACATTCCTCAATTCATATCAAATGGAGATGACGGAATCTTATCTATGGTTCTTCACGGTGTGACATCGATTTAGGAATAAATAAGTTCAACCAAATTATTATTTGTGCTCATATCTACCAATGAGTCCCGGGTTCCACACAAGGCGGCTCTACGATTTGAAATTACTACGATTTTTAAGATTTTTTTTTTAAGTTCTTCCCGATAAGATGGACACTTGAAACTCGGCATGTGGATAGAGATCATGAATCCATTTTATGTTCGCTATATAACGTTTCCCTGATGGTCCTTCGTTCGATCCCACAGAGACATTTATATTATTCTATGCATTTCAAATGGAGAAAACGAAGCCTTATTTTAGGATCTTCCCGGTATGATATCGAATTCAAAATTTGAATTGAATAATTTTTATTTCTACCAGGGTGTTACATGGATTCACATCTTCCAAAAATCCTGGGTTCGATACCAGACAGCCCTACTATTTTTAGGTAATGGCGGGAATTTCAAATTATTTATGATTCCTTTACCGAGAAGGTGGAAATTGAGCAATTGAGGTCCGGGCATGTGAGCAGAAGTTTAAACATGGTAATTCTTTTAATTAGGTCTTTGCAACGTATAGTACTTTAAACATATGCAGTATGCAAGCAACTTTTGCTCGTATGAACATATATTTGAACTCGTAGATAAACTGATCCGGATTTCAAAATTCACTGTAATTTTATGTCCATTTGATGCATAATAACGAGGATAATTCGTTTACAGAACATTCTCATAGTTTAAAAATTAAATAAGTGGAGTAATACAATGATTTAACAAAAATATTAATTAATATTTGATGACATTAAGGGTAATGATATACCATTTGAAATAAATCCAGTCAGCTGCGAGGAATAGGACGTGAAACATACATATTTCGGAAACGACACTTAATGATTGGAAATGAATTCGATAAATTACTATTGTGATATATCTTGGTGGCAAATCTTGTTAACATCAGAATTTTTGTAACGAAGTTTTGGCAGTACGCTTACTAAATCTGGTCCTCTATATGGTATTTATTTCATTACTTTTATACGTTGATGTTGTTTTTAGACAGTCGATATTTTATTTATCCTCAATCATCCGCTGATGATGGAGTCTAATGTTGAAAGGAATTCAAAGAAGTGTGCCAATGTAATGGTGCTAATGAGTGCACTGCAAAATGGCGCATTTTTCTCAGTCAGACTTATAGGGGATTCCTACGTCCTACATATATTTTATGAAGATAAATTCATTCGATTCCACGTCTAAGTCGTGTTGGTCATCTTTCTCTTTCAAACTTTTTGGGTGTTCAAATTATAGTTTTACCTGCTAAAATACCGTACATACTATCGCTTTTAATAATTTCTTCCTTCTCACTTCACTTCCACTTCCATGAAAGTTTATTACCTTTTCTGAATTCGAAAAACTTTCAAAGGCAATTGAAAAATTAATATCGTCAATCATTAAAACCTTCAGTAAAGAGAAAGAATGACCATATAGTAAAATTGCTCAAACTGGAAATCAAAATATCACTCATAATAAGTTTTCAGTTATTCACTTATGAGAACCAACAACTCGAACAATCAATAATTTTTCCACATAACTGTAAAAATCTCTTTTTCTATTCCATTTTTCGTTCTAAATTCTTTCAAATGAACTGAATATCCTACTGGTACTGGTTTCTTTTGGAAGAATCAATGAAAAGTCCACTGGGTCCGTATTTGTGATTGAATTTCTCCATCAACCCAGGGACGTTAGTACAAAAAACGACGTCACCCTCTCGAGAGTAAAAAGGCACAAATACTCCTGTACCAAGAAAATTATGCTCCAGGAGCCAACAACTGTTTTTCTTTCAACCTCTATCCTTTGGAAGGCTTAACCAAATCATTCAGACTGTGTGAAGAGTTTTGTGTCATCGTTGGCGGGCTCATAACTACCATCGCTGTCTTGAGACAACTGATCAACGGCATCTAAAATGTTTCCAAGAGTAGCTGGAGGACAAGGTACAGGTAATCAAGCCCACGAGGAACAGGGCGCGTAGCTGGAAGGGACCCAGAATGGCAGCAAATCTAGTTTGGAACAGATTCTACAAGTTTTACTGTTTTTTTAACAAAATAAAGGCTTTCTCATGTTGAAAACCTAAATTTAGACTGATTACAAGCACATCGATGATACAGATTTCAAGTCGGTACCATATCGAGAAGGTCCTAAAAAGAAAATAACAGGGATTGAAAAAAGTCTTAAAAATCGCGCCAATTTATTTTAAATAGGAGGAATTTGTACCCACCTGGCGTCAAACGCATTTGGCGACAGTTATACAGATGCAAATAAAGAAGAGCTTGATTTCTGTAGCCTCTAGGATTTTGAATATCCTATTCTACCGGGATGTAGCTTAAAATATTTTCGAAACAGTATCATAAATAATTTGATATTCCCGCCATACGTTTCAAATAGTAGAGCCGCCTGGTCCAGGATCCTTTGGAAGATGCGAATGCGCCCTGGTAGAAATAAAACCTATTTATTTCATATTTTGAAGTCGATGTCATATCGGGGAGGACCTAAAATAGGCTTCCGTTTTAGAAATGTGTTGAGGAATGTAAATGACTCTCTGGATTAGAACACCAGCGAAGCGTAATGCAGCGTATACAATTTGTGTTCATAATCTTTTTCCACATGCCGAATTTTAAGTTTCTTAAAAATCACCACAATGCGAATGCAAATCCATTATATACATATACGAAATTTCACCCAAAGTAGGAGAATATTTGTCCTGACTTAGCGTCGAACCAATAATTGTATTCGAAGATGTCTTTTCAATTTTCGTCGGACACACAAAATGTCCAGAGATACCTCGAAATTCGACTTTCTAATTTGCCGGAAAGTGCCTCAACAAAATTTTCGAATATTATCGCAATGCATCTTTATGGGAATAATCGGGACTTTCAAGACTTCTGGAATCGAACCCATGACACTGAGGTTCAAAATCGCAAAGAAAAACTTTTCTGGTGGTTGCACGTTATGGCCAGTACGTCGTAAAAATTTCAAGTCAGTGACACTTGTGGAACATGGTTAGAATATTGATCCCCAGTGAATGAGTGTATAGGTATATCCGGAGGAACGTATATATATACGAGTAAAATGTAGCTTGTGTACTGCAAGCAGATCGACAACAATAATTTTAAATCGGCATCACATCGAGAGAGTACTCC
Organism: Sympetrum striolatum; assembly: GCA_947579665.1. NCBI lineage: Eukaryota > Metazoa > Arthropoda > Insecta > Odonata > Libellulidae > Sympetrum > Sympetrum striolatum. Next base: position 113,632,583 of record OX388343.1, on the reverse strand, counting down.
AAAGAAAAAAAGAGGATTGAAAACATTCATAAAATTTGCTGTAATTTCTCCGTCCGGCATCGAACCCAGGTCTTCCTGGTGATAATTACTATTCAGCACAACAAAGGATTACCGTCTGTAACTATGTATGAAAACTCATGCAGAAACATTGGCTGCAACTGCCTCAAACTAAGTCCTACTTTTCCCATATATTACTTATGTGAGAATTTGTAATGTGCTCTGGCATCGAACCCAGAAACAGCATGCTCTTATCTAATTTTTTTCATAAAGCAAATCTTAATATACATCTTCTATGTAAGCAAGAACTTCCTATCATATCGATAAATGTAAAAAAAATTATTAAAAGTTACCCTAATGTATTATATGGGGGATATACTTACCGCCCGGAATCGAACCAGGGCCTTTCTGGTTAAACTTACTATGCAACACAATATAAGATTACCATTTCTAACTATGTGTGAAAATTCAAGCAGAAATAGTGCTTACAACTGCCTCAAACAACGTCCTACTTTTCCCTTATATCCTTACGAGAGAAAGGACCTATCTAAATAATTTTCTTAAGACAATTCTTACCATTCATCTTACAGCTAAGCACTAAGTCATTTATATTTTCAATTCATCATGAATATATATAAAGGATCCTAGAGTTTCGATTCTCTACCTATCCGGGAAGTATTTTTTAAAAATTCCCGAAAATAAATTCAATGCATTTAAATGGAAAAAAATCGGGATTTTGGGGCCCTCTGGAATCGAACCCATGACATTGACGTTCAAAATCGCAATTTTTCTGGCGGTTACGCGTTATGGCCAATACGTCGAAAAAATTTCATGTCAATGACGCTTGTGGTTTAGGCTGTGAGTTAGTATCCTATCTATTTATCTATCTATATCCCTATATATATGAATGAATCCGGAGAAGCATCTATATATAATAGGTAATATATATATATATATATATATAAAATAGATATGTTTAATGTACCTACTAGTTTGTTTCCTTTGGCCATAAATAACTGCTTTTCCAACACTACTTACCTAGAAATTTAAATTATAGGAACTTAAATTTACTATCGTTTGCGTTAACTTGCGTGTATATCAAAGTTGATTTCTTCGTTTTGCAGTCGAGGCTATCAGATAGAATGCGGACAATTGATCTGATTTGAGTAAATTTGGTCAACTGAAGGAATTGTTGTTGTATTCGCTAATAGTGCTTCGACATTTCAGGTCATTTTGCACATGAGAGGAATTATTTTGAAAATAATTTTACGTGTTGTTGTCTAATTGAAATAAACATTTCAATATATCAGTTATGTTTTGCTGAAAATTGTGCGATAAACCATTATAAAACCATAGGAATATCAGTAGAAAACATTTAGGAAACTAAATGGACATTTTTTAAAAACTCTAAGAAGATATGCGGAAATCCAATTGGTAACCAAAGGCCAAAACTCTCCTGGAAACCAATAATATTTCTATAGGAAATGTATTGTAAAATTTTATTGGAACCAACGAGTATTTCCACCAGGGGTAGTTTATTAACAATTCGTCGATCATAAACATAACCATATTGACTGTGATTGTAATTATAAATACTGGGAACTGATTCAACATACTCGTTAATGTTTTCATTAGTCAAAGGAAATTCTGGATTGCTTTGGGAGCGCTGTCTTCAGCGATATACTGTGAGAATCCGTCTCCAGATTTCACAGGCAATGCACACCTTTTGCTAATGTTAGTGTGATTTTTGGAAAGTGTTGTCTATAGATGTACCACGTGACTTGGAGACATTTGGCCTGTCGTGGCGAATATAAATACAGTCCCGAATTATAAGACCATGTTTGCGTGAGATCAGCATGAAAGATCACTAACTACCATTTTAAAAAGATCGATTGTTATTAATAATCAATGAATCAAATTACCTTTAAATTGGTTTTATTTTGCCAATAATTTACTTAAAAATGCCCAATTGCGAAAAAAGCAAACGTGATGGAATTTTTGCACCTTTTCCTTTTAATTGGCTTCCAAAGAAACTACGAGGTTCACCTGAAAGAAGAGTTTTAGATTGGATTGGATTCCGATGAGATCTCTTCCATGGATTCCATCGTCTTCAGAAGTGCTGCAAGTATGGAAGACAGTGGACTAGAATCGAATGAAGCCTGCCAAAAGTATAAAAGTGTGCAGACTTCGTATGGTTATAACCAGTAGTATACTACTGAATTAATTTTGCATACTATCGTGCAAGCCATTTACGTTGATTCTTGGGCCTTGTCCTTGTCTTACGGCTCCTCTTTCACAGCGCAGTCTCACGCATCAGTTACTTTCTAAAGCATGATTTTTATAGGAATATGGACCACATCCAGCTACGATGGAACCAACTCCTCCAAAAGTTTGCCATCACACTTTCCACATTCCTCTCTCAAGCTTTCATTCTACCCTTCCTGTTATTCCATTCCTTTTTGTTGACCTTCAACTGGGACTCCATCACATGCCTTTGCCTCGTTTTACGGACACACAGTATGTGTGCCTGTCCCATGCTTCGTATGTCTCTTCCGATTTGGTAAATTCATCTGCTGGAGACTGAAATTAAATACCGGATGCTCCTCGTCATGTATAGCCAAATAAATCATTCTTATCGACCCAATGCCCTCTTGATTCTAGTTATGACTTCAAGAATGTTCTCGCAGTTTTATACGAGGTAAAATCTTCATTATGCATCGAAATTAACCTTTTTCTGGATTTGTTTCCGATTGCACATGCAGGGGTAAACTACAGGATATGAGGTATAAATAAAAATTGCATGATTTTGCAGGACGATGACGGCAATCTGTTTCGTGTGCAACCTGCCGATCCTCAGTCACCAAGTGGGTCTGGTGTGGCAGGGAGGCAATGGGTGGGACGACCTGGTCAGGGAACAAGTAGAGGAGTCCACTCTGCGCCAGCGACTAGGCAGCGGCAGAAGGGACTCGGCGGCACAAATAGGGGCCATTTTGGACGGAGGGTCCCCTCCTCGTCACCTGGATGCGTCATCGCCGCCACCGTCTACTTCACTGCTTCGGCGGCAGAGGTCTCGCCGGAGAAGGCGCTCGTCGCTGGCGCAGCTGACAGACCTGTTGAGGGAATGGGGTGGAGGCATCGGGAAGGAGTCTTCCTCCTCGTCCTCGGGAGTGGTGGTAGGTCGGAGGGGGTCCAAAGACCTGCCCAGGAGGGAGACACTGGCAGACATCGCCAAAAGCCTTCCGTGGGGAAGGTCGTCCTCGTCTGCGGAGACTTCATCAAGGAAAAGAAGGGACTCTTCGGCAGAAGCCACCTCAAAGGTAAAATATCTAGTTATGTTATTGAGCAGCGTAGCTACGGATACACGTATCATTGTTGTGTTATTTACCAAAATCTTATTATTACCAAATTAACCTAAATCTGTCTTCGTATATTTCAAGACCACAGCCAGAATATACCGAGATATCATTATTTGATCTACATTATAATTTCCGCTGAGTTGATTGGTTGAACTTTATACATTAATCGACACATGGAATTCTCTGTGATCCTTAGCTTCTTTAGTAGTAGAAGTTGTGTTTAACAGCAGGTAGCCTTCATAACTTCGTTCCTACTTTAATGTCATTGTCATAACTCAACATTTTGGGGCTCCATTTCCCAGAAGAGGTTTACTCTGCAATCGGATCAATTGCAGATCGGAATAATCTTTTAAGGTGGTGACATTTTCAAGAATTGTGCAATCATCAGCATAAAATAATTAATTTACTATCATCAAGAAAATTTGTGTAGATCATCGATGAACAATGAAGGTACGGACACTCTCTGGACCAATATCCGAAAGTACAGGAGTCCAAGAAGAATTTCAAAGGGCGAAATATTTTACCTTTATTTCGATAACGTGGATGGTAATAGCTGTTCTTAACGATGCACGATTCAAACCCATAATGCTAAACACTCTAAACCAAGGATTTTACCAATCTTTTCCTGATATCTTTGCCAAGAGCTTTGGTCATCAATTCACTTCGCTTCATAAAGGCCTTCTTGGTCAAGGCTATTTTTTTTTCGGAATCTCATCTTTACATCTTCCGTCCCAAGAAAGAGTACTTCCCAAGTAAGAAAATTTATCCACCTGCCCTAGTATTTCCCGATCCAGCCTAATAGTTAACTCGGCTTTCTTTCCCTTAGTGAACCTCAAATTTTAGTTTTACTTAGGATAATTTTCATTCCAAACTCCCTTGCTTTATCGTTAAGAGCATTTACTAAAATTAGCAAACCCTTGACGGAATCACACACAATAGCTTTATCATCAGAAAACCTCACAGACTTCACTACTTTCCCACCAACCTTTACTCCCTTGTCTATTGGCTTCTTGCACCATTTCCTCTAAGAAGCGTTGGTGGCATAGGACACCCTTGTCTTACCCAATTCAGTCCAATTCGATTCCCCGTCTCCTATTGGCTATTTGATTCAGATGCAATTTTTGAATAATAATATAGTTATTAATGTTCAGTGGCCACCTAAGGACAGATTGAAAGTGAACAAAAACCTGAAAAACAATCGCAGCGAAAATACAAACTACTCGATAAAACAAATTTAGAATTTTAAAATATAAATATGCGATCAACTTGCACAAATATAATGCAATATACAAACGTCCAGATAACAGCGTCCGAAAATGCTCATATAATTTGCACTTAAACAGTGATAATCTGTGCACTTTCTTAATACTGATTGGTAAAGTATTCCAAACATTGATGGTAGAAACAGTAAAAGATCTCTGAAATGTGGCTGTTTTATGAGAGGGATTGTCATCAGGAGTACGTGTATTTGGGCGAAGGCCGACATTTAAAGTTTTCAATCAGATAAGAGGGTTTTTCATTTTTGAGCATTGAGTAAACAAATACTCCCAAAAAATATTTTCTTCTCAATTTAACCCTCAACCAACCTAATTCATTTAAATATGGACTGACATGTTCGGTTTCCCTTAAATCAAATGCGAGAACAAGAATTAACTAATCGATGCACGCAAGCATTAATGTGTCAGGTAAATCATAGTTAACAAGGCATCGATAATTGATAATCGGAAATATAAATCCAGGTGCAAGTTGGGAGAAGATATTTTTTCATAATCTTCTTCAAAGAATAACTTGACATAAATACCTCCCCGTCTGTCGACTTAGATTTCTACTATTTTCCTCGCTTTAGGTAAAACATTTCTCGAAAATAAAAAGTACAGGTTTGCAACATGGCGTTGTTTTAACCGATGCTTTTCCTCTAATGGGTACAGGGGGTCGATTTCAATTTGAATCTCCCGAATATATTTGATTTCCTGCTAATTATTTATCTGCCGCTCCTGATTTTTCAGATTGTCACTTAAAATTGTAATAAGCAGTTGTGCAGTTGTCGAAAAACAAAATTTTAACTATAAAAATAAAAATATCCCTTATATGGTCACTCCAGCTGACGAAGTCGGGATGCGGTGCATTTAAAGAAGTTTACATTTTGAAACAAACGCTCGCAGTGAAGGAAAAAATCTTAATCATTCTACAACCTGATTACAAAATTACGAAACGACAAATTTTTCTGTTTTTCTTCTATTTGTTTCATTGAGTTTCTAAGGTTTTCTCGAGGCAATCACTCTAAACATTGGAGGAGGTCGAAATTTAGAGAAAATAAGACATAATCGAATAATTGTTAAATTAAACCAGGTTTTTACTACACAACTTATAACTTACTTTGTTGCAAACCTTCCGCTTATCTTTGCACTCCTCCCACTTTTGGCTCCCTTCTCTTTCGCTTAAATGAGCCTACTCCTTCCTTGGCTTGAAGAAGGCTATTACTAACCGAAACTGGCCACCACTGAAACCCCTATACGTGGGAAGTAAAAGTTACTGTGTTGTTTTTAAAACCATGTTTTATTTAATAATTCTTCGATTTTAATCATTATTCAACTCAACAATTTTTTCTGCGATCAAAAAGAACGATAACTTCTGCTGTAAATAAAAGAAATACTGTAAAATTTTCTAATTTCCCATGCAGTCCGTGGTGAAGGGTCGCAGAGAGTCAGGTACCGACTTCCGGTCCGACTTGGCTCGCCTCTGGTCATCGCACCGCCGGGAGTCGTCGTCGTCGTCATCCCAGAGGCGTGGATCCGGCGAATCTGCGCGCAGTGGCCGGAGGGACTCCACGGCCACTCCGACGTCTTCGAGACGGGGCAGAAGGGATTCGACGCGTGTGCTCGTGGTCACAGGGGCTGCTTCTCCAGAACCACCGCCAACAACTCCACAGCCCTCCGGACAGACGAGGTATTATCGTACCGAGCAGAGGCCTTCCACTTCGTCTACCTCTGACAGTGGGTGTGGAGGAGGCCCCAGTCCAAGGCCATCCTGCGCTGGGGTGGATCAGCAGCTGCTTCTCGTGCCTCAAGGGACCCCACCTTCTGGACCCCAGTCACTGCCCCCGCCTCCAACTATCATCACCAGCTCTACTACTCCTCCTTCCAGTTCTCCAACAGCTACTTCAGCTTCGATGGCTGGCAGCGCCGTGACGCAGACGATCACATCTCCGCAGTCTACTCCTCAGAACGTTTCAAAAAGAAGAGATTCCACGACGCAGGTGAGGCCTAAGCCAGAAGGATATTTTTCTCTTTTGGGAGATTATCCCACGTATTTTTTTCATTTTAATGAAATTTTTAACTGCAAAATACACTTCGTCCCAGAAGAAACTGATTTCTCAGATGTTCATCTAACAAAGAAGAAAATGTTTTTAACCTTATCAATTAGCCAGAGCTCAATTTATAGGTAGAGTGTGAGCGAAAGAGGCCTTGCCTTGTTTGTCATATAAACAAACCCATAGTTACGAACTTTATTGTAATTGTGAAGAGTAATCAATAACGACTCGGAACAATTATCATTGAATAATTATTTTGAAATAAATACGCATTTTTGAAATTCCAAATCAACTTACAAATAAAACTTAGAAGAAAAATATTAACCATGTTCTATTTAACATTATTATGAAATGATAGAAATGAAAACGACATTTTAACGTAAATATGTCGCAATAACCAGAACATTGATTATTTATGATACGACTCCTAAACGATGGTTGATATCGAACATGTTTTTAAATACAAAATATAGGAAATTACATTTCATGAAACTCTTATTTATCATAATATATATCTAAATATCATATTCATGGAGATATTATGCAAAAACGGAAATGAGCTTCGAAGAATAAAGCTCGACTTCCGGTTGACCGATTTACTCCAAAAACTAATCAACTCTAACAGCACCTACCAAAGAGCTATGTATTAAGGTTGGTATTGATACGGCAAATAGTTTTTACGTTAGAGCGCCCATATTCACGCACACACACACGCACATACACACAGACATCATTCCGGAAATGGCCAAAACGTGTTCTAGGGACCCTAAAACATAACACCCAGGACCCTGGAAATCTCGAAGTCGATTTTTTTCATGAAAATAATACTTTCTCTATACTACGTATATGGAGAAAGTAAAACGGATCATGAATTGATTATCGCCTATTCATTACCTCTAGGTATACTACAAGGGAAGGCGTGACTCTCGCTCACACTCCTCTCCTGATAGAAGTGGGGGCAGCAGTGGAAGTCCCAAGTTCCCCCGTCTGCCACGGCAATCCACAGCCATTGATGAAAGCACCCTCCCTGTCGGCCCCTGGGGTCGGCGTGGATCTCAACCATCTTTATCTCCGGAGGCGGCCCTAACAATGGGCAGCAGTGGGGAAGATGCTGCAGGCCCTCCATCAGGTAGCCGGAAGGCCCGCAGGGACTCTCTGTCACCTGACTCGGCAGCTAAGGACAATTTTGCTGGTGGCAGAAGAGGAAGAAGAGACTCGAGGACACATCTGTCCCCAGACAGAGCAGGAGGGAGTGGAGATGGCGGAGGGAGGGATGCATCTCCAAGACGTAGGCTGAGGAGGCAGTCTACAGTAACAGCTGGAGGTATTTCAACTGGGGATGAGCATCCAAGAGGCAGGAGGGCATCGAGAGCACCCAGGTCTCCAGAATCATCCTCCACTTGCTCATCGAGGGACCCATCTCCAAAAGCTCCTGCCATCAGGAGACAGAGCACCACAGAGGAGATACTGATTGCAAGGGGGTTCAGGAGGCAATCGACTACTGAGGAAATGATACGCTGCCGAAACTTCAGGAGGCAGTCATCACAGTCGGATGATGTGACTCGATCAAGAGGAAGGAGAGATTCATGTGCACAGATCACAGACGGGACCTTGGCGACCATGACAGTGGAGACAACAAGCACTTTTTTTGATACTAGCACACAGACAGGTAAGTAAAGCCACATAATTTCAAAATATATCTTTTGATCAGTCAAGAGCAAGACGGATTTAAGGCAACCATTATTAAAAAGTTTAATAAGTAAAAATGTTAAAACCGCAAATATTGGAGATAGACTCCAGCAGGACTGAATAACTTTATAAGTTTCATTAATTTACTTCAGGATTGGCCATTGAAATTGGATGAGCAATTTGTATTGCAAATTGTGAACTGGTAGGGAGTAATTAAAGTTAAAATAAATATACGAAGAAACCTTATTTTTGTTTTACAATAATTGCATTACGAAAAATTATCTGAGATCATCACCTGATAGGTAGGCCATATTCTTCGTAATTCTTAAATACACATTGGAATTGACGTAATTATATTCTTGTTTTTTTTTGTTTTTTGCCTTGGTTAGTCATAATATAACATAAATTAATTTGTGATGGAAAACTGCTTCCTTGAAAAGAAACTTTTTTATACCATAGGTATATTTGGTTGTAGGGTTTGTCATTATTGTTTGTCATTCTTGGGTCACTGCAGATACAAGTAATATCTTAAACTTCCGCCATATTCAGAGAACGTGTTTCATACATTGAGATGCTCTGATTTTAGATCTTTAGATGGAACCAGGGTGAGTGAAGGATGCGGCCCCACGCTACTGCTCATGCCAACCAGTAGTGTTGCGCCCAAATCTAGCGAGCCGTCGATTCTACCGCGTAGTCCGATTTTCGAGGCGAAGAAAAAGACCCAAAAGAGTGCGCGCTATTTTCGAGTAAATGCGGTAGTTTTGATGCAAACATACTTTTTTACGCATAATGAAGCATTAGCGTAAGGATTAAAAACCCTGCAGACCCATTCTACTGCACTCGCTGCTCTTGGATTCAAGAGGACGGACTTAGTGTTAGAAATCGAAAAGAACGAGTCTGCGTTATAACAAGTATTTTTCCGATTTTTGTAATCTCTCGTTATAACGGACTCCTATTGCAATTGGGACAACATGCAAAGCAACATGAAAAGCAGGTATTTTGTGCTACCAACTAAGTGTGTACTGAATATTCACTAATTGATTCACTTGAATTCCATTCCTGTAGATGTTATGATTTTATACCATGATGTTCAGTCGATTATCAGTAGTGACAAGCTGTTGAATTGCAATCTAGCGTAACACCAAGCAGGAGAACGCAGGAGGAGGTCCAAAATTAAGACTCCGTTATCCCCATCTGACGGCAATGTAAATGGCTCTCTGGGATCGAACGAAGGAGGATCAGAGAAACCTAAAGCAGCGTATATAAAATTTATTATGATCATTATTCACATGCCAAGTCTTAAGTTTCTATTTTATTGGGAAGGGGTTAAAAAAATCTTTAAAATCGTATCAGTTGCTAATTTTAGAGACGCCTGGTGTAGAACTTCGGACCTATTGGTAGATGCGAATTAATATTATAACTTGTAAGGACTTGATTTTATTTAATGCAAAGTTTGAAGTCTGTATCATGCCGGGAAGTACCCTGAATTGGTTTCCGTTATCTCCATTAGAAATGCATTGAGGAATGTAAATACCTCACTGGGATCGAACCAAGGACTATCATCGGAACGTTCAATTGTAAAGTGTACATAAAATATATCCATGATACTTATCCATGGGCCGAGTTTCAAGTTTCCTCCTTATAGGGAAATTTTAAAAAAATCTTAAAAATCGCCGCAATGCAATTTAAATAGGGGAATATTTGCCCTGACCTAGCGTTGAACCAAGGAAAATCTTCAAAGATGGTTTTAGAGTTTCCGTCGGATATGCACGGATTCTATTGATCCCTAGAATTGCAACTCTCTACTTAGCCGGAAAGTGCCTCAAAAACATTTTCGAAAACCTCCGCAATGTATCTTTATGGAGAAAATCGTGATTTTGGGGCCTTCTGGCATCGAGCCCATGACACCGAGGTTCAAAATCACTGGCGATGTATATGTATTTTAAGATTAGGTTTAAGAAAAAAATTAGATAAGACCGACCGCCGCCCTCCACCTTGGCGCTACAGAAATTCACTCCTAGTACTTTTTGATCCTATCCTGTATCCAGCATCTCTCCTGTAATCCATCATTTCCTTATTTTTTTCTGCTTTTACACCGATTGCCTCTTGAGCTGCTTATTCCATACAATTTGGCATGTTCTCCGATTTCTCATTCTCCCTCTTCTTTGGCCTTCAATTTTTCCATAAATAATTTTTCCATTTCCTCAGACTTTCCCGGTTCCTTCAGCTTTGCAATGTCTAATCACTCTTGTTTACTATCTTTCTATGTTTTCTTCAGCTTAATACATATCTCGGATACTAATAGATTATGATCAGAATTTATATCTGCTTCTGGACAGTGTTTTGCTACTTTCATACAATCCTCTGTTGTATTAAAATATAATCAATTTGGTACCTCTCTTAGTTTATTCTCGATTTCAACGTATATCTTCTCTTTTTTCGGGAACAAGGCGTTGCAAACTACCAGACAGTTTTCTTTACAAAAATCAACTAGTCTCTGTCCTCTTTCGTTTCTTTTTCCTAAACCATATTTTCCTACTGTGTTGCCATCACTTCCTTCCACCACAACTGCATTAAAATCTTCCATTACAAGTATGCAAGCAGTTCCGTCTTTCCTTTTCAGTGATTAATTCTATCCTCTCCTAACACTCTTCAACTTCTTCTTCCGAGTGTTGTGTGGTTGCCATGTAAACTTGTATTAACACAAGGTCTCTGCTTCTTCCCTTCAGTCTTAACATAATTATTCTTTCATTTACGTATTCCACCTTGATTACTTTATCTCTGATCCTATTCCTTATCATTAATCCAACTCCTTCTTCTCTGAATAGTAGAGTCTGTAATCTCCACTTTGTAGTTCTCCACCCCATCTCTTTTCCCCCATTCTCAGAATATCTGCTTTCCTTCATCTCTTTTTTAGCATTTTCTATCTTGTCGCTTTGTAGTAGTGTGAGAACATTCCAAGTTTCTATTCTTATCTTTTCACTTTTATTGCTGTTACGCTTCAGGTCTTCATCCTTTCTTCGTATAACTCTTGCATTACGTGGTCTTGATGTATTTCCCTCCCAAAGATCCGAATGAGGAGAAGCATTACCTCTGGAATCTTTTACATGGAGATCAATGTCTTACCATGAACTACTAGGGAAGAATAGTGCGGTAGTTTCCCCTTGCTTTCTGCTCATGCTAAAGATACCTATCTTAATTCAGCCGACCACTCTGGTCAGACGCTGCTTGCAGCCGCTCAGTCTGAGTCAGACGCTGTCACTCTTAGATTTGCCTTTCCCCCTTGACCTTACCAGCATGGATGGCCCTACCAGGAGCTATTGCTCCCTCTGGCTTCGCTCTCAGGATCATTGAGGTTACTGGGCCCCCACGACAAGGTGGTAACCCATAGGAGGGGGTTATAAACTAGAATGTTAAAATTGCTTTCTAGTTAGAAGGTTATGTTCTTTTAGAAAATGAATTTAATTTTTGTTTTCACAAAGTATGTGACTTAACTAACTTCAGTAATTTTCAAAGTGGTAATGAATTGATTAGGTGTAAGCAGCTGATCTTTAAAGTCATCATAATTTATCTCAAATTATTATCCTGCACTTCTATAAAAGCTACATTGATAGCCATTGTATTACTACTAAATTACCCATATACATAATAATATATGCGGGAAAGAAGCCCAGCATTGTTAAGAGAATAGTCGGTATGGACAAAGAAAAAGTTTGCAAGGGATGTTAATGGGGTCTCACCATGAGTATGCATATAGCGTGTGGGACTCTGACAAAAAGTGTTGAATTTGGAAGTTAGAAAATGTGCAATGAAGAATTTCTATGATAATGCTGTGAGCATTATTCAAGTGATAGAGATTGCGACATCAAAATCTTTAGAAGATTAATATTAAAGTATAAATTTACCAAATAAGTTCACTGAAAGTTCGTTCTCAGAAGATGTAATTGATATAATTCGACCTTTTGCTATAATGGTTGTTCTGATATTACGAGGAAGATCAGGGAAATAGGTAAAAGATATTGATTCAAGGATTCATGTTTTTATGCAAACGATATGATAAAGCAATCAATTTGGAAAATAGAGTCATGGTGCTTACACCCCCTGCCATACACCAATAAGTGGTTTGCAGGGTCTTTACTCAGATATTTTTATAATTTCTGCTTCGTTCTAGTCACAGCTTTTTAATCGAGTTCTATTTTAAATTGACAAAGTCCTTGAATTAATTTTAAATTGCTCGATTTTGTCCTGGAAATATTGCCTTGGAGATTCCATTGAAATCAAAATACTAAAAATATAAATTTTTGAATTCTGTAGTTTCACTTTTACGCTGAGCTCTCGTAACTAGCTTCAGTTTTGTGAACGTCAGTAGTTGTTTTTACTCAAACCAAGATTACAAAGTAGATAGATACATCCTCTTTGACCAATTAATTTATAGCCATATAACCTTATACAATATTTTTTAATTATTATTATTATTTATGTACATTTTAGCAATAGCCAATGCATAAATGCATGTAAATTTCCTAACAGTTTAATTATAAATACAATTTTAAATATTGACTACTAGCCTCAGATTCACAGTTCAATCACACCTCCTAGCCATTAAAAATTCTCCCATATCATAAACAAACCTATTTACAAAATAAACTCAATATGCAAACGGTTTTGCTTCATGGTAGGCCATAACAATGGAAAAGAATTACTTTGTACACTCACACACAATTTATTGATGTTACATGTTTAGGATCAATTCCCAGCAAACAATTCCACGTGGTTTCCACGTTGCATGCACGTGGCAGTTATGTTGTAGTACCACGTAATCACCACGTGGACAAATGGAATGGCAGAAACGTTGCCACAACTTTGTGCTGCAACTTTATTACCACACTATCACCACCTTCATGCCACATTTATATAATATTGTACCGTAAAATTTATGAAATATTCCTGCTAGATTCAGGCCCCTTTTAATAAAAAATGACTTTCTGATCACTCCTTTACATGCAAAAATTCTGGTATTGGTAGACCGAGAAAAAGATGGTAAAGCTCCACAGAACAGGCTTTATGCCCAACCCTGAGATGATGATGATTAAAATTAAATTAAAAAAAGCCATAAATTAGGTCAATCTATGACAAAGTGCATAAGAACTAGTGAATATAGGATTGGAACAAAAGCTATATTTTATACTTCCTCATCTCCCTCAAACTGCTGCAAGTTCTCCCTCAACTGCAATAGAAATTATGGCTTGTACAGAAAAACAATTTAACATGACCAATGATACATTAATGTAACAAACAAAAGTTTCTGAATTATTAGAAGAGGCTGAATTATTATGTATTAATAGAATACAGATTACGAATAAGAAAGTAAGATATATCATAACATAACATTTTCTCCGATAATATGGATTACTAAGGATAAAATTCTGCATATACCTTAGGTTTGTTTAATTATAAGAAAGTTTACAGAAAATCAAATTACAATTGGAAATTGTATCTGACTTGAATTTTTGTGATTATAAATACAGAGCAGGAAATTCTTCTTGATGGCTGAGAAACCTTTTTTATGTTGATCACAAACATACAAGTATATTCTTTATCGTATATTGTTTTCAGATGTATTTAAAAAAGTATGACTTGACATTTTATTACTCCTAAACTTTTCTTTCCAAAATGGGAAAGGAAATTCAGGACTGTTCTGATTACCAGTAGTTTTATAAAGTAGCCCTTTAAATTGGTATTTTGAAAGTGAGGAAATTAATAAATGAAAATAATATGAAGTTAATTATAATTGTAATAATATGAAACTTACCATGGGTGTTCTACCACTACTAACTCTTTTAGGGGCATATTTTATTATGTCTGCTATTGCTGCTATCTCAGTCACTGTAGTAGCTTTAAAATTTCTTTGTCAGGATCCTGTATTGGAAGGTTATTGTAAGCAAAAAGTTAACCAATTACAAGAAGCACAATGAAGCTATACCTATAAATGATCCAATTCAGAAATCTGACATTTGACCGTGGCATTCAAATATCTGCACAGTAGCTTTCTATAAACAAAATTAAGTTCTTCATAAATCCATACACCCAAAAACTTGCCCACAATACTGATATCAGCTCTAGTTACTAACTGAAGTTATTAATAACAGTGTGTGGGAAATACTCAATATATTCCAACCTGAAGAGCAGTATGGCCACAAGTGTATTAGTTATTATGATAAGTTCTGTTTAATAACCTAAAATACATGGATAAAACGTAGTATACTTGTTATAACTTTGCATATTGCAAGGTCTTGTAATTTCAGCTTCCTCTTGCTTCCTTTCAGACATTACTTTGCCCACAAACTGCTATTGCCAACTTTTTTTTAACATCCTCCTGATACTAACTCTGTAATCATTCCCACTGTAATTCTGTAATCATCATCACCCACTCACATATGGATGGAGAATCTGAAAATTCAACAATGTCAATCATTAATAATTATTTATTTTTTCTAAGAGCTGTGGATGTCAATAAAAAAGTACAACTCTTAGGCTGTAGTAAAAGTTTGGACCACCCTTAACTTGCATTTCCATGAATGAATATCTAAACAGAAAATCACAGTAGTCGCTTCATGTAAGATCATAGAAAGAGGAAATAAACACCAGTCTCCGCATGCCACATAAAACCAACATCATAATGCCATCAAAAAGTACCATTTCACTCTTTGAACCCTTTTCTCCTAACTTCTGGCACAACTCGTAAAGTTCTTCGAATTTTGCTAGTGGAGCTGGCAGGTCACCATCGACGTCCTCTGTGTTTCCATTCCTTCTACCTAGCAATACCCTCAGCATTGACATCTGCATATCTTGATTTTCTATAATGGTATCCAACTTCATCAGAAGTTTGACCATATTAGCTGCTATGAAATTTAAATTGCAAAGCCACTTTACTTTAATATCTGAACAGAAAACTTCAAGAAATATAGAACTTGCATGAACACATCTCCCTCATAACAATTCAATTGAAATTAGGCCATTTATAATTCAAATACATATATTTAACAACACAAAAAACTGAGTAGAAGAAAGCACAATTATGCTGCAGATACTCTGTAAACTCTCAATAGTTCTACCTACCTTCTGACACACTAAATTCCTGTCATTCTTTGTAATGGAAATGTCTTCCTCCGTTTGCAGTATCTTGAGCTATCAGAGAACCAAATATAGGTATCAGAATATGGTATAAATTTATCCATACAAAACTTTCACTTTGCATAGTTCACTGATATGTTTTTCAATTTGCAAAAATTCACAGGTCAACTTACCAGTGACATAACATTGAACAGAGCTGGATGATGAGCTAGCCGAAAATAATGCTAATAAATTGTCATAATTTGAGAAATTAATCAATTATTTAAGGAAAACAACCAGAAAAAGAGGTTGGCAATGACACATAAGATCCACCAGCATTCGAGAATCTAAATTCAAACACGCCTTAAACTTCAACTAACAAATATGCATGTTCATAACTTGTAATGCCTTACTTCTTTGCCTATGAACAGTACAAATCCTCCATGGTTAGCTAATGATGCTAACATACTCATATTGTTGACTGTCATCAAACAGCAACAAATTAGCAGTATTACCTGATACAATGGATTTAATGGGTTTCATAGATGGTTCCGGTAGAACTGCAGGCTCTGGCAATGATGGAACCGTGAGATGGCTTTTTAGAGAGAGATTTTTTAAACTCTTCCTTCTTAAAAGTTCCTCAACTTCTGAAATGAACAATAACAGTTGGGGGAAAATTGATAAATAGGAAAATTATCTTTTTTTAATATAAGGTCAGAAAACATTGACAAGAGTAACATAATCCATGTCATAATAAGTTAATCACCTCCATTATCTGAAGAGTCACTATATTTAATGGCCACTTCCTAATCCTCTGTGGTTGAACATTTGTGCTCATATATATAGCACTTTACATAATAATAATTTAGAGGCAAAAAATGATTATGAACAATAGTTTGCATTACTTACCAAGTCAATAAAATACAAAGAAGATATCCACAACTGAGGACCATTCTAAACGAACCTCACCAAAATACTAAGAAAAAATTAATATAATTGGTTAGAAAGCAGAGAATTTTAAAATGGCACAAAGCAACTAAATGCAGAAGACTGCTCCAGAGGTTACTATTCAAATAAATAACTTCTACAGCCTGATGAAAATCATTTAAGCATCTGCCGAGATGTCTAGCATTGCCACAACAAAAATTAGTTTAAGAAGGCAAAAAGATTTAATATTCGAGATACTGTTTTGCAGTACAAGTTTTAAGCATTGAAGAAAACACTGTGACTTAAATGATAGGAACATGTACTCAGATACATAGCATGTCTACACAATAATTTAGATAGGCAGAAATATCCAACATGATTGTGAATAATAGTTTGAATAATATCCAACAGACTTTTAAAGCATTGAGGCAAACACTGTGATTTAAATTATACAAAAAAGTGCTTGGGTATGTTGCTCATCTACACAGAATAATTATTTAGCATGTGCTAAAATAATGTTAACACGTGCTTTAATATTTGTAACACATGCTGAATTGAAGAGCTGTAGTAACTACAGAAATGAGTTCAATACTGCAACAGGAGGGAATTTTGTAAATACTGGTTTCCTGGTCATATTAAAACATCAAAATACGCTAAATATTTCAGAAAGTTTGTTTCACCTACCAGACTGCAATCACAATGGAGATGGTTTAGCTTCAACAAAGTTGAACGGTGCTCGGAATGCTAGAAACGAGAAGCAGAAGTGCTCTCAAGATCTGGACCAGAGTGAGGCCTACATGCCTTTTGTTGATGGTCAATAGTTTCGGTCGATTGTTGATTGATAATGACTTTGACCTATCAAAAACGATGCTTTTTGATCCGTGTCCCTCAGTACTTAATTATCAAGTAAATCATAGGCTATATATTTTTGTTATTAATATGATAAATTCACTCATGGCGATAACAATGGAGAGGTGAATGATTTTATACTGCTTCTTCCTTTAATATGCCATAAATGCGTATTTATGTTGTTTTTGCTTAATTTGATAATGCTGCGGGTCATTTGTTTTTTGTAATAGGATCACAGGTTCTGTTTTTTATCCTTCTGCTTTTTAGTTTTATGTGTAAATGAATTTGATATGGAAGAAAATCTTTCTCACATAAAATTTTATAAATTATAATCGCTCGGAAATGACAACGTTGTGGCCATGTTTATACAACGTTAGCACGATCTAATGTCGTTATCACCACAACTTTACCACATTTACAACTTTTTCCACCAAAGTGCCATGTGGCAATTACATGATGTGTTTGCTGGGTACATGTCTAGGATAGAATTCTTAGGAAAAGGTATGTCAACTAGTACAATAGTCAATTCATTTGAATTCTTGATTCCATATGTTGGATTAAAATTAGTTGAGTTTTTATATACTTTTTAATTTGTAAGCTAATTTTTGAGTTGGAGATGAAATACTTGATAGCGCTGATCAAATGGGGGTGGTTTTCTTTATGTAATATAAGAAGTTCAAATAGTCCCATGGGAAGAGGATTCATTTCTATGACATCTCTTTACCTGAGAGGATACTCGTTTCTTTTACTGCTCTTTCACACATGATTGATGGGACATGGTTCTTTCTTTGTTAATTACATGAATATTATTGTTCTCTATAAAGGCCCTTTATCCACATCTTGCTCTTTATTAAATAGCATTACACTTTGTCCCTTGCCTGCCCTCGTTAAAACAATATTATTTCAAAATGTTTGCTTCAGTGAATTTTGGGAATCACTTGCTAATTAACAATCCACCATGATAATTTTAACTGTAAACTGATTTAGGTTGGTGGGAGGCCCAAACTTTAGCCCTAAAGAAAGTAACTCCTCAATTTTGCGACATCATTGCTGATTTTATAGAGAAATCTCAAAATTTTAGTTACAAATTACCAGCGAGTATCTAAAAGTCCTAATATTTCTGAAAATAATCTTGTTTTAACTAAAGTGGACAAAGTTCTAAAATCCAGAGTCTCAACGCCATTTACACCAAATATTACGAAATCCTCTCCAAAATATATTCCAAATTTAATTTTCCCATGTAACACATCAAGAAAAATTAATTTTCTAATTGAAATCATTGCCATCAGAGAGCACATTGCTGATACTTGTTACCTGTCTTGTCCGTCTATTGAGATATAATGTTGGTCCTTCATTCTTGTCACCATAATTCTGATCACTTTTCATTCATTTCTGCGCATTGTCTTCACAGTTAGTTGTTTTCAAGTGACTCGGTTATGAATAGTGCTCAATAATCTCCAAAAAGGCTTACAAACTATTTGAATATGTTCAAATGATGTCTGCCTTTACTTCCCCACAGCATTCAAATTAAGATGCAAAAAATAATGCAGAATTATATGTAATGACTTATTGCGCAAATCCTTTGAGCATCAAATAATAACAGTAAACCAATTTATGGTATAATTAATTCATGTAGCTTCCAATAAATAAATAACTTTCATTTTATTTATTATTTATTTAATATAAATGCTGTAAGTTGGTATTAATACCAGGTGGCAATGGCTTAGGGGGATATAAAATTACAGTGGTTCCTCAAGATATGAATGCCCCCACATATGAATTATTGGAGATACTAGCGATTTGAGCAAGCGAGGCTTTGCTTTGAAATACAAGCAACATTTGAGATACTAGGAACGGCTGGCTGCACATGACCTACCAGTTTACTGCGCCTCATGCGTCTTGCATTATTCCACATATCCTCTCAGTGTGATTGTTTGCCTTGCTGTTGAAGCATCTTTAATAAGTTTTTCTAGGGCTTTGTGCAATTTGTGCATTTGAATACTTTATCACATTTCTTTTTATAACCATGGGTCCGAAGAAAGTGAGAGGAAAGTTCAGTGCTCAGAAGAAGATGATGCCTGTTGAATTAAAGCGTGAAATCACAGAAAAAAAATTAGCAAGGTGTGCGAGAAGCTGACTTGTCAAGGCAGTAGGTGCGTAATACTTCAACAATATGTACTCTGCTTAAACAGAAGGAATCAATAAAGGGTATAATGCCAGCTAAGGCGTTACAATAATTTCTAAGCTCCGGAGCTCTCTCCATGATAAGATGGAGAAACTGCTGATGGTTTGGGTGACGGAGAGTCAGCTTAAAGGCAATACAACAACACAGGGCATCATATGCAAGAAGGCACAAGCAATTTACGGTGATTTGCTAAATCAGACCCCGAGCACTTCCATGGACAAGGCATTGGAAGACTCATTAAATCCAGTCGAGGCTGGTTTCACAACTTAGGGAAAAGGACCGGAATTCACTCCATTGTCAGGTATGGTAAGGCAGCAAGTTCGGATGTGAAGGCAGCTGAGGATTATCTCAAAACTTTTTCCAAACTGATAGAAGCCATAAAACACATCCACCAGCAAGTCTTCAACTGTGACGAGACAGGGCTATTCTGGAAGAAGATGCTGAATAGGACTTGCATAATGGCAGAGGAGAAGATAATGCCAGGCCACAAACACATGATGAAAACAGATTCTTAATATATATCTTCTAGCTGAGCGAGAACTTCCTAACATTCCGATAAGTGCTTCAAAAAATTATGAAAAACTATCCACATGTATTTTATATACAGGATTTTTGCATCGTCCTAGCATCGAACACAGGACGTTCTCATTAGAAGTCATTAAAGTTTTAGATAGATCATGACCATATCTGTAAGCTGCTTTAAATTTGATTCTAAACCTATCCTGAAAGTATTATTTAGAAAATTTTCGAAAATCCCCACCATGTATCTTTATGGAGAAAATTGTGACTTTGGGGCCTTCTGGAATCGAATCCATGACACTGAGGTTCTATGTGTTTTTTCTGGAAGTTACACATTATGGCCAATACGTCGTAAACTTTTCAAGTCAGTGGCACTAGTGGAATATGGTTAGAATTTTGATCCCCTAAATATAAATCTATTTTAAATAGATGCTTCTCTGGATTCATTCATGTATATAGATAGATAGATAGAGAGGATACAAATTCACAGGCTTAACTGCAATTGTCATTGACTTGAAATTTTTAGGACGTATTGGAAATAACGTATAACTGACAGAAAAATTGATATTTTGAACCTCAGTGTCATGGGTTCGATTCCAGCGGGCCCCAAAGTCCCAATTTTTTCCCATTTAAATGCATTGCTTTGATTTTCGGGATTAAAAAAAAATACTTCCTGAATAGGTAAAGAATCAAAATTCAAGGAGCGTGTATATATGGTTATAATCTTTTGAAAATATTGATGACTTTCTCTGAAAAAATCCTGGGTTCAATGCTAGGACGATGCAAAAATCTGTCATTTAAAATACATTGAGATAGTTTTTCATTATTTTTTTTGAAGCACTTATCGAAATGATAGGAAGTTCTTGCTTATATGGAAGATGTATATTAAGACTATGGTCTAGAAAAAAAATAGATAAGACTGTACTGTTCGTGGATTCAATGCCAGAGCATATTACAATTTTTCACATAAGGAATATATGTGGAAAGTAGGACGTCGTTTCAAGCAGTTGCAGCAAATATTTCTCCTTGAATTTTTTAACATAGTTAAAAGTGGAGATCTGCTATTGTGCTGCATAGAAAGAATCGCAAGAAAGTCCCAGGTTCGATGCTGGGTGGTAAATATATCCCCCACATAAAATACACTTTGGTTGCTTTTCATTATTCTTTTATGCATTTGTGGAAATGATAGGAAGTTCTTGCTTAGCTAGAAGATCTATATTAAGATTCGGTTTAAGAAAAAAATTTAAATAAGACCATGCTGTTCCTGGGTTCGATGCCAGACTACATTAAAGTTTCTCACATAAGGAATATAAGAGAAAAGTAGGAAGTCGTTTAAGGCAGTTGCAACAAATATTTCTGCTTGAGTTTTCGCATATAGTTAGAGATGGTGATCCTTTGTTGTTCTACATAGAAATTATCATTGGGAAGACCCATGATCAATGCTGGATGGAGAAATTGTTGCGAATTTTAAGAATATTGTCCGTATTATGAATAGTATTATGAGTCCGGAGAAGCATCTATATATAATAGATACATGAATGAATCCGTAGAAGAAATTATATATAATAGATAAGGCTGTAAATGACTGAATTAATCATCCCTCTTTCAATAGGTCTGCTTCAAGTTGGGAGGCACTTTTAAATTTCATTCACATTTATGAATCTATTTGGGAATACCATTCAAACAAATCTGTTATAAATTAAGAAACGTCCTCAATCGATTGGAATTTATCTTCGTTCCATGTTCTCAATGTGTGGTTTGTTATTGTTCTCAGAATAGTATGGATATTTGTCAATTTTAATATTTTAATGAGGTCAATTTGATTCACATGTTGATCCCAAATTTTTATTTTAAACTCTGATGCTGTATGTCACTTTATTATTGCTTTTTATGTTTGGTTGCTCTCGAGCTGTGTATAATTGATGTCCATTAATGATTGACTGAGTGAATTTGTACAATTCCCCAAAATTGAAAAGTTTTAGAGTTGTACTAGTATCTTGAAATGTTCAATGTATTTTTCTTGCATTGAATTACTTTTTTAATCCATAACTGTATTAAATCAACTTAAAATAACTATTACTGATCAAGTATGAAATTCAGAACTATATTTTTAATATGGCAACTAAAGACCAGCTAATAAAATTCTTTATAAATCTACAACTAGTTGTAAATGGAACGTTTGAATTTAGATGCACTCATGGTAAAACTGATTTCTCTTCTTCTTTGCTATTTTTCTATTGTTTCTCTTTCAATAGAAGCTTTTTTATAACATTAGCTACCATCATAGAAGTTTAAGAAGGTATTCCAATAAAATTAGTTTTGATTCTAGACATTTCTTTAAATGCCCAAAATAGAATGCCTTAGGACTGGAATTTTCATTTCGTTCAATAAATATTTATTAATCCTATCTTCTATTTGGTAATTCTTGACATCACTGAAGGCCTAGGTAACTCCTGAAAAGTATCTATTGTGATATTAGATTAACATGTAGTTGAAAGAAAACAGCTATGATATTCTAATAAATAAAACTATAGTATTTCTCAAGGTAGGGGTGAAAATTAGCCGTTTAAAATACATTGGGTTGTTTTTTAAAATTTTTTTCATACACCTATCGAAATGATAGGAAATTCTTGCTTATATGGAAGATGTATATTAAGCATAGGTTTTTGAAAAAAATGTAGATAAGACCGTACTGTTTCTGGGTTCGATGCCGGGGCACATTAAAATTTCTCTCATAAGGAATATAAGGGAAAAATAGGACGTCATTTGAGGCAGTTGCAGCCAATATTTCTGCTTTAATTTTCACACATGGTTAAAGGTGGTGATCTTCTTTAGTGCTGCATAGAAAAGTATTACCAGAAGGACCCGGGTTCGAAGCCAGGCTGTAAATATATCCCCCATTTGAAATACATTAAGTTAGTTTTCATTATTTATTTTGATATACTTATTGAAATAATAGGGGGTTTATGCTTAGATAGATATTAAGACTCGATTTAAGAAAAAAAATTAGATACGACAATGCTGTTCCTGGGTACGATGCCAGAGCACATTATAATTTCTCACATCTATTATATATAGATGCTTCTCCGGATTCATTCATATATATAGATAGGTATATAGATAGGTATATAGATAGATAGGATACAAATTCACAGCCTAAACCACAAGCGTGATTGATTTCAAATTTTTACTGCGTATTGGCCATAACAATTAACCGCCAGAAAAATTGTGATTTTGATCCTCAGTGTCATGGGTTCGATTCCAGAGGGCCCCAAAGTCACGATTTTTCCCGTTTAAATGCATTACTTAGATTTTCGGGAAGTTTTAAAAAATACTTCCCGGATAGGTAGAGAATCGAAACTCTAGGAGCCTTTATATATGGTCATGATCTATCGAAAACATAAATGAGTTTTACAGAAAATAACCTGGGTTCGATGCTAGGTCAGTGCAAAAATCGGCCGTTTAAAATGCATTGTGGCGATTTTTAAGATTTTTTTTGGACCCTTTCCCAATGTCATGGAAACTTGAAATTCGGCATGGAGTTGTAGATCATAAATATATTTCCTAATCAAATTTTACATATTCACTGATGGTCCTTGGTTCGATCCTAGAGAGCCATTTACATTCCTCTATGCATTTCTTATGGAGATAACAGAATTAGGTTTTAGGTACTTACCGGCATGATATCGACTTTAAACTTTGTATGAAATAAGATTAAGTCCTAATAAATCATACTAAGCATTTACAATTACCAAAATTTCCTGGGTTCGACACCAGGCGTCTCTACAATCAGTAAATTATCCGATTTTTAAGAATTAATTTGAACCCCTTCCCAATAATATTTAAACATGAAATTAGTCATATAGATAGAGAACATAGATACATTTCAAAATCATGTTTTAGATTTCCTAAATAGTCCTTGGTTCGAATCATGAGAGCCATCTACCTTCGTGAAAAGTAGGACGTTGTTTCATGCAGTTGCAGTCAATAATTCTGCTTGAATTTTCACACATAGTTAGAGATAGTGATCTTCTGTTGTGCTGCATAGTAAGTTCACCAGTAAGACCCGGGTTCGATTCCAGACGATGCAATTTCAGCAAATTTTTAAGAAAAATTTTAATCCTTTTTTTTTTTTTGAGGACAGTCCCGATATGATGCCGATATGAAATAAGTATTGCTGATCTGCTTGCAGTATGCAAGCTACATTTTACTCATAAGGAATATATGTGAAAAGGAGGATGTCGTTTGAGGAAGTTGCACCAAATATTTTAGCTTGAATTTACACACATAGAGATAGAGATGCTCTGTTGTGCTGCTGAGGAAGTATGACCTGAAAGACCCGAGGTCGATGCCAGATGATTAAGTTGCAGCGAATTTTTAAAATGTTTGTAATTCTTTTTTTTTTCTTTTGAGGACCGTCCCAATATGATGCCAATATGAAATTAGTTTTGTTGATCTGCTTGCAGTATGCAAGCTACATTTTCCTCATATATATATATGGATACATGGATGAATCCGGAGAAGCATCTATATCTATTACATATAGATGCTTCTCCGGATTCATTCATATATTCATATAGATAGATAGATAGATAGGATACTAATTCACAGGCTAAACCACAAGCGTCATTGACTTGAAAATTTTACGACGTATTGGCCATAACATGTAACCACCAGAAAAATTGCGATTTTGAACCTCAATGTCATGGGTTCGATTCCAGAGGGACCCAAAGTCCCGATTTTTTCCATTTAAATGCATTGCTTTGATTTTCCGGAATTTTTAAAAAATACTTCCCATATAGGTAGAGAATCAAAATTCAAGGAGCGTGTATATATGGTCAGGATCTATCGAAAGCATTAATGCATTTTACAGAAAATGTCCTGAGTTCGATGCTAGGACGATGCAAATATCGGCCGTTTAAAATACATTGAGGTAGTTTTTCATTATTTTTTTTCATATACTTATAGAATTGATAGGAAGTTTTTGCTTATATGGCAGATGTATATTAAGCATAGGTTTTTGAAAAAAAATTAGAAAAGACCGTACTGTTCCTGGGTTCGATGCCGGGGCACATTAAAATTTCTCTCATAAGGAATATAAGGGAAAAGTAGGACGTCATTTGAGGCAGTTGCACCTAATATTTCAGCTTGAATTTTCACACATGGTTAAAGGATGTGATCTTCTTTAGTATTGCATAGAAAATATTACCAAAAAGACCCAGGTTCGATGCCAGGTGGTAAATATATCTGCCATATAAAACACATTGGTAAGGTTTTTAATTATTTCTTTCATGCACATATCGATATAATAGAGTGTTCTTGTTTAAATAGAAGATGTATATGTAAAAACCCAGGTTCAAGAAAAAATAGATACGACCATGCTGTTCCTGGGTTCGATGCCAGAGTACATTAAAATTTCTCTCATAAGGAATATAAGGGAAAAGTAGGACGTCATTTGAGGGAGTTGCAGCCAACATTTCTGCCCGAATTTTCACACATTGTTAGAGATGGTGATGTTCTGTTGTACTGCATAGTAAGTATGACCTGAAAGACAGGGGTTCGATGCAAGATGATTAAGTTGCAGCGAATTTTAAGAATATTTTTAATCCTTTATTTTTTCTTTAGAATACCGTCTCTATATGATGCCGATATTAAATAAGTGTTGTCGATCTGCTTGCAGTATGCAAGCAACATTTTACTCGTATATACATACGAGTAAAATGTAGCTTGTATACTGCAAGCACATCGACAACACTAAATTCATATCGGCATCATTTCGGGAAGGTCCTCAAAAGAAAAAAAAGGATTGAAAATATTCTTAAAATTTGCTGCAATTTAATCATCTGGCATCGAACCCCTGTCTTTCAGGTCATACTTACTGTGCAGCACAACAGAAGATCACCATTTATAACTATGTGTGAAAATCAAGCAGAAATATTGGCTACAACTGCCTCAAACGACGTCCTACTTTTCACATATATTCCTTATGTGAGAAATTTTAATGTGCCCCGGCATCGAACCCAGGAGCAGTACGTTCTTATCTAAATTTTGTTCTAAATATTAGTCTTAATATATATCTTCCATATAAGCAACAACTTCCTATGAATTCGATAAGTGCATCAAAAAAAATTATAAAAAACTACTGCCATGTATTTCAAATGACAGATTTTTACATCGTCCTAGCATCGAACCCAGGATGTTTTCCGTGAATGTCATTTATGTTTTCGATAGATCATGACCATATATATAGGCAGACTCCTTGAGTTTTGATTCTCTACCTATCCGGAAAGTATTTTTTTTTAATTCCCGAATATCAAAGCAATGCTTTTAAATGGGAGAAATCGGGACTTAGGGGCCCTTTGGAATCGAACCCATGACACTGAGGATCAAAATCGCAATTTTTCTGGCTGTTACACGTTATGGCCAATACTTCGTAAATTTTCAAGTCAATGGCGCTTGTGGTTAAGCCTGTGAATTAGTATCCTATCTATCTATCTATCTATATCCTTGAATGAATCCGTAGAAGCATCTATATATATATATATAATAGATATATTTTATGTTTTTGATTTCCCTATCCTTCAGGGATATAGCTGAAAATATTTTCTAATCTGTATCATAAGTAATTTGAAATTCCCGCCATACGTTTCAAATAATAGAGACGCCTGGTGTCAAACCCAGGATCTTTTGGAAAATGTGAATACATATAGCGCTCTGTTGGAAACAAAACTTTCGGAATTGAAATTTTGAAGTCGATATCTTACCGGATAGGACCTTAAATAAGACTTTGTTATCCCCATTTGAAATGCACAGAGTAATGTGAATGGCTCTCTGGGATCAAACCAAGGACCATCAGGGTAACGATAAACAACGTATATATATAAATACGAGTAAAATGTTGCTTGCATACTGCAAGCACATCGATAACAAAAGTTTTTGTTCGGCATCACATAGAGTGAGTCCTCAAAAGAAAAAAATGGATGGAAAATATTTAATTTCTTAATTTCCGCTGCAATTTGTTCATCTGGCATCGAACCCAGGTCTTCCCAGTCATACTTACTATGCAGCACCATAGAAGATCACCATCTGTAACTATGTGTGAAAATTCAAGTAGAAAATTAACTGCAACTGCCTCAAACGACGTCCTACGTTTCCCTTATATTCCTTATGAGAGAAATGTTAATGTGCTCTGGCATCGAACCCAGGAATAGTACGGGCTTAAAAAATTTTTTATCGGTGTTATCTAAATTTTTTCTAAAACCAATTCTTTTCATACATTTTCCAGCCGAGTACGAAGTTCCTATCATTTCGATAAGTTCATCAAAAAAATAATGAAATACTATACCAATGTATTTTAAACGGGAGACATATTTGCCTCCCGGCATCGAACCCGGATCTTTCTGGTAATACTTCTTATGCAACATAATAGAAGATCACTATCTCTAACTATGTGTGAAAATTCGAGCAGAAATATTGGCTGCAACTGTCTCAAACTACGACTTACTTTTCCCTTATATTCCTTATGAGAGAAATGTTAATGTGCTCTGGCATCGAACCCAGGAATAGTACGGGCTTATGAAATTTTTTTCTGAAACAAATTCTTAATATATATCTTCTAGCTGAGCGAAAAGTTCCTTACATTCCGATAAGTACATCAAAAAAATTAATGAAAAACTATCCCCATGCATTTTAAATGCGGGATTTTTGCATCGTCCTAGCATCGAACCCAGGACGTTCTCATTAGTAGTCATTAATGTTTTTAATAGTTCTTGACCATATCTGTAAGCTCCTTGAATTTCGATTCTCTACCTGTCCGGGAAGTATTATTTAAAAATTTTTGAAAATCGCCACCATGTATCCTTATGGAGAAAATCGGGACTTTGGGGCCTTCTGGAATCGAACCCATGGCACCGAGGTTCAATGTCGGCTTTTTCCTGGAGGTTTCACGTAATGGCCATAACGTCGTAAAAATTTCAAGTCGGTGCCACTTGTGGAACATGGTTAGACATTTGATCCCCAGTGTATCTATTATATATAGATGCTTCTCCGGATTCATTCATATCTATTATATATAGATGCTTCTCCGGATTCATTCATGGATATACCTATATAGATAGATAGATAGATAGATAGATAGATAGATAGATAGGATACTAATTCACAGCCTAAACTAGAAGAGTCATCGACTTGAAATTTTTACGACGTATTGGCCATAACGTATAACCGCCAGAAAAATTGCGGTTTTGAACCTCAGTGTCATGGGTTCGATTCCAGAGGGCCCCAAAGTCTCGATTTTCCCCATAAGAATACATGGCGGGGATTTTAGAAAATTTTTTTGAGGAACTTCCCGGAAAAGGAGAGAGTTGAAATTCGAGGGATCGCTAGAAGCCGTGCATATCCAACGAAAATCAAAAAGACATCGTCGAATATGGTCCATGGTTCGATGCTAGGTCGGGGCAAAAATCGGCCGTTTAAAATGCATTGTGGAGAATTTGAAGATTTTTTTTGGATCCTTTCCCGATAACATGGATACTTGAAACTCGGCACGTGGTTATATATTTTGAATATATTTCATAATTAAATTTTACATGTTCGCTGATGGTCCTTGGTTCGATCCCAGAGGGCCATTTGCACTTCTCAATTCATTTCTTACGGAGATAACGGAAACACAATTTAGGTACTTCCCGGCATGTTATCGACTTCAAACTTTGCATGATAGAAGAGCAAGTCTTTACAAATCAAACTGTGCATTCCCATTTATCAACTTGTCCTGGGTTCGACACCAGGTGTCTCTGCAATCAGAAGTTGATCCGATTTTTAGGAATTATTTTGAAAACTTTCCCAATAATATAGAAACTTGAAATTCGGCATCTAGATAGAGATCATTACTAACTTTCAGAAACATGTTTTAGATTTTCAAGATCGTCCTTGGTTCGAATCCAGAGAGCCATTTACATTTGTGAAAATTAGAACGGCTTTTGAGGCAGTTTTAGCCAATATTTCTGCTTGAATTTTCTCACATAGTTAGAGATGGTGATCTTCAATTGTGCTGCATAGTAAGTTCACAGTAAAGACCCGGTCCGATGCCAGACTGTGAAATGTCTGAGAAATTTAAGAAAAATTTCAATCCTTTTTTTTTTCTTTTGAGGACCGTCCCAATATGATGCCGATATGAAATTAGTATTGCCGATCTGCTTGCAGTATGCAAGCTACATTTTACTCGTATACCTATATAGATAGATAGGATACAAATTCACAGCCTAAACTACAAGCGTCATTGATCTGAAATTTTTATGACATATTGGCCATAACGTGAAACCCCCAGGAAAAAAGAGACTTTGATCCTCAGTGTCATAGGTTCGATTCCAGAGGGCCCCAAAGTCCCGATTTTTCCCGTTTGAATGCATTGCCGTGATTTTCGGTAATTAAAAAAAAATACTTTCCGGATAGGTAGAGAAGTAAAACTCAAGGTGCCTATATTTATGGTCTTGGACTTTCGAAAACATCAATGACTTTTACAAAAGTTATCCTGGGTTCGATGCTAGGACGATGCAAAGATCTGCCCTTTAAAATACATGGGAGCCGTTTTTCATTATTTTTTTAGATGCACTTATCGAAATGATAGGATGTTCGTGCTTGGCTGGAAGATGTATGGTACGAATAAGTTTTAGAAAAAAATTTTCATAAGACCGTGTTGTTCCTGGGTTCGAAGCCAGAGCACAATAACGTTTCTCTCATAAGGAATATAAAGGAAAAGTAGGACGTCATTTGAGGCAGTTGTAACCAATATTTCTGCTTGAATTTGCATACGCGGTTAGAGATGGTGTTTTTCTGTTGTGCTGCATAGAAAGTATTGCCTGAAAGACCCGGGTTCGATGCCGGGCGGTAAAAATATCCCCCATATATAATACTATGGGGCATCTTTTCATAATTTTTTTATGCATTTATCGATATGTAAGGGAGCTCTTGCTTAGATGGAAGATGTATATTAACACTTTGTTTAAGAAAAAAAATAGATAAGACCATGCTGTTCCTGGGTTCGATGCCAGAGCACATTATAATTTCTCAAATAAGGAGTGTATGTGAATAGTAGGACGTCGTTTGAGGTAGTTGCACCTAATAGTTTTGCTTAAATTTTCACACATAGTTTGATATGGTTATCTTCTGTTTTGCTGCACCAGGAAGACCGGGGTTCGCTGCCAGGCGATTAAATTGCAGCGAATTCTACGAATATTTTGAATTTTTTTTTCTTTTGATGTCCGTCCCGATATGATGCCGATATGAAATTAGTGTTGTTGATCTGCTTGCAGTATGCAAGCAACATTTTACTCGTATATATATAAGTATATCCGGAGAAGCGTCTATATATAATAGATATATAAATATGTACATAAAAATATCAAAAAATTCTAATTTTAGGGACTCCTGGTGTCCAACCCAGGACCTATTGGATGATGTGAATAGACATCATAAATTGGTAGGACTTGAACATAATTAACGCAAATTTTGAAGTCGATATCATACCAGGAAGGACCTAAAATAGGATTCCGTTATCCCCATTAGATGGACCGTTCAACGGCTTATAGTAAATATATTCATGATCTCTATCTAAGTGTCGAGTTTCAACTTTCCATCTTATTGGGAAAGGGTTTAAAAAAATCTTCAAAATCGCCATAATGCATTTTAAATAGGAGAATATTTGCCCTGACCTAGCGTCGAACTAAGGATAGCCTTCAAAGATGTCTTTTTAATTTTCATACGCACGGTTTCCCATGATCCCTCGAATTCCATATCTCAATCCCTTCAATTTGCCGGGAAGTGCCTCAAAAAGCTTTTCGAAAATCCCCTCAGTGTATACTCATGGAAGAGATCGGGACTCCGGGGCCTTCTGGCATCGAACCCATGACACTGAGATTCGAAATCGCCTTTTTTTCTGGCGGTTACACCGTGGAAGAAGGAGGATGCGTTCTCAATGACCGTAGTCTCCTCCTTCCTCTATGGGTACTCGTTATAGCCAGTCCATATAGTATAGCCAGTACATGTACGAGGGTTGTCCAGAAAGTAAGTGTACTGACGCTCTCACTGCCGGAGGGATTTTATTTTTGGCATGTTGGATACTCTGCCGTGTAGCCTGATTCCTCTTCTCCACAACAAGACTGATTTAATTTCAGTACGTTGAGAACTGTCGATGCGACAATAAGTTTCGTGAAAAATGTCAACCCAATCTCCCGCCAAGTGCGAAATACGCGGAGTCATACGTTACCTTGTTTGGAAGGGAAAAACTCCGTTTGAGGTTTATAATGAGGTAAAAACTGCATATGATGATAAAGCTATGAATCGTACTAGTGGGTTCAAGTGGTGTCGCGAGTTTAAAAACGGTCGTACGTCTGTGCATGATGATCAGAGGAGCGGAGGATCTTCAATTGTGACTGACGAAATTATGGAAAAAATCGAAGATGCGCTCCGTGACGATCGCAGATTGACTGTGGATGAACTTTCTGCGATGTTTTCACAAATATCCAGATCTCTGCTACACAAAACCATCACAGAAACCCTCGGAAATCGGAAACTGTGTGCGAGGTGGGTCCCAAAACAGCTGACAGACCAACACAGGTTGAATCGAGTGGAGGCCGGGCCGGGCGAAGGAACTGCTCGCCTCGTTTTAATGGGATGTCCTGAACCAACCCGCGTATTCCCTGACCTAGCATTTTCAGATTACTATCTTTTATCCTCCCTGAAGCTACACATGGGTGGAAAATGATTTTCGACCAATGAGGAGGTGAAGGTGGAGGTGGAGAAGTAGACGAAGGGTTTGGCGGGAAACTACTACGAGGAAGGCATCAAAAAATTAATACCCCGGTTCACCATTTGCATTGAGAGGAATGGTGACTATGTCGAATAATAGCTTACATATGTACTAATGTAACCAGGTAATTTTTTTGTTCAAATAAAACTTTTTGTAACCTTCAAAAATTCAGTACACTTACTTTCTGGACAAGCCTCGTAGTATAGCCAGTACATATAGTATAGCCAGTATACATAAGTACACAGTATACATAGTATAAAAGCATACCCAACCTAGCGTCAGAGTCGCTCACATTTTGTGACAGTTTTATAGATATAAACCCGCTTCGCTCCGCCCGCTACACCCCAGGAACTGTTCATTACACCGTATTTACCGAATATTTCATGCACATAATGAGATTTCCCAAAATAGGCGTTCCTGCTAAGGGTTACATTCCTTTTAATCCATTTCGAAAGCGAAAAATTTCACTTCGGTGTCACGTTCCCGCCATTTATGAAATCATAAGCATAATGGTCATAAGATTTACGGTACGGACCTATCGCAATGAACTTTGCGTTACATTAATCACGCGTAGTTGAGAGGGAGGACATGGGAAACTAATTATTAGAAAAACTGATGTGACCAACACCTGATTTTTTGCAAATGAAAGAGCTTCATTATAAGTGTGCAGAGTGCAGCTAATACGTTTTGAAAATCCGAGACGTCGAGTTTATAAAATTTAGAGTGAGGAGCACTCATTATTATGAGTCCTAGATTCGCAGTTTCTGCGATGAAAAAATATTTATCAAAAATGTGCAAAACGCAGCAAAAAGAAGATGTGTTTTGAGGGAATGTCAATGCATAGAAAATAAACCTCCGACACCACATCGATATATGACTACAAAATTGCACCTAATGGTTTTTAGCCATTGTTACGTTAAATTTGTAAACGAAACCTCGAATGACATTTTTTAAAGTTCACCGCGAAGAAGATCACATCACATCGAAAATTGCATCGATACGTCGTTCGTTCTCCAATGCCCATCGAGGAAGCACATCCGCGGGGAGGCCGGCAAACAAGGAGACCATACATTTAGGCAGGTTAACGCTCGTCCCGGGTTCGAGGCCCGGCTTATAGGATTTGTATAGCTAGGGAATGGTTCCCTGTGCATGTTGCGTGTGTGTTATTAATAAAAATGCAAAAAAGCGATAAAATAAAAAAGGGTTATTTGGAGGAATTAAAAAGTTAAAATTTGGCCATAAAATACGGCATTATTATTATTATGTACTTTTGTTCGCTTTACCATTCCACAGTTCAACGCGGGGGAGTTTTATTAAAGCAGTTTCCCCGGCCTACTGAATGGTCGAAGGAAGACGTTTCTGCAGACACCCTTCTGCCGTTCGGAGTCATGTTGCCCTTCTGCCATTCATCTCATGCTTTTCAGGGAAGGAGCTCACGATGCTCGGTATCATACTGGGAAGGTCCTAGGACAAGACTCCATTATCCCCATATAAATGCATAGGGTAATTTAAATGGCTCCCTGGGATCGAACCAAGCACCACTAGGGAAACTTTAAACAGCTTACATAAAATATATTCGTAGTATCTAATTATACAGTTTAAATTGAGGGGTGAACAATATACCTGTGAGGCATTTGAGGGAGGGAAACCCCTCGGAAAACCTCCCTCTGACAGAAGTCAAGACATATACATAATACAAAATTTACAAATACTATCCCATCCCATTAAAACATTAAGAGAACTAAATTAACAGCTATTAAAATTTATAATTCACAGTCTCAGGCGTCGTTTTGTGGAAATCCATCTCGTAGAAATGAAGAAAAGGTTCTCACAGATTTATTTGAAAAACACGACCAGGTTTCAACGAGCAATCGCCATCATCAGGTGAAAAAGCAATACCCGTAAACATATGTATACTAAAGAAAGACTAGCGGAAAAACCATGAAATAGGAAAAGGTGAACAATGGAAGAGGGAAGGGGAAATGGAAAAGGGAGGTGGTGAGTTTAGGGGTAAGGATGCGGAAGTGCAGGTAGAGGAACACTATCAGTGGGTGGTAGGATGCATTTAATCAGTGGAGAGTGGGAGGGGAATAGGTGCTCGTTCACAACAGAAAATTTCGCGGAATTGATGTGAGAAAGAATTTCAAACTGTTCCAGGAAGTTGAGTCTCTGGCCTCTGTTGGAAAAATGCAAAATTTCGGTTCAAAGTCTGAGGAATGGTTGTTCTCCAGAAGGTGCTTGGCAAAATGCGAATATGTGGCTTGATTAATAAAACATCTTTTATGTTCGTTAGCTCTGATGGAGAAATTGCGCCTACCCGATACACACAGCCTTTACAGTCCTTAAATTCGCCTTGAAGGTACGCACTTGGGAAGGAAACGGCTCAAATATACCTGCAGGGAGAGCGTTCCATTGATTCTATTTGGGAATGAGAATTTAGCAATATTAGTCCTTTGAGAGGGAGGTTCAATTTTATAACTATGGTCTTTCCTGCTTAAATAAGTGGGGCTCATAATTCTTCTCTTAACATCTGCTGTCTTGCCTGAATAAGCGTTGTATAAGCTTCCTAACCTGTAAACTTTCCTTCTGTTTTCTAAAGTTTCCCAACCTAGCTTTTCTAACATTTCTGTTACAATTGCAGTTCTTTTGAAGTTATTCTTAATATATCGTGCGGCTGTTCTCTGTACCATCTCAACTTCTTTAATCAGTCCTACTGCTTGTGGATCCCAAACCGTTGCGCCATATTCCAATATTGGCCTAACTAATGATTTGTACGCCATTTATTTTGAGTTTAGACTTCCTTTTCCCTATACCCTCATAATGAAGTGCAATGCAACCTTTAGATACTATATTGCTGATATGAGTTCCCCGCTGCGGATCCTTCGTTAGCGTTACTCCGAGATACTTACATTCGTATTTTTCCACCAATAAACTACCATTTTACATGTACCCCCATTGCTAGACATTCCTACTTCTATGAAATCTAATCAGATTTGTTTTTCCTGTATTTAGCTCCATTCTGTTTAAGTCAGCCCATTGAACAGTTTCGTCTATATCCGTTTTTAACAGAATGCAAACATCTGTACTCTCTATTTCTATGTAAATTAAGCAGTCGTCTGCAAACAACCTGATCTTGCAATTCAGTCATACCGTCAAATCGTTAATATATATTAAAAACAGCAATGCTCCAAGGACACTTCCCTGAGGAACGCCTGACGCTATTTCCAATTCTCAAGGAAATGTATTTCCCACCCTTACCCTTTTTTGTGCGTTGATATAAAAATTCATCTATCCATCTAACTACTCTTTCGTCTGTTCCCATTTTAGCCATTTTTTCAATTAACAGTTCATGATCTACCTCGTCGAATGCTATCGAAAACTCGACTACCAAATCAACGGCATCCATCTGTTTCCCAACGACTCGGCGATATCCTGCCTAAATGCCGGTAGTTGCGTTTTTGAATCTCAAAAGTTGCGAATGTAATTAGCCACTAACTTCTCCATCTGTTTAGCGACCACCCTTGTTAAATTAATCGGCCTGCAATTATTTATGTTTGAGAACCTCTTTTGTGAATCGGTACTGCGCACATCCAATCGGACGGTACTTTTCCATTATTTAATGATATCGTGAATAAGATACGGAGGCCTCTCCTCCTATCTGTAAAGCCTCGCCTGCAGTTCCATCCGGCCCAGAGGACTTATGATTTTGGATACTTTTTATGTTCTTAAAGATCTCGCTATCTCTAATCTCAATATACTCGAAACCGTTCCTAGTTGTCGTGACCTCTCCTCATCGGCATCTGTATATTGGTTCACAAACCAACTGTTAAAGGCTTCAGCTTTTCCTTGGTCATCATTTACTATTTTCCCGTTTAAGTTTAAATTTATCACTTCGTCCCGCCTTCTCTTCAGGTATTTATACAGATTCCCCCACCCATTGTTTTCCAAAGATTTCTCTAAAAACTTGTCTTTGGTCCCAAGGAAAAACGGTCTTAAAAAAAGTCTGACGTTGGAAATCGAACCAGGCTGCCTTAACCATCTAGGCTACCTAGATTGAATTACGGCCAGAACATTTTAACAAGCCGTTTTAGGGAACTTTGAGCGCAAGGGCTAGTGTAGTTTCGTCCGACTGAGCGGCGAAACTACGCTTGCCCTAAGTACTTATCCACCATCCTAAGCATCCACCACCTGAGGTGGGTTCCCCTCTTTACACCTTTCTCCCGTAATAACTTCTTACACGCTTCTTTGTACTTGTTTTGATATTCCTCCCCTCTATGCCTTTGATGATGAAGTCTCCTAATCTTTCTCTTCAGCTTCTTAATTTCGCGGTTTTAATACTCTGGGTGTGGGTTGTTAATAAGAAATATTTTGGGAACGAACCAATCGATCGAATAAGATTAATTTGAAATATCCCGTATTTCATCGATGCTATTGATACTTATTACTTCTGTGCCGGTCCTTACGTTTCCATGGTATCGAGAAGGGGTTCAAAATAAATATTAAAAATCGCCGCAATCTTATCTTATATATCTATACAAATGGATGTATGTTCCAGATAATCTCGAAAATCAGATGTTCAAACTTTTTAAATAATTAAACGTCTTTATTCAAAAAAGTGATTTATTCGTTTGCTTTTTTAAGTGCTCCCTCTTCATATTAATTTACTATCCTTCTGTTATTGGTGTTTTTTTCTATTCTGGCATTTCGATTACTCTTGTGGTATTTGTCCGTGTTTATGTTGCTTATTTTAGTATTGAGTCAGCTCCCTAATACACTTACTTTCCGAAAAGAATACTTCGGATGTTATTAGAGTGATATATAATTTATTTCTATCATTTATGTTAAATGTTTGATTCATTTGTGCCCTTGTACCT
Source organism: Sympetrum striolatum (assembly GCA_947579665.1). Classification (NCBI taxonomy): domain Eukaryota; kingdom Metazoa; phylum Arthropoda; class Insecta; order Odonata; family Libellulidae; genus Sympetrum; species Sympetrum striolatum. Next base: position 113,595,958 of record OX388343.1, on the reverse strand, counting down.
TTATGAAAATGTAGCTTTAAACGTGGTTCCACTTATCCTTATGTGTTATTAGAATATATTTTTTTATTTTCTCAGTTGAAAAAAATTTTCATTCAAAGTATACGAGATTGAATATTGAGTTAATGCGGTTTTGCAGACCTCATTCTAACTTTAATTTCTTCGCATATTGGATTGAAAAGTCTGGTATTTGTTATCTATCATTACTTTTGAAGCATGTGTTACGATTAAGGTTGTTACACTGGTATTTATGACATTTAGTATATCTTTAAAAATGGATGTATGTATGTATAGATGTCGCAAAATTTTAATATAATTAAATGTCTTCCCGACGTCAACCACTCGCCCCCACAGACATCTTCGCCTCACTACATATATTTTTTTTTTAAACTTTGAAATGGTCCGCACTAACGTACCAGTGCGAAACATTCGTAGTGGATAAGTTTCAGCTGATCATAAAGAAGGTAGACAGCGCATCCGTGGTACCGTCTGATTTATATCTAGCGCTGATTTTTCCGGCAATCACTTGGTAATACATATAAGAAGCAAGATTTTCCTTATCACTCTTCATAAAAACTCTAATGCAGAACACGATATACACAATTCATGCACATGATGTGGATGGCCTCATCGTTTGCACCATCTATTCCGGCACACCTACAGATCGCCTTTTAAAGCAACTGACAAATCTTTTCCAGCCCTCCGTTGAATAGAGAGGATTGTACAGGCAGTCGTTATCTTCTTCACTGTCACTAGAAAATGGAGGTTTATGTACTCTGGGGTTTCCCCGGTAGCACCCCATTCTGCCACGCCCCATCTTACCCCCCGTTCCGCCCCTCTGTTTGATTTTTAGATTTATTTTATTTAAACATTTGATTCTACCGAAACTCAAATAACTATTGATTATACATAATTAACTTAATGCAGAAGTATTACGATGAACTACCAGTTACATGCACCTCGATTCCGATTTGATTTATCAGAAAATCGATATAATCAATACGATTTACAATATTTTCGAATCGGGTTTTGAAATCCGATTCAGATTCGATATTCTTGCAACTGCATCCGATTTTTTTCCGATTCGATTTTATTCTGATTCCGATGCGATTCAATGTGAATCGATTCATCTTCAAGTATCGGATACCAGATGGCAGTACCGTAGTATTCCAATTAATATGATTTGGACTATTTGGATTATATTATTTTCAATACTAGGATACGAGATGGCACTACTCGCAGTACCGCTGATTGCTGTTGCAGAAGCACTAGCCATGACAATTATGTCATGGTATTTAACCTAAAATGCTATGTAAAGGAAAATTATAAATTAATTTACGTTATTCAGTATTGATACTAGATTCGTCAATATAAAAGTATTTAAAATAATTTTTGAAAGTAGATGACGAACATGATGTATATCCTTCGCATCCAATTCCTGGAACTCTCATACAGTCCTTTATGTTAATCTATAAACATACATTGTTTTTAAGTATTATCTGTTGTTATTTCCTTTCTTCCTTTTAACGATATGTAAATGTTCATATGTAATAGCTTTTGCTGAATCAATTAGGACTTTTTATACTAGTAATTTGCGGCAGTAATAAGTATACGAAATCGCGGTTCAAGAATTCTCATCACGTGACTTCAATATCCAATAGAATTCCAGGAATTCGATACTAATGTTATTACGATATGAATACTTTATACTGATTTTATCATAATTAATTCCGATTCCGATACTAGACGATTAGAATCGATTTCAGCAATACAATTTTTAAAGTGAATCGATTCATGGAAACCGATTCGAATCGACTTCGCTGAATCTATTTCCTGCTCCCAATTCCTCACCCATCTCTACTGTAAATTAGTCGTAGTGTTCTGAAACACAGAGTAGCCCGGAATGGCGGCAATTGCTTGCGCACTAGTTTGGCATATCAATCCGATGTAATTGAGTCGTTTGTCTTATTCATAAGCAATAATTGGGCTGAAAACTCCAGTATCGTGTTTCGCCACTCTACCCCGTTCTGCCCTACGTTCCCATACACAGGGGAAGGTGAAGAAGCCGAGAAGGGTAAAAGTATTGAGGTGGTTTCTCAAACAGAATGGATGGGATTGTGTTATAGAACAGGTATTCATCTGTTAGGTTTTTAATTTTTTTTCTCCTTTATGCTCCAAAGTGTCCAATCATCCATTTGTTTCTATGTGGAGTAGTTGAGCCGAAAAATCTATGCTGAGTCTTGTTTCCGGTTGGCGGTTCTTCCGGTTTGAAGGCAGTGAGTTTTCTGGCTCTTGTCTGCAAGGATTATCCGGTTTTCCCACACACCACGCTGGTCGTTGCATTATTATCGAAGGTCTTACACCATGCTAAGGTGGACCGGATAGGCACACTGGGTGTATTTTGTCCTTCTTGTAGCTCTCCGCAGGTGTTTGGTCACTGGTTGCCATCTGGAAGTATATTTGCTGTGAGATAGGCTTCTGCAAAAAGGAATTCTCCCGCTCCATGAGAAAAAGATTGAGGTAGTTTTTGGTGTTGGGCATGAGTTATGGAATGCTGCTGATTTGTGGAGTGGCTACTCCTCCCACCCAAATTTAACACAATGCGAAAAAATTCGTTACATCAGATTGTCAAATAGCGTACCAGGGAAATCAGTATTTTAGATTCTTACTATTAATTCCGAGCGAACAACAATCACATCAATTTCCAATTTTAGAATTAGATATATATCCGACAAACTGTTGGCAATAAGATGTTCTTAGCAATGATAGAATTCCACTGATAGTTCGCTATTGTCGAACCTAAGATATCCTCTAGCGAAACGAGCTTCTCTACGTTGGACAGATATGAGACTAAACCTACTTTTTTTGATTTCAAATCGCGAGACTAGGTCGAATAAGAAAGAAATGAGCTGCTTCTTTGACTCTCGATGAATAACCCCTCAGAGTTATACATATTTATCTTTTCATTCTATTCGCTTTTCTATCGCACCTCGAATATGTTCTTAAAAATATTAACTACTACTAAACGTGACTCCTAGGTATTTGTTGATGTGTGTTTACTCTAACGGATGTCCCGAAATTTGGTACTACGCGGAAATAACGTTTGTGGAACTCGTAGAAACGCATTTAATTACATTGAAATCAATCTGCCAGTCTTAACACCATCTTGATTCGTCCAGGTCATTCTGCAGCATACCGTTTACTACTCCCAGTATATTAGGGTATTATCGGCAAATAAACTAACGTTGTTCGTTATCTTTTACCTGCGTTAATGTAGATAAGAAACTAAATCGGCCCTAGAACCCTTTCGGCGGAACACCCGATGTGATGCTTATTTCTTCGGATGAAATTCTGTTTTCTAGAAAAAATTTTGTCCATCTGTTTGCTTCTTCGTCGATCGCGTAGACACTCAGCTTTTGGATAAGCTTTTCGTGAGAAACTGTCGACGGCTTTTCTGAAATCTATGAAAACTTCATCTGATGTAACACAGCCGTCTGCTGCTTTAGATACCTCACTCATAAACTGGGTCTCACACGAGCTACCTTTACGGAATCCGTGCTTGCTGTGACTGATTACTTTCTTTTCGGAAAGAAAGCGCTTGATAGAGTTCACTATAATATATTCCATTCTTTTGCAAAGAATTGAAGTTAGTAAATTGATCTATAATCACCTGGTTTGAATGCACACGCATTTTTAGGAGCCAGAGTGACGTTTGTTTTCTACGGCAATTCCTTCTCCTCTTATAGGCTAGGTAAAGAAATCTGACCTCTACTAGTCTCACGCACGTATGACGAAAATTATTTCTGATCGCCACCTAGTAATTCTAACAGGGTTCTACATCTATGTTCATGATGTTCTTTTCGTGCTTTTTCCTTAACTGGCTTTTGCTCTTCTCTACTGATTTTTTCTTCGAGCTGATGGTTCTCTCCGCATGCTTTGAGTTTTCTCAATCGCGAGTGATTGACTCTTTGTTCCTAAACCCTCTAACTCAATGTTCATAATTTAGGTGGCGGCTCTTGACGCTCACGCAGGCGTTTAGTCGGAACGTATTTATATAAATCTATTTTAATTATCCGGAGAAACCGTATCCAACTATCATTTACTGTCTTAACCCACAAGGTAGAAGAAAATCATCCGTGCTCTCGTTTATGAAATCCTAAATCACCGAAAATCTTACGATGTGAATTACATATATTTGCCTCGGTGGCTTACGAGATTTAACCACCACATCTTTCATCCCTGCCATTATGACATCATGGTCTGATGTACCGGCAACTATATCGAGACTAGTTATCATTTGTGGGTATACAGTGGCTTGTGAAACTAAAACATTACCTTGACTTCCAAGAGGAGTCCGATTTTTCGTCGTATCTACCTGACCTAACGCATTGAAGGAAAAACTATGTATCCATCATTCTAAATTAATATGCGATAGGTTAGAATCACTTACTATGACGGTGATTGGATCTTTCGTTCTCTCACGCATCATCCACAGTAACCCAGAAAGATCATCTATGCACTCAATTTTTCCATCAGGAAGATGATGTATAAAGCAAAGTTAACCGTGCCTTTTTAGCACCAATTAAATTAGATCGTAGAACTCTTCGCGGATGAACATCCTTTTTTGGCGGAACTGTAACGATAAATGGAAATAATTGAATTTGTCGAAGGAACATGAATGAAAATTGCCAACAACCGCGTATGTATCCGTCCATGGATAAGCCTCTGTCAAAGATTTTAAATTAGAGCAAAAAAGAGATTTATCTGTTTGGATAAGGCGCCATTCGTTTGGATTCAGCAATCCTTTTATTAGATCCGAAAAAAATGAGGAGCAAGGGTCTTAAGGTGAGGAAATAGGTACATATATTGATCACTTTCTCGGTCATAAATCAGAGGTAAATATCCGGACACTCACCTTGTTTCTGTAACCAGGATTCACCGCGCTCACTTGCGAATAAATGCGCGATCGCAAACCGAATGAGCTTAAGTTGGCAACGTTCCCAGAATCCCTTTCGTTTCCCGCGCATTCTCTCGCCAGGCGGCGTTCCCTTCGCGATCGAAGTGCCGCTGCCAGCGCCCTCAGTCTCTTCTGTTTGCTTGGTGCGATCGGTGTCACCGTGTGCTCCAGTGGATCGATGTGGTGAAGGTCAGTGGGTCGACGTAGTACGAGACGAAGTGGAGGGTGGCGATGGAATGGGCTGGGACAGGAAGCACCGACGGGCCAGATGGAGAAGAAGTGCCTTGGCCGTGCTCCTTCATGCCTCGGAGAAGAGCACCGATGAGAGCGGAGGTAAATAAGATTTGGAGGAGCGATAACAGGTGGCGGCCGTGCACGTGCTACCCAACAGTGGAAAACGTACCTTAGGTGTAGTCTGTGCATAAGTGCCCGATAAGCAAGCAAATTGGAAGAGGACGTTCGTTTTGTCGAGCATTGCTTCCGGTAAGCGCGGAATGGAGTGATTGGTTAAAGTAAACGAGTTTTAATCTCCTGTTAAATCCTCACAGAAAACTTAGTGAAAGTAAGTTTTCCGAAAAGAGGTAGTCGATATCACTCACCCTCCTACCACCGACCAGATCCTGCGAAAAAAATAAGGGAAGTAAGTTTCAGTTGATGAACAAATCAATTTATCACCTATACTGTAACTGCCGGTTTTAAAATATGTTGCACGGTGCATGCTCCCCTGTCAAATTCTGAAAATCGGCGTATGGGGTACTTCTACAAATAATGAGTTTTCTGAAAACCGAAATGTGCAGATGTCCGAAGAATGGGATATCTCATCTCTGGAGATTTTGGGAAGGTTCCCAACGTCATTTACTTCGTACAATCCTCGTAAATTAACTTTGCTTCACAAATTTTACCTAATCGTAGTGCATAAGTTGAAGAGAAGGTGGATATGAAGGTAAACATTGAATTCATAGTAAATAAGGAGAATTCATAACATTCATGCTTAAGATGAGGCGAATAGTAGAGGAAACATGACTGCCACCCATGCCAAGTGTTTTCTTACGTTCTTAGAAATTCTTCATAATTGTGGGTATATAACTTTCTCTCTCAATTGGAATGCGGAATGAAGGAGAAAATGTTTTCTAAATTGTTAGTGAAAACGGTGGGTTCGTTAACGTAAGGAAAAAGTTATGGATAGAATGTTGTTTTTTAAGGAAGAGACATTGGCGAAAGCAAGAAATATAAATTAGTACGAATGCGAAAAGCAAAGCCTGGTATGTGTGCATGACAACATTAACGTAACTGAGTATTTGGAAAATCAGATTCGTCTAAAAATTGATGATTAGATTATTAATATAAAGAAGGAATTTTATTCCCGAAATTGAGCCATTCGGAGAATAAATGCTATGAATTGAAAAGATGGCTAGAGACACTGATATCTTCTGGTTGTTTATAAAGTGTTTATAGATAAATGGAATCAGACCCCGAAGGGTTTGTGAAGCTTGATGTGTTTTTTGTACTGAACTTACTGTGTAATTGTGACATTAGCGGTTTGCTTCCTCGAGTCTCCAAAGATAGGGAGAAGTTGGATATGAAGATAAATGTTGCTAAAAGAGGAGCTGCTGAGAATTCAAGTGGCTGTGAATGACTGGGGTGAATATATGTGTGAAAAGAGGCATTTTACAAAGGAAAGAAGTGCTGTGAATTTGCGTTGTGAATAGAAGAGATATTAACCCGAAAAAATATATTGTGATTGATATGTAGTATACGTTTGGAACACCTTTGAGCAGTTCGTTGCAGTGGTTCTAACAGTCTTATTGGAGAAATTGCATCTCAACACTTCTTTTATTTGCCTAGTATTGAATTCGAAGGAAACTACACATTTGCATCGGAATAATTGTTTTCGCTTCAAATTCAGTATCAACTGAAAATATAAGAAAGAAAAAAACCTTTCAACTTACTCTTTCCCTTTTCCAGCGGTTAATTATTAAAATATGAAAATAGGAGCTTCTACATAATCATTCATACTGCAGTTGTAACAGAGGAATGCAACATTTGATTTTGGCGCCACGTCTCTGCGTCTGCATTTTGCCCACCACTCATCATAATATTCACATTGAATATTTTATTCAACCATGTTATTGGTATTATAATTGGGTTACCATTTATACTTTATTATATTACTTCACTAATTTTCCGTGTGTTTATAGGTGCATATGTGTGTGTGTGTGTGTATATATATATATATATATATATATATATATACACGAGTAAAATGTAGCTTGTGTACTGCAAGCAGACCGACAACATTAATTTCATATCGGGACGGTCCTCAAAAGAAAAAAAAGGATTGAAAATATTCTTAAAATTCGCTGCAATTTATTCGTCCGGCATCGAACTTGGGCCTTTTTGATGATACTAACTATGCAGCACAACAGAATTTCACCATCTCTAACTGTGTGTGAAAATTCAAGCAGAAATATTGGGTGCAACTGTCTCAAACGACGTCCTACTTTTCACATATATTCCTTAAGTGAGAAATTGTAATGTGCTCTGGCATCGTACCCAGGAACAGCATGGTCTTATATAATATTTTTTCTTAAACCAAGTCTTAATATAAATCTTCCATCTAAGGAAGAGTTCCTATCATGTCGATAATTGCATGAGAAAAATAATGAAAAACTATCCCAATGTGTTTTATATGGCAGATATATTTATCGCCCGGCATCGAACCCGGGTCATTTTAGTAATATTTTCTATGCAGCACAACAGAAGATTCCCATTTCTAACAATTCATTCAAGCAGAAATATTAGCTGCAACTGCCTCAAACTACGTCCTACTTTTCCCATGTATTCCTTATGAGAGAAATTTTAGTGTGCTCAATACCTCGTACTCAAATACTAGCAAGCAAAATTTTACTCAATACGTCGTACATTATAAATTGCTCAATACTGTGTTTTACAATTCCGTCTTATCTAAATTTTTTTCTTAAACCGAGTCTTAATATACATCTTCTAGCAGAGCAAGAACTTCCTATCATTTCGATAAGTGCATCAAAAAGAATAATGAAAAACTACCCTAAATCTATTTTAAATGGCAGATTTTTGCATCGTCCTAGCATCGAACCCAGGATATTTTCCATAAAAGTCATTTATGTTTTCGATAGATCATGACCATATATATAGGCTCCTAGAGTTTTAATTCCCTACCTATCCGGGAAGTATTTTTTAAAAATTCCCGAAATTAAAAGCAATGCATTTAAACGGGAAAAATCGGGACTTTGGGGCCCTCTGGAATCGAACCCATAACACCGAGGATCAAAATCGCAATTTTTCTGGCGGTTACACGTTATGGCCAATAGGTCGCAAAAATTTCAACTCAATCACGCTTGTGGTTTAGGCTGTGAATTTGTATCCTATCTATGTATATATATATATATACATGAATGAATCCGGAGAAGCAATTATATATAATAGATATGTTATTGTTTAATAATTGTTTTCAAATTCCTTTCGTCGGTTCTTCCCCCTACTCTATCTCGGAAACTGTTTGTCGTTGACCTATACCACAAACTGCATTGCGTTTTTTTTCAGTTAAAACCCCAAGGAAACCATCCTAAATTTTGAAAAGTCTCGGGATCAAATGGAGGACTTCATAGCACGTTTCCGTAAGAAATGCACTTGTAGTTCATTATGCTCTGTTATTTTTATAGAATTAAATTAAAAAGAAAATCATGCAAAATTTTGTAGTATTAAATACCTGGTTCCCCTGACTTCAAATGCTAATATTGAATCCGAACTTTTGCGTTTTCTCATTTGAATTCACGGAGATTTAAGTCTTTGCCGAATTATTGGTAGGGACTTACGCCAGAAATTATGAAAAGGAGGTGTTTCACTGAGCATAAGCAAATGTGATATAAATTTAGCAGGGAATAGATTGTGGCTATTTGCGGCTTTATTTAAACCGCCTTACAAAAGGATGCGTTGGTTTGAGGTCATTAATATGATGAAGAAAATATTTTTGAGGAACGAAGGCTCTTAAACGTGTGACTTTCCCCTTTCTTAATGTCCACGTTTCGCACCCATGAAGCATGTCACCCCAAACCAACCTTTTCCTGATTCCTTTATCAATAGTTCGGTCCCTTCGCTTCATGAATGTTACCTTGGCAACCAACGAACCGTATCTTTGCATCTTCCGTCCCGAGGAAGAGTACTTCCCAAGTAAGACATTTTATCCACCTGCTCTAGCTTATCCCCATCTATTCTTCTCGTTAATTTAGATTTCTCTCGCGAGAGAGATCAGGCTAACTGTACGATAATCCCGCCACTTAATAGGATTGTTCTTTTTCTGTAAAGGAATCGAGATAAAATTGATATGATGAAGCGTGACTTCGTGTAGTGGAAAAGACATTTCAAAGAAAGAGAAGATACTAGGTTTTCTCATTTATTTGTAATCAAGATAGTTTTGGTAAAATCCTCTGGCCGTTTCCCTTCTTCATTAACTTTCCTAATTTAAATCATAGAAACATGTGTTGTCCTTATCCCCCAGGTTCTTAAGGAACTCCACTGGGATCTCGTCAACCCCCGTTGCTTTATTCCATTTCATATCCCGCAATGATCCTTCTAACTCACTATCAAGTAACCCAGTTCCAACGTCGTCTTCTTCAACTTCTTCCTCAGTGTCTATTTCTATGCTGGTGGGCTTCATGTTTTTACCATACAATTCCTCCACGTATTCCTTCCATCGTCCCCTTATGGTGACTGGTGCCCTTAATATATTTCCCTTGCTGCCTTTAACCGTCACCATTCTAATTTTAATTCAATTCTCCGTCAATTACTTTACTCTTCTATTCATTAGGTCCCGCTTCCCACCAGCTTTTCTATTTCATTATACTGTCCGTTCCCCCACCGTTCCCTTGCCTTATAATGTTTCCCTTCTTATTTCGTTGTCTAGTGCTCTGTACATTCTGAGCTCATTATCGGCGTTGACTCTTTGCCTTCTGCATTTTTAAACCGCTATCCATGATTTCCTAATTTTCTTTTGTTCAACCCTCCCAACATTGTTTCTGAACACTGTTCTAGACACTTTTTTATCTTGTCCCATTTCTCGTTATTGGTTATTTCCCATCCCTTACAATCAAGAGTCTTGCTGACTGACTCTTGAAATTCTTAAGCTTCTGCATTCCGTTTTGGTGTGCATTTTGGTCGAAGGATCTTTTTAAATTTAAGCTCGTTTATCACCATGATCTAAATCGGAATTAGCACCAAGATAACTTCTCGAGTTTTTTTTTACTATTTCTCAACCCCCTTCTTACCAAAATGTAATTTTTCATGTGTACCTCCGTCTGTTTTGGTGCTGAAAGAGTGTGTTTGTGATGAAGAGATAATTTCTCTTTCAAAAGTCTATCAGTTTCTGTGCTCTGTCGTTTCTTTTCCATGGTCCGAATTCTCTCTTCCCCATCTTTGCCTTGCCCAACAGTCCTGTCTCCAATAACAGTTTGGTTTTTATTCTCCTTACCCCTTCCCTTAACCTCCTCTAATTGTTCATAGGCCGTGGCTGCATCATTTTCACTGTTATCACTTTTAGGCAAATACATCTGAACTTTAACGGTGTTTACTGGTTCAGACTTTACTTCTACCGACATAACGCGATCGCTTATTAGCTCGGTGGCTATCACAGAATCTCCCAATCTCTTGTCCAACACTACAGTTACTCCCCTCTGGCGAGTACATACTTCCCCCACCATAAATAACTCTAATAACATCGCTCCAGAAGTGTCCCTCGTCTTTCCAACGCACTTCGCATAACCTTGGTACATTAATGTTGGACCGTTTCATCTCTAACTTTACGTTTTCCAATTTTCTCTTTCCTGAGCATTGTCCTAACAGTCCATGTCCCCACCCTCGTTTCCATCTTCTCTCTTCTTTTCTTGTCGTTCCCTGTGTAAGGGTTTCGTGGAATGACGACCGAGATGCCCTTGCTCCTATCACTACCGGGCTCATCCTAGAAGGCTGAGTCCTATTGCCAGTACCAATGCTATAATGGTTGTGCATCATAACATGTGATAAGTAGTTGAGGTGGTCTCCCGTTGCCATCCTCAACGGCTTTCTTTGACACTCATTATGACTCATCATCAAAACTCGCCCCACTGGGGTACAGACATCTTCGCCTCACTACATATATTTTTTTAACTTTGAAATGGTCCGTACTAACGTACAAGTGCGAAACATTCGTAGTGGCTAAGTTTCAGCTGATCATAAAGAAGGTAGACAGCGCATCCGTGGTACCGTCTGATTTATATCTAGCGCTGATTGTTCCGGCAATCACTTGGTAACACATATAAGAAGCAAGATTCGTCCGTCCGTCCGTCCCCCTCTTTATCTTAGAAACTATTTGTCGTAGAGCGACAAACTGCAATGTGTTGCTGCGAGTTAGGGACCCCTTGGAAAACTATTCCCATTACTGAGAAGCCTCGGATTTGAACGCAGGAGTCCATAATACGTTTCCAGAATGAACACACGTAAAGTTCTTTTTTGTACTTCGCAGGCTTTGTTACTTTTACAGAATTAAATTAGAAATAATGGTCCTACGAAGTCAAGATGAGTACCAAACGAAGGTAAATTTAATTAAGAATCTTATTATTTTCGTTAAATACACATTTGAATCGAAGTTACGAGAACTATGACAATATAATCGATACGTTTGTATAATTCCGCCGTAGTGAAGAACCAGTCCCCCTGACGACCAAGGTGATTGTTGAATCCGATACATTCATTTCCCCACAAGAATATACGGGGATTTTTAGTAGCGAATTAATGGAAGAAACTAATGTCAGAATGTATGAAGGGGAGACAATTTATTGATATTTCAGCGAATGTAAACAATGATATTTAAATAGCAGGAACAGAAAAAAAAACTACAGCAATTTTGCAGTTTTTCTTTCTCAAACCGATTTACAAAAGCACATTCATGTGTTCGTTTGTGGTGACGACGAAGAAATATTACGTCGAGGAAGATTTTTGAGAGACAGAACTTGATTTTATAGCAGAGAGTGCGTTTGTTTGATTCTCACGTTCTGCATAATGTTCCATGCGATCGAATTCGTAATTATTCGGAATTTTGCTCATATTTTCAGCATAAAATTCTATACTGATTAGTTTTTATCAAAATTTAGGGAAAATTAAACTAATTAAAAAATTAGGGAATGCATCAGTTGCGTATTCAGCCGTAATAGATTCACAATTCAATTTACATCGAGTTCCATCACCAATAACGGGGGCGTTTGCCAAAAACTATATTTGATGCCTAAATGAATATATTATCCTAAAAGAATAGACAAGAAATTTAAGAAGCGAATTAATGGTTGGAAGGTGATAGTATATTTTCCTACTACTTTCATGGTATTTAAGAATTAAAAAATTAAAAAATTATGAATGTTCAATCTATTCTGATAGTTGATAAAAATTACTTCGTAAATTCGAAAATGGCCAAATCTATTCGAAATCCATTCATTAAAAGTCTAACCATCGACATGTCAGACTAATGTTAAATTATCATACATTTGCAATTGACACCTTCATTGTAATTAGTCAAATTGGCTGTTAATTTATCAATTTTAAATAAATATTCCAATCACTGCCCGGCATTACACTCATCATAGAAGGTTTAATCTCTTTGCCAGTATACCGATATTTTTGTGGTTCCACAAGAGCTAAGTAGTCGAGGTGGAGTTGCCTTCCTCATCGGTGTTTTAAACCAATACTCGCTATAGCCGCCCCACTGGGGAACAGACGCCTTTGCAGCCGCCTCACTGAGGTGCAGGCACTGCGTGGACTACCTTTCGTCTGGCCCCTGTTGACCTTTCTGGCATGGGTTCCAGGAACTATGTTCCAGCCAGTCTAGCTCTTTAGGAAAGCCCTTCCACCGCAACAAGGTTGCAGTCCAGAGAAGAGAATTCGATAGAAGATTGAAGTATTCCGTAAAACCAGGATAATTTTTTCATGATCTCATATTTGCTTTTCTCATGACAGCAATCGAAGGCGATCCCTTCATTCCTAATTCCGATCGCAAAGGCTTCTCAGCTACCCAATTGGATTCATTTATTTACAGGATTTTTTTGTTGGAATATAGACATCAGCTGAATTCCGTTCAGTTCAGAAAAAACCTACGAAGATTGTCCAAGTAAATTCTTATCTCCAAAGATGGCAAGAACAATAAAAAAATACTTTCTTGTGGACGGTCCACTTTTGTATACAATTGGTTGATATTCCAGAAAATGGATATGGTTTATTATGGCCTCCTTCCTTTTCACACTTTCATTTAATGAACTTCTCTAATTTCGTTTTTTTCTAATGAATATAAAAATGTGTTACATTTTCAAATTTCCTTATAAAAATTGTAATTACTTCTCAGAAAGTATATTTTTGTTTAGAAAAATTTAAAATTATTATTATTACACTTTATGATTTTCTTCTTTATTAAATTTTAATTTTCGGGAGCTATTTCTGTTGAAGCCCTTCCAACACGATCGCAGATGTTCCCGATATTTGGTATTTATATTCCTTTTTTCTTTACCGTTTAATTTTATTCGATTGAAATGTTCACCGCAAAATTGAAAATAAGTTAATGATATTAACGACGATTAATCGGCGCTTTTGAAAATTACCTTATTTGAGGTAAGATAGTGGATAATTTTAGGTTTAATATATCAATAAACGTAACACTTGTGTGTCTTTGCAGAGCCTTTAACGTTGTACGAGAACCACCATTACCACGAGGAATGCCTCCGCTGCAATTCGTGTGGCCTGAATTTGACTGGTCCGAACCAAAAGAGGGCGAGGAGATTCAAGAACCAGATACTCTGCGACCTGCATTTCGCAGACGTGGCTCTCATGGAATGTTCAGACTTCATGCAGCAGCTGCGTTCTTTCAAGCCTCAGAGTCTGGGATGTGCCGTCGCCCGCCGGAAGTCCTCTACCACCCTCATCTTCCCTCTTCCTCCGCAGGCATGCTCCGGTGAGTTGCTATTTCATTATTCGGGGTCCAGGTTGTTCCCTCCAGCGAAGGAAGAGCGCCATAAGCAGCCTTACCGTTTCCTATGACTCACCAACCACCAGGATGAGTGAGAGATATCCCATAGGTTTCGGGATGTGTAACAAATTAATGATGTTTTCGATCTTATCTTTTACAACTTACCTTTCTATTTCTATAAATCTAACTCAGTTTAACCCTCGAAGTGTGCAAATACCTGAGTCTGCAATTCAGCGTATTCGCCGCTCGTAAGACTCAATTAATGAAAGAACGTCTTTCATTGGAAAGTTATTGTAAGATTTCGATGTGAACCATGTCCCTCAACTTTTGTGAAAATTTGGAAATTTTAAACAGTAAATACTTCGCAAAAAATCTCATTAAGCTAAAATGCAGCTACTATGGGCTTTATCAAAGAAGAACAGACATAAAAAAGTCTGGCAAGACCGGAACACGAACTAAACTTGGTGTCCCGTTCTTGTCAGCCTGAAATAATTGCTTGCATACTAGTCTGGCATGTCAATCATGCAACTGAGTCCTCATTTCACAGCTACATTTAGCACAATACCCCGTCCTGCCCCATGTTCATCTATATAGATAGTTTTTTCCAATAAAAGTTAGTTTCTCTTAACGTCTTTACTTTGTGATAATATTGCTATAATGTAAGTAACTGCATCAATACCTTTCCACATTGATTTCTCAGTGTCTAACAGGAAAGTAGCGACAGGGCCGAGGGCAATGACTGAGCGGCCCGCCAATTTCACTTCTGGAAACGAGAGCAAGCAATTTAATTTCCGTCACCTTCGATTTATCAATATCAAACTCAACATGGTGATTGAAAAAACAGATAAACTGAAAAATCGGGAAAGTAGCTAAGATTCGAGACATGCCAATGAAATAGTTTAAAATGGAGAATGACAGGAAGAACAACTAAAGCCGTAATATTAAACAAATTGACAAAATATTTATTTTAATTAGCGAAGACAACGCTCAGTGTTAAATTGTGTTAGATTTAAAAAAGAAAAAAAAGCGTAGAGTGTGCCTCATCTTTGAGAAGTTCGAACTCAGAAGCAAATAATACTTTTCCCTGACAGACTCAGTCGTCATAGTAAGCGAATGCTTGAGAGAGACGCCAAATAGGAGCCACTCAACTACTGCTGGGGTGTAACAGTGAGCGTACCTTCCATCCACTATCTAAGCCTTGTCTCCTCATCCAGGAGGTCCTCTGACAATCTCTTGAGTTGACAGTAGCCATCCGCTGTCATTCTTGTCTGGATATATTCAATATATTTCTCCCCCTTCCTTTCTTTCCCAGCACTTTTCCTTCTGACGTTATCATATGCCTCAGCAGATGAACCAAGAATTTTATTTTCTTGGGTATTACCCAAAAAAATATTTCTTCGGTAATATTACCTCTGTTCCTTAACTTCGTTTCACACTTCAATGTTCGTTATCCTTTCTCTCCAACTGACTTTTGACATTCTTCTCCTTAACCACATTTACACAGATCTTCCCTAAAGTCCAACATTCGCTTCCAAAGCAAGGCCTTTGCAAGTCTCTGTCTTATCTCTAAATCTATACGTTTGGTTGTTAAAAGATTTCTTTTGCCTTGAAAAACTTGTTTCTTAAGCCCAATTCTTCTTTCCACCTCAGGTAAGAATCAACTGTCATTAGTCAGTGCACAGCTGAAATTCTTAAAAATTCTTTCGCCTATTTCATTTCCTGTTCTTTTCTCGTTACGTTTTTATATTTTTCCCAATATTTTTCTACAACCATCATATTTGTTTTTGTAATGTTTGTATGTTATTTTCGCTTTCTCAGATAAAACTTCTAGCTTTCTACTTGTTTCTTTTTTCGAGTCCGGCTCTATGACAGTGTCATCTGTGAAACTTGCACTGTGAAATTTTACAATGAATTCTAATCCCATTAATTGTAAGTCATTTTCCTTCATAAAATGTATACTTTCCTCAATGTATAAATTAAATAAATAGGGAGAGGGAGGGCACCCTTTCCTTGCTTTAGCTTCAACTTCGGCTCCATTTATGTTTACTTTTGTAGTGTGGTTTTAATACACTTTAATTATCAATCTTGTCTCTCGAATCTATTCCTGCATTTATCATAGTCTTGGGCACTATTTCACCGTCGACCATATAAATTATATTTCCTTACAAAGCATTACTGTGGGCCTACTTTCGTTGTTTAAAACTCATCTTAAAGCTAAATTAATGCGCTGTAATTTTATTACGTAAACTTTTCCGCTTAGAAAGGATGTTGTCACATGACCAAAACGCAACTTCTTCACTTTTTGTGAAACATCGCCCTTTTCCAAAGAGATCTGTTTCAGAATGCGTACGACGGCATTCAAACCGAAGAAAATCCGTCAAAAATATAAGAACTTTGTTTTCTGTAGAAAGCATACTATGAAAGAACGGAAACTAAAAGAAGTTCACTAATTTTTATAGTATTACTACTCAGTTCGCACTTCCGAAGCTTAAAAATTGGTCAAACTATTGCCAAAGTTCCTAACAAAATATATAAAAATGGCCCTTTTCTTGTTTTAAATTTGACCGGACTGTCATCTTTTGTTTTTAGTTTATTGCAATCTGTCCGTGTGTTGCAAAGAAAATATCGAAGGAACTGTTGGGGTTCTCATTGAAGTGATGGAACCTCGCGATTGAGATCCCTCACAGAAATAATTTCAATCCGATAAAATATTTTCCTTCAAAATGACGGCCTTGCGGTATGTGCTCAATTCCTTCGGAACGAATGAATAGCTTCAACGAGAGGATATTCCTTGAGCTGTGATTAATCCCTTCCTAAAGAAGATAAAACCTTTTGCTCTGCCCGATTTTGAAACTTTTCTTGAACGGATTTGCAATTATATGCAGTCCACCAGCAGAATAGCCTTTTTTACGCTAATCGAACATATAGCAATTCCGAATGCGGACCAAGGATGTGTCCACAACGCCTTCAAATGGCTAATATATACATATCTCTATACTCAAGAGGAATTGTTCATTATATAAAAGGCCAAAACAAAACTTATTACTAAGCTTAGAATTAAAATGGAGTCTTCTTAAAAAATATCCATTTTTAACTACTGCTGAAAAAAACAAGGCAAAATAGGGTCAAATTGACGTGGAAATAGTCTTCTCAAGTAAAGATACCCTGAAAGAGAGAGGAAATAATTCAACGCAAGGAGAATGGAAATAAAATAGATTCCGCGGATGTAATTGAAATCCTTCGAGGTGAAGTAAGTTCAATCCCCTCCAAATTCCGTCTTTAGAAAATGCAGACACGTAACTGACGATGACCGTCCAAGTCAAACATTCTATTGCGAAACTTTGAAACATTTATTTCTGAACCATCTCCGAACTCACGCAGATTTTTCTCGGTTAGAATGAATTTAGATATTTTAATTGCGAGAAAAATGACTTGTCTAAAAAAGAATTTCTAATCCTGCCAGAGAGTTTTAAAACTTAGACCTCCCAGTTCACGTCCTTTTTAACACTAAGAATGTCGTATATTTAAACGATAGCGGTAAAGTTTTCCACTGATTCTCACATTAGGAGAGTACGTTAGGAACATGTTGGATTGAGACTGCTGATACTTAACCTTCTGGAAATAAACAGAGTTTAAATCATTCCTCAGCGAAATATGTCAACAGTTTGAAAGGAATCCCAGTGTAACTGCAAATCTCTCTGAACGGGAATCCATTCCATCGAAACCAAATCACATTCAAAGTGACGATAATAATAATAAAAATAAATAAATAATCAATGTAGTTGACGCGCTAAACTAAATTTTCAAATGTTTTGATTTCCCGAATATTTTAATATGACGAGAAAGTATTTTGGCAAGTCTGACGATAGTATCAGAAAGTTAGTAGTAGTAGCATTGTTAAAAGTGTTTCGACAGCTTAGGTCATTTCGCACATTGGCTCCCACCGGGAATCGAACCCGGGACCGCTTTCACCAAAGGCGAACGCGCTGTTCACATCAGAAAGTTATGCTTTATGTATTCATGCTTTATAAGAAATTTTGAGATGCATTGCATTTCATATTGTATGTTATGTTTGATCTCTTGTCGTATTTTTTGAACGCAAATTCCTCAAATTTGCAAAGTTGGAAGTAGTTGAATTATTTATTTTCGTACTTAAGCGCAATCGGTTAAAGAGATATTATTAGTTAGGCAACAACTGGTGTAGTTCTTACGATACGAATGAATGTAGATATCCCATATTTAATTTCGGTCACCTTAAGATTTCTGATCCTAACTGTAAAATATATATATATAGGTTTATCGTTACCACAGTGTTCGGGGAATGTCTATAGCCTATTTGCCAGAAGATTAAAATACAATAATTTCCTTCGGAGAATCACGTCTTTATTCGAGAATTAACGACGATAAGTTTCTTTAGGTGACATCTAAATGAACTTGGCTCAGACCGACTCTCGGAAGGCAACGCTCTCGACCGCTTCAGATCCCCCGTGTTTCAGGCAAAAAGCAGGGCAATTTGTATCGCGTGAGGTCTACGGTTAGGGAGCCAAATTGTTTCTTTTTCTACCGTATTCGCCATAACCTAAGTATGGGCAAGTGAAACCAAACAGAATTTGAAGCCTACTTTTTTGAACTTCGAAATGGTCCATACTTACCAGTGCGAGAAATTCGTAGTGACTAAGTTTCAGCTGATCATAAAGAAGGTAGACAGCGCATCTGTCTTATTAATATCTAGCGTTGATTGTTCCTGCAATCACTTGGTGGAAGATCATTATAATTACAAAAAGAATAATAGATCTAATATTTTAATTTATACAAAACCACAAAATATACACACAGACGACCAATTCAATCTTCGAGTTTAATGGAATGATGACCGAGATGGCCTTACTCACTTATTGTTGATATGTATGCGTATGTTTATTTATATTTATACTTTATCTCCACTTGTTGTTACGATTCATTGTAATTAGTCAAATTGGCTGTTAATTAATCAATTTTAAATAAATATTCCAATCACTGCCGGGCATTACACTCATCATAGAAGGTTTAATCTCTTTGCCAGAATACCAATATTTTTGTGGTTCCACAAGAGCTAAGTAGTCGAGGTGGCCTTCCTCATCGGTGTTTTAAACCAATACTCGCCGCCCCACTGGGGACCAGACGCCTTTGCAGCCGCCTCACTGAGGTACAGGCACTGCGTGGACTACCTTTCGTCTGGCCCCTACCTGTTGACCTTTCTGGCATGGGTTCCAGGAACTATGTTCCAGCCAGTCTAGCTCTTTAGGAAAGCCCTTCCACCGCAACAAGGTTGCAGTCCAGAGAAGGGATAGTGTGGTTAAAAACCGTTAATAAATATATAGGAAGTAATATGCAAAAGCTCAACATTTACTAAGTGTGTAAACCTGCCCCATGTGCCTTGTTCGCCATGTTTTAGTTACAACTCAACCTCTAAGTTTTATTCATGGGGTAAGCTGATCACCAAAGAGCAATGTAGTTGAGCTATGACGATTTATGATGATGTAACGGTACTGGTTTCATTAACATGGGTTTACTCATAAGAGGAAGAATTAGTAAGAGTTGTCTACCTCACCGGTAACAAGTCCAACTCTCTCTAAATTGGCGTAGAATGCAAAAGCTGTCCACTTTGCTGACATGTGGCGGACCATTCGCCGTTTCGCCGTGGTCACTTCGCCACGAGTGTATCGATTGATGTAGATTCATACTAATTTCAAAATGATTGTTTCACATTTCTTGCCTTAATTTCGAAACTTCGAGGTAAAAATTCTCACAAAAGATAGTATTTGATTATTTCCGGGTATTATATTTCTATCGTAAATAAGACAAAACGACCCACCCTACTGTCTAACCAACATCCGTAACATTTCTGTATATTTTGCTTATTTTGGCGAATTTTGGCAAACTGAGAAACCATTTTCCTTGATTCAAACGTACTAAATCTTTAATATTAACCAACGACCAAAATATGCAATTCTTTGCCATTAAATCACTTCGATAAACATTGAGAGAGCATCAGAAAAAAATGCAAATATTTGACATTTTTACAAAAATTTAAAATTTTGACTAAAATTCGCAGCCTCAGGACATAATCCGATCGAGTTGAAATGTTTTATACGATATAAGGACCACCAATCACGATCTTTAAGCATTAGCCGTTTACCGATTTCGAAAAAAAGTTTTTTCGATCCACCCAAATGTATGTATGTTCGTTGTTTGCAATAGATTAATAAGTAAAGAATTTTTTTTAGAACACGAAAAATGAGTGAATGTGAAATAAGCGTAACTGTTATTATAGACTTTAATCCATTGATAATTACAAGTAAGGTAAAGATAATGAAGCAAGGTCCTAATGACAAACGAAGTTTATCAAACTATTTCAATCTCTTGTTCATCCAGGTATTACAGATTTTCAGAAAAGAATCCTTGGAATTAGACGAAGTGAATATTCCTCATCACACTGAGATATAAGCTAAAACATGTACGATATTATATCCAAATCATAGTATTTATGCTATTAAACATATTTGTAACTCTTGAAATTCTTCCATTCGAAAAAAGAATACCCGTAATCTTATTTCGCTTTTCGTATACCTAAAATGTTACATTGAAATTTTAAAATAATCAGGAGCTTATATTGTTTTGTTTTGGTCAGTGCCCCCGAGATAATGCGGAAACGTTAAATCGAATCTTGAGTGATTGATTGCCAATGGCGGATTCCTTCTACGGATGAGTATTAATCATCATATAATAAGGCCGAACCTGCTATTGAATATTACGTTTTCTCAATTCCGGCTAAGGAATTAGTAAAGGTTCAAAATGGCTTCCGAATCTCTTCCTGTTTCAATTAGTTGCGCCAAAAAAGTTACGCGCGTGGGGTCGATATGACCTTCTCAGAATGTTTTAGAATCCCTTATAAATGAATTATTTAAATTAATTATGGCTCATGAATGATATCTTAAAAATATAGATATTCATCGTATTTCCCATAAATTATCAATTGAATAAAATCTTTAATCATGTGCAAAAATTGCAGTTCGTTATAAAGTAGTTATTTTTTCCTACTCAAAATTTACCTGGAAGTTTTATACTTTGAGAATGTGTAGAATGAAATTTCTCATTTCGGAGGGCTAAATCAAAACAAAGATATTTTTAAAATGCCTTCTGTCGGAAAATAATAAATATTACTCTAATGCCTTTCAGAATAAAGTCTAAATATGGGGTGAAAATAATTTTTTTAATTTTGTATTAAACTTTCTGTTTAGGAGCCCTCGACCATGGAAAATCGATTGATAACATTTTTTAAATCGTAAATTAATATTTATCAATATTATCAATCCATCAAAGTTTTACTCATTTAAATTTATTTATCCTATTAATTTGGAGAATATAAATTGTATTTTAAGCTAGTTGGTATCAATAAACTTTTCTACCTATTTCAAGCCTACCTAATTCACGAGGCAGGGGTGCCAACTGTCATTTAACGAATCATTCAAAAGTTTTTATTTCGCAGCTTTTTCGGTCGGCGTATTTCATTCGCAAGTATTCCGAGACCGCGCTCTGTTAGAGCACCCAATGAGGCGCAATCAAAGTGAATAGATTGGATGGATAACACAATTATTTAACTAAGAAAGAGGTCGGATTTTCATTTTTAACAACAAAGAATGGCTTCAAACTTGAAAAAACTGTGCTACCAACTTTGCAATGATTTCATGTAGTTTTTACATGGAATTAGTGGTGGAATTAATTCAGCCGTTTTACAAATCATTTGATGACAAAATAATTCATAGAATATACAGGATACAAATAAAAATAATAAATGGGTGGAAATAACTTTGCAAAATTCCACTTTAAAAGTTTTTAATACCGCGACCGGTTTCGGACGTTAGTCCATCATCAAGCGATGAGTAATACAGGAGTACACATATATATACACACAAGGTACAAAAACCAGCCACCAATCAGATTAGCTATGGGGGAGGAGGAAGGGGAAGCAGGTTAAATATGGAAAGCAGGGGAGAATAATTAGGGAAAAGATGGATGTTAGTGAGTGTGTAATTGTTTTTTAAGTGGTGTATTATTTCTATTTGTTCGAGGTAATTTAGTTTGCGTCCTTTGTGTTCACAATGTAGTAGAGTAGAGGAGAAATCTGAAGTGTGATTGTTATCTAAAAGATGTTTTGCGAAATGTGATGCCTGATGCAAATTCCCCTCGATCGCGAAAATTACACACGGGAATTAAATATCATCAAAGAAATAGCCATCGCCAACGGTTACACCGATACACTAATTGACACGATTCACACACGCAAACTAAGGAAACTAAACATATCCAAAATATACCCCACTTTCCCAAACACGGTAAATTCAATTTGGGTGAAACTCTCTTTTGTAGGCCCCCTTTCTTACAAATTTTTTAACTTTCTCACTCCCTACAATGTCAAGCCCGCATTTAACACCACACACAACTTAGGTAAAATGCTTCTCAATAATAAAGATACTTTTAACTATAAACGAAAAAGTGGCATTTACAAATTACACTGCAACGATTCTGGGGAGATTTACTTAGGTAAGACGTCCCGCAATTTACAAATGAGAACCAAAGAACACTTCAATTCATTCCGTAACAATACACAGGCATCACATTTCGCAAAACATCTTTTAGATAACAATCACACTTCAGATTTCTCCTCTACTCTATTACATTGTGAACACAAAGGACGCAAACTAAATTACCTCGAACAAATAGAAATAATACACCACTTAAAAAACAATTACACACTCACTAACATCCATCTTTTCCCTAATTATTCTCCCCTGCTTTCCATTGTTAACCTGCTTCCCCTTCCTCCTCCCCCATAGCTTCTGATTGGTGGCTGGTTTTCATACCTTGTATATATATATATATGTGTACTCCTGTATTACTCATCGCTTGATAATGGACTAACGTCCGAAACCGGTCGCGGTATTAAAAACTTTTAAAGTGGAATTTTGCAAAGTTATTTCCACACATTTATTAGGATGGAGTTCCACACAGTTAAAGCTTCCCTGATTGCTTTCAAATAAAAAATTAAACAATATCCCGTATCATCGTTTGTTTTAATTGGAACTAATTTTAATAAAATTAAATTCATTAAATGTTTAAAATATTTAAAATTCCTTATTCATTAACAAATTTAAAAATTAAATACGAAATTACCAATTGCTCTTTGGAAAAAAATTATACACACAAGTTATGAACATTTCCATCTTTCATATGTAAAAAAAAGAATACCTTGCTTTTTGAGGTTCGTCAGAGGTTTTGGCCTCATCTTGTCTTTGGGAACAGATGAAATATTTGTAATTTACTTTAAAATTGATGTCAACTGCTGACTGTTACTCCCAGTTAATATATGTCTATAAATTATAGCTGTTTTCAACACCTTTATCCTGTCAATTCTACACTTTGATGGAAAGGAGAGAAAATACGAAAATATTTGATAAATTTAAACGGAAAATATTGTAATCCTGAACCTGATCAATTTTGGGATTACTTTTTGGTTTTATTTCTGCTTAATGATAATTAACAGTTTATGCGAAATACATTCTGAAAAATATGATAAAGATCGCTTTTTCACTAAAAAAAGTATTACTTTGTAACTGTGGCTACCCTGCATTGAGTATTGGCTAAATATTGGAGGTTATTTTTAATAATTTGCGAATTGAGGTTTTGAATGTTTAAACCAAGCAGAATATTTTTAAAATATTTGGCAAAATCTTCAAAATATCCACCAAATGTCACGGAAATTATTCTTTTCAGTTGGTATGCATTATAGAGTTTTTATTCTCTTCCTGGTACTTACTTATGAATTAATTTATATAAATGTGTTTAAAATATTATTTAAATGTTTATTAGATAATTATTGAAATTTATTTCTGTCAACTAGGTACCACTGCAAACATCCTTTTTACTTTCTCCATATACGAAGTATAGAGAAAGTATTGTTTTCATGAAAAAATCGACTTCGAGATTTCAACGGAAATACATATTTTGGGGTCCCTAGAACACGTTTTGACCATTTTCGGAATGATGTCTGTGTGTATGTGTGTGTGTGTGTGTGTGATAGTGGGCGCTCTAACGTGAAAACTATTAGTCATATCAATACCAAAATTCATATGTAGTACTGTGGTGTGTGCTGTCAGAGTTGATTAGATTTGGAGTAAATCGGTTAACCGGAAGTCGAGCTTCATTCTTCAAAGCTCATTTCCGGTTTTCAAAATATCTCCTTATATATGATATTTAGGTATATACTAATATTTATAAACGTTTTAGAAGACGTAATTAACTATAACTTTTGTACGAAACATATTTTTGTATCACTGATTGTGTAGGAGTTATTTGTGAAATACTGATAAACCGGAAGTTGCTGATTATGTACTTTGTGGGCGCTCTGGGCGAAAGGCCAATTTCATCGTTTTTCATCGAACATGTCACGAAAAACATTATTTATAATGTTTGTGACGTAAAAGATAATATGATATAAATTAATCAATTATTTTCCAAGTTTAGATTGAATATAGAGTTCGAAAATACTGTCGTAGATAAATATTTACATCTAATACATGGAGAAAGTCATGTGCTGGCCACATCAGATTTTTATTAATTAAAATTGAAGAAATTCTTAGATTATTATTATAATATGTAGAATAAAATTCGACATCATACTAGATTTATTTAATATTCTGTGAAAGCACAAAGCATTCGCTACATTTTAAACCATATTTTTACCCGAGAAATGCAGCAGATACACCGTGGAGATCCTTTCCCATAGTTTTGCCAGGATCATCAGAAGGTCAGCAAAAAGGCGCATATGCATTCGCAGGTCAGCGTTCCATAACAGGAAATGACCAATAATACGCTGGCGACAGTTACGGAGTAGAAGTTCTTAGATCGAGAGTTAAGCTTATTGAAATTTACTTCTGTGACATACTTTATTGGAAATACACTAGTTTACACATTAGAAGATATAAAGGCCAGTATGAAAATGATAGAAGGAGAATTGAGTAGATTAACAAATAGGGACTTTAGAAAAAAGTAGATGAAATAATATTGCCTTGTTTGAAACAAATGCCCAACGGAAAATATTCCATTTGCAGACCTTCCTGAATTCCGCTGTTATGAGAATGTTCAAAAGGATAAGGATCTGGAAATTGTAACGACGTTTTCAAATGACGAGACTCATCTTAAGATAATGGACTTTGCTGAGGTTAAAAGCGGAAGGAGATACGAAGATTCGTCGGCGGCGAACGGCGGAGGCGTTTCACTCTAAGATTGAACACTATGCCATGATTTGATTCGCTTGGTGTTCTACCTTACAGTGAGGGGACTCCGGCCCTACAGCTTCGAAGCAAGAAGACTCCACTCACCTGATTCCGTCTTTTGATATCCACGGGAAAATAGGTTGAAATTTCCAATTGAGATCTTTATCATAACTGTTGTTTTTCCTTCGGATTTTGCGGTTCTTTCTGCCATTCTAAGCATTTCATTTCGTCCTAATTCCCTGCTTTGAAATGTATCGTAATCTTTCATCATTTTACCTCTCATTGTATGCCTTTCTTTGTTATTGCTTAAAATATTGTGCTCATCAGGCGATGGCGGTTCAAAGATCCCTTGCGTTAAACTCTTTCAAGAGCTCATTCGTGGCGTCTCTTTTCCTCTTCAAAACGTTTTGCAGCTGATTTGGACAGTTAGTAGCAGTAGTAAGTGTGTAAGATGCCTCGATACCAAAGTCATTCTGCACCTTCGCTACGATATTAATATATGAGTTCTTCACCTTAACATTAAAAAGAATAAAATATGACCGTATACGCCATACTAGGGTAGGTATGTCCAAAGAGAATTAAAACGTAAATAGTTTATGAAATTGGATAAAATGTTTAAAAGTGTGATGAAAACTGTCCTTCCCCTTAGATTTCTGAAAAGAGTCCTGTGGTTCTCATGAAAGATGTTACTCGATCTATTATGTTACGGTCATTTCCCAGAATCTCGTTCAATGTCACTGAAACTAAGTTCTGGTGGGAGTATTTCTGTATGTGTATCACAGTGAGTTGGCAATAGCATTCCTCGCACAGAGGCGGAATTCCGGGAACAGAAAAAAGAGTGGCTAAGAGCAGTATGCCCGAGATGAGTGACAAGGGCCTCTTCTGCTCGACTATTTCTGACTGAGGAGGCCCCACGCAGATGCGTCTGTTTTTATGTAGCTTATTATTTCTGAGGTTCCCCCATATTTGCAGCCACTGCTGTAAGACAACTTTCCTGAGGGAAACTCTCAGATCCTAATTCGTGTCACACAACGAGTAAGGCAAATGGGCATCCAAGGCCTCCTTGGCAGCTCCTCTTTCGTTCCCCTCGATTCCCACATGCCCAGAGAAATTAAGTGATGACTCCTTTCGTATTCAACAAGGTGAGGGCAGACTGTATGTCCTGGACTATCTTATGAGAAGGGGTAAAGGTGGACATAGATTGAAGAGCACTAAGTGAGTCTGTGCATATCAGGTAAGCACCAGTGTTACCTTTGATTTGAGCCAGTTTTATTGCCTGTAACTCGGCTGTGAAGACGGAGGAGTGAGGGCTTAGCCTTTCTTTTATAACTCTATGGTGTGGTGAGATCACTGCACATGTCTGACTTGGACCCATCAGTGTAAACAGGGGTCAGTTCAGGGTGTTCATCGAGAAACAATCTGTTGAAATGTTGTTTGTACTCGATACTGCTGGTACCAGATTTTTACTCAAAAAGGTTAAAATTTCCAGCTGGGACAGCGAACAAGGTGGATCCTTGGGGTATTCTATTGGATACACTGATGGGAGGACACAATCAGTGCTTTTAATAAAATTGTTAAACCGTATACAGAGGGGTGTTGTGACCCTTTCCCGTCTGTTGTATAAATTTAAAAACATTGAGTAAAAAACAACTTTAAAACATGGGTGAGGTAGAGATGCTAAAATTTTTGACTCATAGTTGCAAATTAAGATTCTGCGTCTAGTGTCTAAAAGAGGTTCCCCAGCATCAGAGTATATGCTAAGGAATGGGCTTGTTCTATATGCGCCTGTAGCTGTTCGGAGTCCTAGGTTATGCACCACATCAAGTTCTCTTAAATAAGATGGATATCCATGTACAATGGTCCCGTAGTTTAGTCTGGAGCGTACTAGCGATCTGTATAATAAAAGCAGCTCCCCATGTTTGAATTCCCTAATTGAATAAACATTTTAAAATGTTTAGTGTTAAAAGGCACTTTGTCTTTAGTGACTTAAAATGTTCACGCCAATTTAGGCGATTGTCGAATATCATTCCAAGGAATCGCACCGAAGAGGAATAGGGTAGTTCCCTTTCTCCCAAGTGTAACATTCTGGGGATGTGATTTGGATGAGGATCCAAACAGCCATTGGGCTTCATCCATAGAGTGTGTGGAGGAAGAATGGACGAATGGGAGTCGTAATTGTTTAGTTTTGAATCACATAGTATTGGTGTGGTATTTTGTAAACTCTAAAAGTTATTGTGAACGTGAAATGGGTAGTAATTAGACTTATCGAAAAAGAAAGAAGAGAGAATCCACCATTCAGGAGGTTTTGTGGGGTTTTCCTCCCGACTAGTGTGAATACCAGGCAGATTATTTTAACTTTTCCTCCCCCACAATAATGACTACCACCTGGCCAGGTGCCTATTTGTATTCCTTAGGAATAAATAAATAAGTAATCTATTTGGGGCTTTCATTGGATTTAGGTTATTGCTTTTACCCTTTGACTGAACGAATAGAATCATATTGTGTTGTTTTTGATGGCTGTAAAAGGAATTCACTGCTTGCGCTAAGTTACTAAGTCTTCCAGGAAGAAATATATTCAAGGAAATGGGGTTTGGGCAACTTTGCACACAAGGGCCAGGAAAATTCCCAAGAAATTTGGGATCCACGACGGTCCGCACAACGGCGATTTGCATGAGGAAGGCTGCGGACCAACGAGACGGCGAAGAAAATCATTTATTTCCAATCCTCACTTCCCGACTCAACGCTCCCGCACCGGAAAGATTCGTTCGTTCTCCTGGTTGTCCCAGAATGCAATGTCCCGACCGATCATTGTCACCAGAAAAGGAACGAATTTCGGACCCACAGTTTACGCCCTCACAGTTCCTTGGAGTGTTTTGGTTTCTATATACTACTGTGTTTATATTTACAAATTTTAATATAGAAACTTATAGAAAAGATAAAGGAAACGTTTTTAAGATCAGTGTAATTGGGATCGAAACATAATGAAAAGGAGGCGAGTTTGCTGATTTATCAGATTCCCGCAAAGAAGAAACTGACTGCAAAGATCACATGAAGTACATCTCATCATGATCACATTAGTAAGATGCACTGCGAATAGTGATTAGTATGAGCATTAGGGTGGGTTTGGTACGATTCGGCACCAGACCGTCCGCCTATTCGTCCGTGTGCATTAGAAAGCCGTATAAAATGTCTTCAGCCACTTCGTACTTCGTGGCGCGGGGTTAATACATCTTGGATTCCCACGTATCCTCAAAAAAAATATTATTTTGTTATCAAGCGTTTTTAGATAATTTTTTAAAACAGTTTTATTGCGAGATTTAATTTGATGATAAAATGCTAAGGATTCGATATAAAATCTTAATTATAAAAGCTTAAGAAGTGAAAGTAATCTTATAGTTCTAAATAGTTTTACAATAATGAAAAATGTTACTGAAATATTACTACATGATATTATTACTGCAAAGTATTATTATGAAGTAACGTTTAACAAATCCTCATTTGAAGAAAAAAATTACAAATAATATAATAAGAAGTATGAGAAAATAATATTAAAAATTAAAACTAGTTTAAATGTTAGAAATATTAACACAGAACACATTTTTGTACACTGAGAATTATTTAAAATTATTTTTAAGTGTATAACGTGTGTTGGACAAGATTATGTAAATCATCATGATATATAATAACATCAAATTATTCGAGATAAACTTAACGAGAAATAATTTTTTTAGATATAAGGTTACAATGGAAAGGTATATAAAGTAATGCAAAATTAGAAAATCAAAATTAATTATAAGTGTGCAATAGGATGGTCCTTATTTTCTAAAAGTTTGAAATTCTTTCGGGACACCCCCTATAGTTGTTCCATATGGTCATAAAATAAATTGTGTAAAATATTATTTAAATCGGAAAGCGGAAAAACGTGCCGCATCGGACTTAAATTTTTATATTTTTCAACATTTTTTCGGTCATCACAGGTTGTTAGGGAGTCTTCCCATGTTTTAACTGTCTTGATTTTCTTATCTAAACATTATTAGACATTAACTGTGATTTTCGCAATGCATTCATTAGATCAGCGCAGATCACCTCCGTTCGAATCTATGACTTTCGCTGCCGTTTATCTCGTCTTGTATTGCACCTCTAGCTAAAAAATGACTATCAATTATTTTTGGTATTATTACTGTTAGTCCATCTAGCTCTGCATATGATATTTCTTCAAACTTTACAATAAACCCTGTTTATTCATGGGAACTGCCCATGCCCTGTTTCCGTATCACATTTATGCTAAGTGTACATTAACATCGCCTGGATTTTAATCTAAACTGTTATAACTATCAATAACGAAGCAATAAGTATAGGAAAACTTCTTGAAATACTGATTTACTTTTCAGCAGTGTAATCTTTTACGATCTATTTTAACTACGGAAATGACGTTTCATCAAGGGGAATCTCTGAAAGATGACAGTTTAAGCATCTCTCCTATGTAGATTCCGAAATGATTTCTTCCTCAATAACGAAGCAAGTTCACACACTGCAACAACAACTATGGTCCAATTAAGTCATTACATTAATAAACATTTATGATGCATTTTTATCATCAAATTGCTTCATTTCATTTACCAAAACTAAGAAGACCAAAAACTAGCTTTCAATATCTATGCCGGAAGAAAAAAGCAATTTTCTTCCTTTTATCCATAGTTTAATTCAAAATTTTAAAGAACGTGACATATAATTATAAATATAATATATATATAATATATAAATATAATATAATATATAAATAAATGTCTTTAACCTATGCCATGCAGAACACTTTGCTAAAATCAGTTTAGAGCTATGTATACAAGACAGAATACAAATCGGAGAAACACATACATTCGAGCGGGGGCGCCGAGTGCCACTTGTATGACGCTCGATCACTATTTGAGCTAAATGTCGAAAAATACTGCGCTGATCTAATTAATGTATTACGAAAATCATAGCTAATGTCTAATAATGACGAATGTCAGAAAACGATTGTAATATGCTTCAAGATGACCTGGACGTAATATCAGGATGGTGTAAAGATTGGCAGCTGGATTTAAACATAAATAAATGCGTTGCCATGAGTTTTACGCGCTCCACAAACATAATTCCCGCGCAGTACCAAATCTCAGGTCATCCATTAGAGTTAGTGCACGACAACAAATACCTAGGAGTCACGTTTAGCAGTAACTTATCTTTTAAAGAACATATTCGAGATGCGATAGGAAAAGCGAATAGAATGCAAAGATTAACTGGTAGAACGTTGAGAGGATGCTCATCGAGAGTCAAAGAAATAGCTTACTTTTCTCTTATTCGCCCGAGTCTTGAATACTGCTGTGCGGTTTGGGACCCACACGAAGTAGGTTTAGTCTCAGATTTAGAGATGGTCCAGCGTAGAGCAGCCCGATTCGTTTGCGGGGATTTCAGGTTTGATAGCAGCGTTACGGCAATGATAGAGTCCATCGGTTGGAATTCACTACAGATGGGAAGATCTGAATATCGACGGAAACTTTTCGAAGTTCAATCGTTCAGAATTTATAGACGAAGTAAGTGAAATGTTATATCCAGTAAGGAGCGAACGCGATCTCCGAGAGGCATCGACGAAGCGTTATAGGGAAGTAATTGCAAGGATGGATAATTATTTTTGGTCGTTTTTTCCCCAAGCTATTAGAGATGCTAATAGGGATGAATGAATGATGGTGGTGTATTACACCCCCTGCCATACGCCTCTGGCGGCTCGCGGGGTATTTATCTAAATCTAAAAATCTAAATGTATTGATAAAAACAATCAAGACAGTTATAACATGGGAAGACTCCTTAAAAACCTGTGATGACCGAAAAAATGCCAAAAATGTTGAAAAATATAAAATTTAAGTGCGATGTCGCACGTATTTCCGTTTTCCGATTTAAATAATATTTTATACAATTTATTTTGTGGCCATATGGAACAACTTTACGGGGTGTCGCGTAAGAATTTCAAACCTTGCGAAAATAAGGACCACCCCAGTGTGCAGACATAAGAGGTTAACTTAATGTATTTTGCGAAGGGATTTATTCGATATGTGCAGTGTTTCCTCTTTTGGAGTAATTTCTCATAATTGTTGCGAAGATACTAAAATATTTCGAAAGAACATTTTGAAATTAATTAAATATTAATGCTTGACAAAAAAGATTCCCGTAGATTTATGAGGCATAAGATTCAACGTTTTAAATTTGATAATATAAATTTTGATGATTTTAGGCCCATTTCGACTAAAGATAGCGAAACATCTTTTATTTCAGCTTACATCAATGGGATGGTCAACACGAAAATTACCTGTTTAACTAAATATTTACATAATTATTTAGATTTGCATTAAAACTGCCACAGAATCGCTTTTAATTTTTTTTCTCTAATCGGAGTTACTGCAATCGGACAGTGAGACTTCGTCTGAACTTGATTCTGATTCCAAGCTTATTCGCACTTAACGGGCTCTACACATCGTGAACACCTTGGAAGTACTTTCCCTAATGGTAGTTTATCATATTTACTTCCCTCGGAAAATATTTTCAGGGATACCCTGCTGGGATGTATGAATCATAACAAACGTCGACTTGGCAACGCTGTGGAACTTTCTCCTTTTCCTAACGTGGCACAGCTCTCTCGGGTTGAAGATTTGACGAACAAATACATGTCGATATAGAACAAAGTAATGAATTGTCGTGACTTTAGCTTTTATATTCGCCATCAGTGCGTGTATGCGGTGCCTACGACACTTTAAAATTTCTCGTAGATCGTTAAATAACGAAAATAGCAGAGTTTTCTTTATCAACAATATTTGGATAGTAAATAAATAGTACCGAGGTTCTGCTTCAACATATGAATTTATAAAAGATTGATCTTGTACCTTTTGAAGTCTCATGTTGATAACTTGAGAAGTTTTTGAAAAATTAGCGTTCAAAGTGGAGCTACTGTTTTCTGAGCGCCAAAAACCGTGCTTTTTTCAAACAAAGCCAAATAAAAAAAAATTGTTGATATGGTAAAAAATCGCTGATGGTATTCACAAAACATAAAAATAAATTTTCTTTCATTTTCAGTTTATTTCATTGCAATCGATGAATGAGTTACTGAGATACAACACTTCAAACTCGAGTATCTAGACTTTTTGCATGGACAGTAGGGATTATAATACCCAATGATGTTATTCAGCCACTTATTACATTTTAATAGTTGTCTACTATTTATTTTCTGTTTGTAGAATGGTACGAACATATAAACGAAAAACAGAGTATAACGCTTTATTTCCTGTGTTTTTTACAGCTTTTAAATATTTTTTAACAGAGGTATTTACTAATACATGGCAGATATATTGTTCTTAGTTATTGCTCATAAAATGAATTTTTAAGCAGAGATAAAAACATGAAAAATGAATTACCCCAAAGTCGTTAAACAGAATTAAAAATTCCAATAAAACATTGTCAGTAGCAGCTACAGGGACTCACACATTGATTTCTTCTTCGAACTTAACTTTTATCGTACAATAACACTATAAAACTATATGTTTTATTTTTGCTGTGCTCCTCTGTATAAAAACAAAGAAAGGTTAACATATTTATTTTATAAACGGACTTTATTTGTAAAGCCTTTAATATTTTCTATATCGTCCCAGCGCCGAAGGGTCCTATTCCCCATTAGGGCGTCCCAAGATGTAAGGGAAATTATTTTTTCACAAAATCAAATACGCATACACTCTAATCTTTTTCCATTTGGCCTTATTAACTTACATAATAAATATTATTGCGATTGGATTATGGTAACCCGTGCCGACTCGATGCCAAACAATTTCGAGAAATGAAAATCTGTTACGACAAGGGGGTGGTGGGAAATTAACGAACGGATTCGCACGAATGTTTCAGAGTACTTTCTTTGCTTAAACAAAATGTGGACACGTGTCCAACTGAATGGCCTTTACTTTGTAAAAAATCATCAACTGAATATCGGAGTCAGGCAACCACACGTGCATTCGCTCATAGA
The DNA here is from genome assembly GCA_947579665.1 of Sympetrum striolatum. NCBI lineage: Eukaryota > Metazoa > Arthropoda > Insecta > Odonata > Libellulidae > Sympetrum > Sympetrum striolatum. The sequence continues at coordinate 113,562,632 of OX388343.1, read as the reverse complement.
TCTCGAGTTAATAGGAATTTATTTTCTTCCATTTCTTTTATTGATAAGCTATATTTTTGCGATTTAATTTCATCTTGTTGCTTTCTAAGCATTCTTTGATTTTAGTTAGCATTTATTCTAATAGTTATAACTTCGTACGGATGGCTGGAATAGAAAAAAAGCTGGCAAAAAATACATAAGTTGATTTTTTCAAGCGTACTTTGACACTTAGGATAGTTAATGCTAAATAAATTCCATGTACAGCCATTACTATTTTATTAAGTAAATTACTTAGATTCCTGCACATTTAAATTATACTGGTGGTTGAATTTTTCAGTGGAATCAGTTATGGCTAAAACGGTATATTTTTTAACTGTAGGCGAAAAAATCAAATCAAAGGTCCAAAACTGCCTTCAAATGGACAAGTTCTAACTGCAGAGGACAAAAAACTGGCTAACGAAGGGGAATTTTTAAAGGTTAACCAACTGTGTTCTTCCAAAGATGTTCTACACAGCAAATGTCACTGTAACTCAGCCAGTTTTTTGTGCTGTACATGGTATCGGAAATATTTGTGTTTTAACAGTTTTTATTTAAAAAATCACGCAAATAATTGTGAAAAATATATATTTAACGGAAGTTTGCAATATTTTGTGCAATGAAATCAACTGCATCGTGAGTAAGAATTAAGGGAAACAGCCGATACATATTTCTCCAATTCTGAAGTTCATTATTACCACACTTTCCATCTTCCGAGGAGTTAGATTTTAGATTTAGATATATACCCCGCGAGCCGCACTCACTGGAGAGAACACAGTTGGACTTTGAAATTTGAAAAGAAAGCTTCTTTGAGCAGATTCTCTTGGAAGAATGAACCAGTGATACTTAGGCTCGTGTTTAGGATTTGAAAGTTGGCATCCACACGAAAAAGGCTAAAGGTTTTGACAAAGAATTTGTAGCTGATCTGCTGCTATGTGCTGATGTATGCTCAACTGAGGTCATTTAAATCAAGGCTTATTAAGGACATTGCATGCAACCGCCAGAAAAATGAGATTTTGAACCTCAGTGTCCCGGTCGATACCAGAAGTCCCCAAAGTTCCGATTTTTTCAATAAGGATGTACTGTGGGGATTTCGAAAATTTTTTAGGCATTTCCCGCAAACATTAGAGAAATGAAATTCAAGGGAACGCTCTTAAATCCATCCTTGGTTCGACGCTAGGGCAGGGCAAATATTCTACGTAAGAAATGCATGTTTGTTTTTAAGGTTTTCAGGCTTCGTTTCATTTACAAAATTAAATCGGATATAATGGTCCAACGAGGTCGAGACAAGTCCCAAAAAAAGTAAATTAAAGGAAGATTTTTATACCGTTCGTGCAATATCGTTTTCGCATCGAAATTACGAGAATTAAGGGAAAATGGACGAAACCTTTGTGAAATTTCTTCCTTGTTGAATTCGAAAGCGATTTCTCATTCGAATGCACGCGGATTTTAAGGCCATGTCAATGGTAAGGACTTATGTCAGAATATAGGCAAAAGACGCAAATGACGTCTATATATTTAAACTATGAATTGTAAATAGCAGAGACAATATTACGGCCATTTTGGCTACATTCCGCGTGAAATCGAAACATATTTGAGGGACAGTAGGATAGAGAAATCACGGACAATCCATAGAACATGCTCCTCTATATTACAGATCCGAATTAAAATACCTTTATTCGTTACCTGAATTAACTATAAATTTAGAAAAAACATCCATTTGATCATCAAAGCTTAGAAAATTTGATGCATTTCGAATATTTTAAATGTTTCTTTCAATATGGATTATCATTTAATACAAATTGACAGGATGACCGTCAAAATCCTTTCCGATAATTAGGATATAGTCCAAATACACCAGGCACGATTAAGGCCACAACTAACTCCATCAGTCGTTCGAACGTAGCTGGGGCACAAACCAAAGGGCATCACGTTGAATTGAGCCCCTTTCCTGTAGAGAATGCTGTCTTCTCTTCTTTGTGCATCTCCACCTGCCAATAGCCGCTCTTCAGATCAAGCGTTGTAAACCATTTGTGTTAACGTGTTGAGAATGTCATCAATCCGAGGTAGTGGAAAACTGTCTTTCTTGGTGACGTCGTTCAGTCTCCTGTAGTCCACGCAGAATAGTCCTTCTTTGTGACCAACACCACCGGAGATGACCATGGACTGTTGGATTCTTCGATCACACCATCCTCCAACATGCTTTGTATAGACTTGTTCAATTCGTGCTGTTTCGCGAACGGAACTCGCCGAGGCGGTTGACGAATTGGTTGCGCCGATTTTGATTCGATGTTGATTCGCCCTTCCGCTGTTTCTTTCGGTGGAACAGTGGGCTAGAATCGAAAAAAGCTGGTCAAAAATACGAAAGTGGTTTTTCTGAGTGAGGACCTTGAAACTTCGCATAATCATTCTTAAATAAATTTTGCTTATAACTGCAAAATCAGTTTTGTTGATTTCAGTGCATTACAATTCTACAAGGGGTTAAAGTTGACAAAATTTTGCGAAAAATGCCGGTCACTGATTTTCCGCGAAATCCTTCAACTTCAAACCGATGCTCAACCTAAACTATGAAAATCAACGGGTAACATATGATGCCATATTATAAATATGTTTTTTGTCCTTTATAATACCTGATTTCAATGAGTTCTGTTGAATAATTATATACTTTATAATACAAAATGGCGGACCCTTATTTTGGAACAACTTTTTACCTAAAGCGAGGAATATAGTAGATTGAGACACCGTGTGACACAGGATTACTTACACCACAACAAGCTATGAACCTTCCTTAATGGGAATCTGAAATAAATTCTTGCCCCAATAATTTATAAATCGACTTTTCGACAACGCTGCAAGGGCCGAATCCGCTCGGCGTCCTCCGTTACGCTCTCCCGTTTTGAGAGGAACAACGAACGGAACCGAACGAACGAATACAGGAATTTGAAGCAACAGGAAGCTGAAGTATTGATAACTACGATGTTTTGTCAAAAGAGAATCTTTCAATTTAGAAGGTCCCTAAACTCAATAATGATGAAAAAGTGTTGTCGGCAACTATGATTTTTATTTCAAAACCAAGAATGAAAACTTCAAAACTTAAGTAAATCACAAATCCACAGAAAAAGTGAGCAATCCATGGATTCCATTCAGGATTAATGTCCTCCTGTCCTTCAAAACACTTCAAAGAATAGTATCCGGATTTTTACCTGTTTTCCAATGAATAATCCAAGCCAAAGTACTGACTCAAGTGAGACTTTTTAGCTGCATTGCACGGATCATTCACTCGATCTTTCTCAGGAGAGACTTCCTCCTTTGTTTTTTAAAATTGCCTCCTCTTCTAAGAAACATTAAATCGTTTATATCAGACGAAATATTCTGATAGGCTTACAATTCAGCCCGATTTCCTTATGTATGTATTATGTAAGTATTCAATTGAATGCGTCACGTACTTAACATCAAAAATTCGACTCTATCAAAAGATACAGTAGATTTCTGACTGTAGTTGATATTATATTTGAATTACAGAATTAAAGTTACGTACCAAGGTGAAAAAATGAAGACGTCAACTTACAGTTATTTAAACAAAGTAATAGGTAGAGAATTAGGCAAATTCAGTGAGATTAAGCTGTTTCCTTCCTCGTCCATTCTTTCACACGGTTCTCGTAGCGATAGCTGTGCATTGCTGTTTCGCACCTATTTATGACACTTAATATCTTATTTGTTGTAAAAACATAGTTATTATATTTATGAGTACATTATGACCCAACTTTAATGGTGTGGAGATTAATATTCTTGGTAGGAAGTAAAGAAGGGGCACCAATACAGGAAGGATGGTATCCTTCGAGTATTCGGGGAATTAACTAGAAAAGCAATGGAATGGGCTTTTTGCGTTTAACTTAACAACCAGTATTATTTGGTGGTAACCAGGTGTTTATTCTAACCCCATCCATACCAATTGCAAATTTCATTATAATTGTAAATGGAAATTTTTTTCTAAATGTACTACAATTTTTGACAAACTTTTGCAAATAAAACTTCTAAATTGGTTTTAAAGTTAAATTAAATGTTAAGTTAGATCCAAATTTCAAGTAAAATTTAACAATTTTGTCATATAACAAGCGCCTTCCAGATTCAATTCGGTTTAAGCTAATGGGGCACCTCTCCCGCAGAGGTGTTCTTCCTGGGGGGTTATCACGGAAGAGTCGAGAACTCGATTAAAACATGGCTGTTTGGATCGAAAACACGTCACAATTGAAATATTTATTCTACCGAGTCATTATTGAAATATTTTCGGTCGGTACTCGACTCGTTTCTCTGTCGAGTACCCACTGGAATGAGTGGGTCTGAGCACTCGTTTCACAGATTTAGGAGTCAACTGTTTTCACTTGGAATAATCACTATTTTTGTGATGATGTAACATTGTATACTTATATTCTAATTAAGGAAGAGTTGTTCTCTTCGAATATGCGTGTTTTATACTTTTATGTCATGTATATTATGAATTTATCAACTTGAAGTTCAAGAATTTTAATAAGAAGAACATTTCACCTGGTGATCGTTTTTAAAACTATTAATACTATCTACCTATCCAATATTAGAATCTGTTTGTTTCCTCAGTTGCTCTTTGTATCATAAGCACTAATAAAAACCATTTACTACTCGATTTCAATAAAACAAAACTTTGCAAAACATTTTTTAAGTTGAACGCAACCTCTGAAAAATGCCATCGTGCAGCCCAATTTATGGGTCGGCTAAACAAAATTTATTTCTCACTTGACGAAGCTGCTGCTGCAATTTAAATTGAGACAAATGTTCAAATTTTCAGTTTTTAATTATTACTTATTTCTATTATTAATCAATTATCCCAAAGTCAACGCTTTGGGGTAATATCTTGAATAGTACTTGTTTTTCCGAAGAAGTAGCTTTGTTGGAGCGAGGAACATGCTGTTTTATTATTGAGTATTAACGCCCCGAAGTTACTGTGATATCGTTTTTTAAATAATCTACGTATTAAAGGTTGTAGTATGCGTCAATTGAATGTAGATTTTGGAATCCTTTCATCATCAAAGTCGCACGGAGTTCGGACGATGTCCCCATTCCCTTTGAAAATGTTCGCTGCGCAGTTAATACTTTAACTCATATAATATATTTTCAAAGGTTGTTAATAGTGTCTCTCTATATTCGGCAACATGCTTTTTGCAAGTGAAGAAATTAGGATCCTTAAGAACTGTGAAAGAATGGCTATTCTCACATGGAGATGTGGAAGGAATTTAGAGAAAACACATTTCATGAGCATAATTGAACTAATATGTAGAAATAATCATCATCTCTTCCTACCCAATAGCGAGCCTGTATACTATCTATGGTAATATGCTTATTCAGCTGACATGATAACTAATTGAAGGCATTTGTCATAGCACTACATTTAAGAGTTAATGCGATGCCTAAATACAAAATGCTAAATAAAAATTAATAGTATATGCTAGTTATAAAATAGAAAGTTGTATTTGCCAGGGAAACATCTGTTCGAGAGTATGAATAATATAATAAATTTTAGTATAATAAATTGATGAATACTTAAATAATAATTAACGCTTTTATGCAGAGTCCTAGAAGGAACATATGAAATGGCATTACAAAGGCATGTACACTCGACTCATTAACTAGTACAAGTAGAATAGCGCAAATACTAAGTGAGACGTCCATTAAGTTCTACATGTTAATTTACCATGATGAAAAGGCCGTAATAAAAGTTAGCTTCCCTAGGACAGAAGTCATCTGCTCCATGTTTACATAAGATAACGTAATGAGTAAGGTTAGATTATTTGCCGATGATACCATGATATACAGAGAAATTTTGTCATAAAACCATTGCAATATACTTCAAAACGACCATGAAGTAATATCAGGATGGTGTAAAGATTGGCAGCAGCATTTAAATATAAATAAATGCGTTGCCATGAGTTTTACGCGCTCCAAAAACATAATTCCCGCGCAGTACCAAATCTCAGGGCATCCATTAGAGTTAGTGTACGACAGCAAATACCTAGGAGTCACGTTTAGCAGTAACTTATCTTTTAAAGAACATATTCGAGATGCGATAGGAAAAGCGAATAGAATGCAAAGATTAACTACGTTGAGAGGATGCTCACAGAGAGTCAAAGAAATAGCATGCCCTATCCAATTCTTCTTCCTTTGGATTATCAAATCGACCAATCTTCTCTTTTCATTTACCCTCCTCAGTACCTCTTCATTCCTAACTTTGACCTTCCACTTGATGATTAACATTTTCTGCAATCCCACATTTCGAATGCCTCTATTCTATTTCTCTCTTTCTTATTTACGGTCTCACAGCCATACAGGAACACACTCCACACAAAGCATTTAATCATTCTTTTTCTTAGTTCGACATTGATTTTACTGCTTGAAACATTTCTCTTTTTTCTGAATGCTTCTTTTGATATTCCTATTTTTAACCTGACTTCTTTCTCACTTCTCCAATCCTTCATCAGCTACACGCCTAGTTATTTATATCTTTTTATTTATTGCACATCATTCACATGTACATCCGTCACTTCATCATCTCCCACTTTCATAACTTTGGTCTTCTGTTGATTCAATCTTCTGCCACATCCTCAAGCTGTTTCAACATTCCCTTCATTTCCTCGGTGCTTTCTGCAATTATTACCATACCATCAGCGAACCTCATGAATTTCACTCTTCTTCCTCCAGGGCTTACTCCTCATAGCATTCTATTTTCTATATAGATATTAAGCAGCGTAGGTGACAAACAGCAACCTTGTCTCACTCCTTGTCAAACCACTTTGTTTTCTTAATTTATTCCATATACCCCACAAGCATCCATTTTCAGGAGTTTTACAGAGTAACAACAACAATCACACAACACCATTCCCTAATTCCCAGCTAATTGGAAAAATCCGACTTGCAGGGAAGGGAGTATCGAACCCGGGACCGTGGTTGGAGCGTTACCGTGCAAGCTAACCACTCGGCCACCACGGCCTTATGACTGTTACTTGACCCAAATTTAAGTTTCTTATTAACCTCCTGTCCCTCCAGTCTTTTAGTCATTAATATCGTCCACTGTACCCAGTTAAAAGGTTTCTACGAATCTACTTATGCATGGATGCAGAAACATTTTAATATTTTGGGTAGCAATTTTTCTAAACAAAATTTGTTTACATACTTATCAATAAATATTGTATTCTATCACGCAGTTTCTCATTCTTGTTATCACTTATGTCATTGCTATGAAGTCATTTCCTCAGGTGGGGCATCTCTACCGGAATTACCTTATTTTGAATATTTTAAATATTTCTTTCAATATATGTTATCATTGAATATCAAGAAACTGTAATCTTAAACTAAACTTGAACGATGTTAGGATATATCGTTGTTCTACGTATTTGGTATCTAGAAATAGGGTAATGTCTGTTTCTTCACCGTCCATTCAAGTGGTTGATGGTCCTTTTAAAAGGATTATAACTTGATCGGATTACATCTTTAAGCGTTGCTTTTTAGCAAACATTTTAAATTTGTACGTTGTGGGCGCTCTGGGCGCTGGGGCGAAAGGCCATTTCATCGTTTTTCATCCAACATGTCCCGAAAAACATTATTTATAATGTTTGTGACGTAAAAGATAATAATATATAAATTAATCACTCATCTTCCAAGTTTAGATTGAATATAGAGTTCGAAAATACCGTCGTAGATAAATATTTACATCTTATATATGGAGAAAGTCATGTGCTGGCCACATCAGATTTATTTTGATAGAAATTTAACACCCTGCAAACGTGGCCCGCCCACATTACATACAGCGTGAGTTTTTTCTGGAAGGCTCATTTGCACTCAAATGAAGAGGCTTTATAGTCTCAATCTCGCCCAAAATAAAAGTCCTTCTATTATTATTAATATTATTGTCAAATATCAGTATTAATCGCCATTTCCTTCATTTCCCTATGGTTAACCGCACCCCTTACGTCATCCAACAACTTTAGTCTCTGTCTTCCCCTCTGTTATTTCCCCTGAATCCTATCCTCTATTACAACCTTTACCAATCCCTCTTCCCTCAATATTTGGCCCACACAATTCTTCTGACGATGCTTAATCATGTCAATTAAAGCCCTCTCCTCCACAACCATCTCTAACACCTCCGTGTTTGTTTTCCTATCAACCCAACTAACTTTTTCCATTCTACGCCACACCCACATCTCGAAGGCCTCCAATCGTTTGTCCTTTCTCAAGGTCCACGTTTCGCACCCATAGAGCAACACACTCCAGACCAGGGATTTCACCAATCTTTTCCTGATCCCTTCATCAAGACCTTTGGTCATTAATTCCCTTCGCTTCATAAAGGCTTCCTTCGCTAAGGCTATTCTTTTACGAACCTCATCTTTACATCTTCCGTCCCAAGAGAGAGTACTTCCCAAATAAGAAAATGTATCTACCTGCTCTAGTTTTTCCCCATCCACCATAATGGTTAACTTAGCTTTCTTTCCATTAGTGAACCTCTGTACTTTAGGTTAACTTACTTTAATTTTCATTCCAAATTCCCTTGCTTTATCGTTAAGAGCATTTACTAACATTTGCTAATCCTTTACGGAATCTCATGCAATAACTTTATCTTCTGCATACCTTACAGACTTCACTACTTCCCCACCAATAATTACTCCTTTATTTATTTCTTCCCAGGCTTCTTTCACCATTTCCTCTGCATATATATTAAAAAGCGTTGGTGACATAGGACACCCTTGTCTTACCCCCCTACCCAATTCAGCCCAATCCGATTCCCCATCAGCTATACTTACGCAGGCTGTTTGATTCAGATACAAATTTTGAACTAAACGTCTATCTTTCCAGTCTAACCCATATTTATTAAATATCTCCCTCAGTTTTGGCCACTGGACTCTATCGAAAGCCTTTTCAAAATCTACAAAACATACACATAAGTCCCTCTTAAATTCCAGGCTTCATTCCATAAGTACTCTCATCACCCCAATTGCATCCCTCGTTCCTTTCCCTCTCTGAAAACCAAGTGGTCTTCAACAATTTGACCTTTAATTTTTCTCTCAATTCGTCTATTCAGAACCATTGGAAGAACTTTTGCCGCGCGAGAGATTAGGCTAATTGTACGATAATCCCGACATTCTGTAGCCTTGTTCTTTTTCTGTAAAGGAATCAAGATAGTTTTGGTAAAATCCTCTGGCCCTTCATCATAAATTTTCCTAATTAAATCATATATACTTGGCCTTATCCCCCAGGTTCTTAAGGAACTCCACTCAACTCCCGTTGCTTTATTCCATTTCATATCCAACAATGCCCGTTCTATTTCACCAACCCATCGTCTTCTTCAACATCTTCCTCACCTTCAGTCTCTATGCTGGCGGGTTGGATGTTTTTCCCATACAATTCCTCCACGTATTCCTTCCATCGTCCCCTTACGATGACTGGATACCATAATATATTTCCTTTAATAAATTTGTCTTTAACCGTCACCATTTTATTGCTAATGTTTTTTTTTGACTCGAAGTTTTGAAATTTCGACAAGAAATGCCACCAGTTTTTAAAATTTTTATTTCGATTAAAGCGAATACTTTTTGGACAATCCTCTCCACTTCCGTTGAAAACAGACCTTCAATTCAAACCTCAATATGCCGCTTATATCCGCTCTCTGGAGGGATGCGTCTTATGGAACCAAAAAAGGAGGAAATGTTCAGAGAAATCAAGCAGTTTTGTGACTGCATACACGATGGGAACAGAGATAATGAGCATACCAATATTTGAGAGAGTTTCCATTATTCAATGCAGCATTTTACATTATCTAAAAACGTAGGATTTAATTTTTCAGTTAATTGATTTGAGATGAGAAGCTAAGCAGTGAAATACCCGCATCTTTTACTTTCCACATTCGAAATAAGCGCGATAAATAGGTCCAGTCGCCGTCCATCGTGTGGATGGACACGGGCCATGGAATCCCCAATTTGGTGACAAATGTGTCATTTGTGGCGTAGAATTGTAGTCTATCCAAATCGCAGAAAGAACCGAATGAACATAGGACCGAGTTTCTCACGACTGCCTCGCGCCTGCTGAGGCCTTTATGGTGTCGAGGAATGTCCCGCATGAATACAGTAAATATGACAAACCTTTGACCCTTTGCCGTACATATCTCGAGAAGCGGGACGTAGCCCTTGACTTTCACAGATTGAAAGAATTCTGCGAATGTCTTTTATATGCCGAATTACCCAGAGCTGGACTCTGGAAGATTGACCCTTTCCTCTCCAGCAGTTTCGGGTACAATTTCTGGTAAATCCCTCATGCGAAATCACCCAAGCCGTCGAAGCACTTTTAACAATTCTACTACTATAAGCTAAAAGTTCCTTTTCAACCGAAACATGTCTATCCTCTATCATATGCCATTTCTTCATTTATCTTTATTTAAAATCATTCGCACTCCAATATTCACAACCGACTGCAATCATGAAATGTCTCCACAGCGCAGTTCAGCAATACGAGGACAGACAGTGGAGATAATAATTCCTTAGCTTTCTTGGTAGGACAACTATTAACTTACAAATAATACCAATCTTTTTTGTTCTTTCTTATCTTATATAATCCATATTCAGCAGATTTCAATTTCATCAAGAACCACATCAAAATATTTACATTTATCAACTCTTTCAACTCCATCATTTTTATGAACATAGAATACAATAGTTTTACAAACCACAATTTGTTTTATTCTCAAATGACTCGTGCAGTCGTCATCAGTCGTAACCATACTCGTTTGAGAATAAATGATATTGTGGTTTACTTCTTCTTTGTTCCGGATGGACACTTACCACGAAGTCACGGTGGTCTCAATTCACATCCGAAGTAATAGGAAGTGTTCGTTGACAAATTTTGCGGTGAAATTGGGTTTCGAAGTTGTGTACTTTTCTTTTAATGTCGGAAGTTGTTGTTTTGTATTTAATGGCAACATTTTCGATTCCAGTTTTCTTTTCGATTTTGATAGTCGGCAGAAGTAACATCAACAAGCAATCAATCACCAATTAGCAAAGAAAGCGCATCTGTGGGCCACTTTCTCCACGTAGCACTGAGCGGTCACGTCCAACGACAAAATATCGCGAAATCATTGTCTAATGTTACCCATTTCGAGCGGGAGAAAAATTTCTCCGAGTTTTATCTCAGAAAAAAAACACATTTCGTCTCCGGATGGAATATATACAATCGTATGCATCCGCCGTTGTGGCCGAGTGGTTAGCGTGCTTGCATTCCAACCCCACGGTCCCGGGTTCGAATCCTGGCTAGTCGGATTTTTCTGATTAGGGAATGGTCTTGTGTGATTGCTGTTGTTTTACACTGTAAAAGTCCTGAAAATTGATGTTTGTGGGGTATATGAAAATAAATAAATAAATCACTAGACACGAACCCTTAGTAAAGGCGCGTGACTAAGCATGCACTAGGCCTAAGAGTTTATTATTCATCGCAATTTTTGGCGAACACAAAATTTCGTGAAATTAAAGTAATTTTTCCACTATTTCTTGATTTGTTTTTCAACTGATTTTTGGTACATCCTTTATAATTGAGCTTCCGCAATGTTAAGAGACGTTTCACATTTTAACTTACAGTGTGCGTTTTGGCTTGTATCTCGTTTGCAGCGTTTCAAGATTAGGTAAAAATGAAAGATTACTTAAGAAGTCGTTTGGTGTTCGTTCGCGACTGTCACTTTAACTGTTATTTTGATACCTCATTAGACAAATAGCTTAGAATTTTAGATTCAGAGCCGTCTATCGCAGGCTGTTACTGCAGCCGACAAGGGCGAATTCGTGGTTATTTCCACTAGAATTTCTGGAAGCATTTTCGACCTTAGAGAGAATAATTTGAAATGACCTTAAACATGGCATTAATCGGTGTTTTCATGCACCGCCTCGACATTGAGTAGATGAGGTATTTATTTAGGCGTGACTGAAGAGTCTCCATCTAAACCTTTCGTTAACGATACGTAAGTTGTGTGTTGGTGAAAAGAGAGAGTAAACCTTTAGAAGGAGTCGATGTAAAATAAACGTAAGTTGGTATCTTAGGAAGAATGGTCCACTGCAGGAAAACACCCGCAAAGAAGGACGGTGTGAACTGCGCAGACCTACTGATACTACAAGCTAAAAGATAAAGAAAAGTAGATAAAATTGAAAACAGGAAAAATTGCAATAGTACACAACGAGAAAATAATAAAAATAGCAAAAAAAACAAAAGATTAAAACAATCAAACGAAATAAACAAAATAGTCAAGGACTGTTGGAAATGGAATGGAAATGGAATATGTACGTATACTAGAGTAATAGTAGTATTGTTAAAAGCGCTTCGACAGCTTAGGTCATTTCGCACATTGGCTCCCACCGGGAGTCGAACCCGGGACCGCTTTCACCAAAGGCAAACGCGCTGTCACGTATACTAGAATATGTCTATTTTAGAGACGAGTTTATTTGATTCGCTTCTTTTTTGGGTTCTCGCCGTTTTGTTGCTCTTCGCAATCGGTCTATGAATATAAATAAAATAAAACTATAGAGAATTAATGATCTGATGAACCAATTAGATATACATTTAGAGAGATGTCAATCAAAAAGACCCAAAGATAAAAATTAATGGAGAAACTACTTCGTTTTTAATGTTTATGCAAAATTCTGGAGAACTGTTTGAGGTGGACAATTTTCACAAAAAACTGAATTCATCGTTAAAGAAATTCAATACGAAACAAGGAACTTCGCTAATGATACCAAATCCTTGTCGGCCTGTGTAATGGATAAAGATTGAAAACTTAAAATGGGGATTCGAGGGTATAACAATTACTGCTGCTGCTTCGGATACTGCGTCGAAATAGAATCGGCTTCTCTTCACTGGTATTCGTGGTGGTCTTTCTCTCCTTTCGGGAAGTTTTTCACAAGTCCGTCGTTCTTCTAACTCCATGCTTAATTACGGCGTATACTTTCTTCGCTTGGACCCCCTGAGTGGCGGTTTTAAATGTTAATCAATATTAAAATCGCAAGTTTTCGCAAGAAATTCCTTCTGAATGTTGTTTCCTATGTTTTAATCTATCGCCCAGAGCAAAAAACTCCTTATAACTCCTGTTTATGTAGATTAAAACCATAATTACCGATAAACATGAAATTTATTGAAAATACAGCACAATTTTAAAAAAATATTAAAAAAACAAGTAAAAAGGAACAAACTTTATCTCTATCCATGAAATAAAAATCATCTTTGTGGAACAAAATGCTTTACAACTAACATTCTAAGTAACGATTCTTTAATAATGATATGTATTTAGCTAATTTTTCACGCAAAATTTTCGTTCGCTAAAATCACCCTGACATGTTCTACTTTGATCAGGTGTAGACATCATCATGGCGTATTCAATGCTCTGCATAGTACCCTATCTTAAAGAGCATATGCTTATATATGTATACATTATATGCGCGAACTTCATTTGACTACTTTTGGCCAGCTTTTTTGGATTTGGGCACCATCTGCTTCTGCCTGCATTGCTGGGGTGAGCTGAACCCTAGTGACGTCGATGTCTTTTAATCTTGTGGCAAATACCTTAATCCCGTCGGGACGCAGGAAGACAATTCTGGCATCCTGCGCCCAGCATTTCGCGGGCCCGCCAAGTCCTTTGCAGCACTGCTTGCCTCGATCTCGTGAGGGATTCCGTGATAAGAGTTCCTGAACCCTTCAAGGACTACATTTATATCTTATCCCTGTCTTGAGTTCACGATGTTTGGTTTCTCGTTTGGTTTTGTGCGATCCATGAAAACGCTCCAAAGGCGGCAATTGCAATGGTAATGCTTCTTCGGCTGTTCTTCCGTGGACTAGGAGACAGTTCTTCCGGGAATACTGCTCCAAGGCATCCAACCGATTCTCCAAAGTGTGTTCAACGAGGGTAGAGAGTTTTCCGTTGAAGAAGGCCTCAAAGGGGGAAAATATTTCCTTCGATGGATGAGATGTTGAGATGAGTGTTTCGGCTATGTTAGAATCCCTCGGTTGGAACTCTCTTAGTGATAGAAGACGTGAATATCGACGGAAGCTTTTTGATAAATTTATCTCTACCGATTTCGGGGAGGAGATAACAGATATTGTCATCCTAGTTATATTATTCCTACGCGACCTTCGAGAGAAAACAAAAAAGCGTTACAGGGAAGTAGTTGCCACGACAGATAGCTACTTTTGGTCTTTTTTTCCGTGAAGTATTAGAGAAGCTAATAGCTCTCCAGATTAGATAGGTATTTCGGTGTCTTACACCCCCTGCCACGCGCCACTGACGGATTGCAGGGTTTAAATGTAAATGTAAATGTAGATGGCCTTTTTTTTGGTGATTCTACTGTGGCCTGTTCTTCCTTAAACGCGGAGATGTACAGTCCCTTCTTTAACACTCACATCCTGAACAATCATCGTTCAGTATTCTCTTTGCATCCCAACAACCCATGTCACAGTGCCATCAGCGAGCGATGCTCTTTTAGATAGATTGGTCCGACCGTCTCCTCACACAGAATCTGTACCTGCATCCTACTTCAGCTGGCGTTTTTTGGCCTAAATGCTGCTCAAGGGGAAAAGGACGAAGACGCGTTGGATTGGAGCACATAACCAACGACCTCTTCAACACTCATCTCCTTACGACTTATTTCCTGATTTTTCCAATGACCACTTCCGTTTCTACCACTACCTCCTTCCTTTAATACCCGATTATGCGATGCTTGTAGATGCTTAAACCTTGAACAAAAGCACACAATATATATTCTGTGGACATTACGGGGTTATAGTCCAATCTTCTGTACTTTCAATTAGAAAGATGTCATTTAAAATGCTGTCAAAATTTTCATTTAATAACTGAGCCGCTTTGTACACACCTTGAGTGCGATTGGATCAGCAAAGATACAGTGAAGCACATACGAAGAATTATTTTTTAAAACTGGATTCCATCGGTAGAAAAAGCATACATACTATTAAAAGTTGAAATTACTCTTTGCCTAATAACGAAATAGAGATGGCTGGAGAGACCAGAGCTGTAGGACCAGAACATTTTTTGGTTGGAAAGGATAGTCGCAGATATTTTTAACATTCTATCAGGTCGGATAAGCTCCTTGTCACCTTCCTGAGGCAACAATACACTTTCTTAGTTTGCTCAATTGGAAACTTCTTCCACAAAAGCCACCTTTAATTCTTTTCCTTAAAATAAAATTTACACTCAAACCATTGGGGAAAATTCATCCAGAAGCACCACGGAGCCCACATGGGACGAAGGATAATTTTCCAGGACGCCACTGGGTGGACGATAAAAACAAAAATTTGGTTTTCGGTGGATCAGCCATTGAGAAATATATTAATTTGACGCCAGTGGTAGCTCATCTAAGTCCGGTTGTCGTTTGGTTAGTTGTGTCTGTTTGGTTGCAATTAGGACACTGTTGAGATTGTGATCGGAAAATGTATTTTGAGAAATATTTCAGCATCAAGAGGACAGAGCCATGCTTCAGTAACAGCTATAATGTCAAAGTAAGGAAGCTTAGCCTGGAATCACCGACAGAGTATTTACTTTTTACGTTGCTCAAATAAACGAATGAATGAATAATGGATGACTATATATATTGCATATAAAATTAACACAATATAATTTAAATAATTTTAACAGATACTAGAGCTTTAGATGTCAACTAAGGATATCCTGTATTGTTGAGACCGATAATACACAGTACGTATTGTGTTAACGAACCATAGAAATACATTAAAGCACTCATTTATCTTAGAACAGTGACCTGTGCTATTTCGATAGCGTAATAAAAAATCTGATGTGGCCAGCACATGACTTTCTCCATATATAAGATGTAAATATTTATCTAAGACAGTAATTTCGAACTCTATATTCCATCTAAACTTGGAAGATGAGTGATTAATTTATATATTATTATCTTTTACGTCACAAACATTATAAATAATGTTTTTAGGGACATGCTCGATAAAAAACGATTAATTTGGCCTTTCGCCCATAGAGCCCAGAGCACCCACAAAGTACATAATCAGCAACTTCCGGCTTATCAGTATTTCATGAATAACTCCTAAACAATCAGTGATACAAAAATATGTTTCAAACAAAAGTTGTAGTAAATTAAATTTTCTAAAACGTTTATAAATAATAGTATAAACCTAAATATCATATTTACGGAGATATTTTGAAAACCGGAAATGAGCTTAGAAGAAGAAGCTCGACTTCCGGTTGACCGATTTACTCCAAAAACTAATAAACTCTAACGACATCAACCAAAATACTATTTATAAAATTTGGTGTTGATCCAACGAATAGTTTTCATGATAGAGCGCCCACAAAGTACATAATCATATACTTCCGGTTTATCAGTATTTTACGAATAACTCCTAATCAACCGGTGATACAAAAATATGTTAAATACAAAAGTTATAGTAAATTACATTATCTAAAACTATTATAAGTAATACAATATACGTATATATCAAATTTATGGAGATATTTTGAAAACCGGAAATGAGCTTTAATGAATAAAGCTCGACTTCCGGTATACCGATTTACTCCAAAAACTAATCAACTCTGACAGCACACACCACAGTACTATATATGAAGTTTGGTATTGATACGACTAATAGTTTTCACGTTAGAGCGCCCACTATCACACACACACACACACACACACACACATACACACAGACATCATTCCGAAAATGGTCAGAACGTGTTCTAGGGACCCCAAAACATGTATTTCCGTTGAAATCTCGAAGTCGATTTTTTCATGAAAACAATACTTTCTCTATACTTCGTATATGGAGAAAGTAAAAATATGAGAAAAATAAAGTTGCATATAAATAAGAAGGACAAACAAACAAACTATTTAACAAAAATTGAGAAAAAATGACGAGAAGGAAAAGAATATTTAAAGTACATTAATGAACAAAAAATCTTTCAAACATTTTAAGAAAATAACGTATCAATTTCTTCATAATCTTATAGCCAAGTTGTAGACAACAGCAAACTTTGGTAATACGTTTGCGTAACAGTTTCACTCTATGGTCAGGGTTGATATCCCAAAGCATCACTGATCCCTCCACCGGTTCGTCCGAGGGGTCCTAATAATGTTTCTAGAAGTTTTAAGGAGAGAAAACCCCCGAATTTATGTTCAGATAGCTATCCTAACTAAGCTACCTAATCTGGGACAAGAAATGCAATTGGTCCGAAATGCTAGAACTCGGAAGAGTAAGTGTCCGACTTGTCGAGTAAGTACGACGTGTCATGGATGCAGAGGCTACGTCCACCTGCGGAGGAACTCGTTCAGCCGGCGGAGTATTAGATCACTATGAGGACCGCAAAACTGTGAAAGAGGAGAATATAAGTTTATTTTCAATAAAATGGAGCGACAGCACCATAAACAGGCATCTACCTACTGTTTGACATCTCAGTTAAGTCTTAGAGAAAGTTAAAATCTATTGGTGTTCGTATACTGTCTGTGTCTAGTGATGTTAGTTTTGGTGCACTTGGTTACGTGTCTGGTGTGAGGTGTTGGGGTTTGAATTAAGTTGTTCGTAGACAATGGTTGGGGATGATATCTATGCTATTCTATTAGAGGTATAGAAAAACATCGTACAAGGAAGTGGACATAAAGAGGTCCTTATGTAACATAAAGGAAATATATTATATATTAGTAACTGTATACATTAACTGACTGTAAAGTTTTGAATAACTTCGATACCGGGAGCGATCACAGAATATTAAGACCCAGGATAACGTTTAACTCTAGAATGGAAGAAGCTGATTTCTTGCTGGAATTAATTATTGGAATTACTAAGTATTAATATTAATAATTGGAAGTACTGGAATTGGTAATATTGCAGATAACAAGGAGTTTCAGCTAGTACAATGAAATAAATTCTCAAGATGAAGAACTCGAAACCTAAGTCATGTAAGTGGAGGAGAAAGCGGCAGAGGATGCCAAAAAAAAACGAAATATTAGAAGTTCAGTGACAGAACACGGCAAATGATGATACGATGTCAGTAACCGAAGAATCCAGAAATTCCTAGAGATAACATCGAATAAGCCAAGATTTTCAAAGCTATCAGAGTGGCAATCAAAGGAGAAGCAAGGAATTAAAATGTAAAAGTTGTTCAGAGGCACTTCACGTGTCTTGGTATCCAGTTGATAACTGCAGATGTCCAACGATGGTCGTTTCTTCTCGCCACATGGACAGCCCACCTCCATTTTAGTGACTTTACCTTGTCTATGACCTCAGTTGCTCTAAACATCTTCCTCACTCAGGCATTGCGTTTCTTTTCTCTTCTTGTGATTCCCACACTCCATGCTTCCTCGTGTTGCCTAAAGTACCTGGCTAATTGAGTTATTTTTTCATTTGTCTCACTTCCATTGATCGAGAGGGGTGATTGAATTGCTTGAAAGCATTCCTCTTTCTAGCCATTCCTGAATTTAGAATATGAGAGATCCTAGCACGTTATCGGACGTTGGAGGTGATGTATAGCCCAGGTTCAACCATTCTAAGAAGGCTTCAACTACAAAATAGTGAAAGTGGCACACACAAACTGGCAGTAGTACAGCCTAGTGAATTAGTGTCTTAATTCACTGAAATCCGAGTAAATTTTCACGATGAGCAACTTCAATGAAATTTCATCATAAAGGTTTGCATTTATGTAAAAACACCAATCGCTCGGAGGTCATGCTTTGGTTGAAGACTAGGGTTGATCGTTTTCATACTTATTTGATCGAAATGCAATACCTGGTAGAAGACAGAACTTGTTCTTATTTTTAGTCCAGTTGAAGCCAAATATTTTCGAAAAAGGGACGCAATTTGTGACGACTGCCTCTCAAGCATCAATACACCGCTTATATGTCTCTGGAGGGGGCAGAGATGCCTCCTTTGGGACCAGAAAAAGAGGCATATTTTGTAAATTTAAGCTGTATTGCCCTGAATCCTCGTCTATTCCTTTAGGTGTTGGCTTCTAATGGTAGCAAACAATTGCTTTTATGTACATACTTATTTTATACATTTAATATCGTATCTGTTGTATGAATAGTTATTATTATTAGTTATTAATATAACAATAGGTCCACCATGACCCCACTTAAAGGTGATGCTCTTGTAAACGAAGTAAGGATCAGTAATACAGGCTTGAAGAGTGGTATGCTTCGAATATTCTAGTAATTATGCATTTAACCAATTAAATGGGCTGTTTGCATTCCAACGAACTGCTGTTACGAGTTTCCTCTTCAAAACCATTGGCATTCTTGACTTCAGAATGTGTGAGTTCCTACCAAATGCGCTCCAGCCAAGTTTCATTCTTCTGTTTACTTCATTAATCCTGTTTTTCTCTCCTGTTGTTACAAGTTGTTCCAGGTATGTGTATTCCGAGCAGAGATCCAGAGGCCTCTCTTGAGGTTTGACTGGTTCTTGCGCTGCAAAATAATTACCTTTGTTTTTGTTTATCCTGAGTCCTATCTTCTGTTCCGCTATGTTTAGTTCTTCAAGTCTGTAAGTTAGATCTTCTACGTTGGCTGCAAAGAGAACTATATCATCTGCGAAATGCAGACGATGTAGTTCCTCTAGAACACTTCCGCTAGAAATGTTATGATTAAGATGGATCGTCTCTTCTCAATCGTGTATTCATCTGTCTCCTTACAGAAGTTTCTTATTGGTGTAGGTTGTTTGGTGTTTCTACGTCCGAATACATTTCTATTAAGGAAGCTCATAATGGAAATTGTAATTGTATATGGGGGGCGTTAGGGCAGTAATTCAGCAGGGTGTCCCATTGCCGGTTGGTGAATGCCGCAATCATTATTTGAAGACCTCTTAGCATGGCGAAACCAGTGCTATACCTCATCTCTAACCTCCATTAACACCTCTCCGCCCTTATGAAGAGGAGAGTGTTATCGAAGCCAGGTTCCGCCAGGCCAAGAAGGCCTTATCAAATAACGACCCGCTGATTTCCTCCAGGGAGGCTTTAGTTCTTTTCAGACCTGAATTAACTTAATTATTAGGGTAAAGATGAGATTTATATCATATGTAATTGTTATTGTTAAGTAGAACAATGTTATTTTTGTGGAATTTTTATTGTCTCTATGCAAAAATGAGTACTTGGAGCTATACAGTGAAGTACTGCGAGAGGCTAAAACTCTATCTCCTTCTAACTCGAAAACAGTTAAAGCATATTTTTCCCAAAATTTTTAATTGAGACACCGAGACAGATTTTTTTCTGCAGTATGTATGTACATACATATCAAACACAAATATTAAAAGAGTTGGTAGCCGATCAATATTTTCGTGTATGATTTCCTAATTTTTTTGTACGGTTTTATTAAAAAAATATTGTGAACAATTGAAAAGCGTATGACGTAATAATTTGGTACACTAATTGAGAAATAAAAGTAAGACGAGAAAATAAGCGTTCAATTCTACGCGATTAGAATCGAGATATTGAGTGATACCAAAATTCGTTTTTAAAAGACGCGTGACAACAACTGGGAATACATTCCTTGTCTGGTTGTTAATTTTGCACATTGGTAAATGTTTCAGAGATTCTCCGGAATATTATCGAGTTGAAAACCGATGGATCGCTAGAGGTCGTGCGTAAACACCTCTCGTGGAGTATGATCCTGGTTTAATCGCTGAGTTCTTCTCCGTAACGAGTGAACCATTTTGCTGATGCTTTTCCGACGGATGTGGCAGTAAACTGAAGCTCAGAACTTTGATAAGAATCCGTTTTTCAGAAGCTGTCTTCGGTTTCTAATCGTGCCGTGAAATATTAAGGAGCTGTAAATATCCTTCCATGTTGAATGTATTGGTATCTTTCCCCGCTATCATTTTATCAATTTTTAACTCAGTTTCTGAATCCAGTTTGAAGAAATTGACAACCCGATATGAAAGATAAGAAAACAGTCAAAATTGTCTCTGCGTTCCACGGGCATAACAAAACTCTCCGATTTAAGGAATGAATAGAATCAAATTACACCCCTTGCACCGATTCCATTATTGTCTTTCTTTTTGATGTTATTTCAAAGTATTCTTATGATTAACATACGTTGTTATTGAACGTTGTAGTGAACAGGCTATATACTAGTATTACTCGCATCTGTTTATTGCAATATCCGGATAGCACAATTGATAAGAAATCAAAATTACACATTTTATCAACTTATGAGGAGCTACAATCTCTCTTTGTTGTTTATTTTGACGCTTCCCAATTTATTTTACCGGCGTACGCTATAGTTTGAGAAAACGTTCAGCCCTAGATTTCAAACGCGTTTTCGTTATTTCTATTATTAATTCTAAAGAACTGTTAGAATAGTTCGTTTCCTCATTTAAAAACAAGAATGATCGCCGGCGATATTTTCCTTACCGAGACGCATTGTGACTAAAACTGATTTATTTCGAAGACTATGATTGCATTCACTTGCTTCGTAGACGAGTTCTGCGAAGAGTTCCCGCACAACCTGCTGCCGACGCCCGGCTACTGGATCGAGTGCTCGAGGCAGAAGATAGCCTCGGACAACTTGTGGGATGAGTCCGGCTCGGAGCACGAGCTGCTGAACGAAGAGGAGGAGCTCCTGGAAGGGGAGAAGGAGGATGCCGGAGGGACGAGGAGGATGAGGGACCCTGGGAAGGAGGAAGACGAGGAGGAAGACGAGGAGGAGGAAAGGAAGAAGACGGTGATCGAGGAACAGTGGGAGAAGAATCAGTGCTTCGAGCTGACGTCTGTGGAGCAGGAGACCTACGAGAAGTACTTCTACGGCACCGAACACTGGAACTATTTTACCAACGATGAGGACCTCGGCCCGGTCATCCTCAGCATCAAGCAAGAGACGCTCAACAACAGAGATCAGTTCAGGTCAGAGCTTCCTTCTTTTCCATTCTCTTTGGACAAATTCTACGATATTCTTCCAGTATATACAGTTGATAAATTTTCATTCCAGCATATACGATATCATTTACAGAGTTACATTTAGAGACAAAATCAAATACATTTTTACATTTGCCAACTATTTAATCTAGCTTTCATTCAAATAACAGAAATATTAAAAATCCTATCGACCAACTCATGTAAACAACGAGAATTGCGTTAGAATTGAGAATGAGATACTCTTCCACTGAGGCTCATAAAGAATAAGGAAGCACAAGACGAATGGACCAAGAAAAGATACCCTTAAAATACTTAAATGAATATTTACATAAAAAGATGGGAAATATCCTTGCTTTAAGTGCATATTTTGTAATAATTGCATAGTTGTGTATAATATATATTTTTTCTTTACATATTTTCCATTGCAGGGGATAATTTCTCTTAATTTTCGACTTTCTGTATCGACATCTTTGTAAATTCCCAAATAAAGACGTTTTTCATTATTTTCTTCAGAATATTAGTCCGTGCGATCAGTTACACGGTTCATGGTCTAATCCCAGCATCCTGTGTATTCGCCGACCGTTATAACCGTGAGGAAGTGGTGCGATCTCTAGGAAAAGAAGTGAACCTCAATCCTCCGCTAACACTTGGCCAGTTACCGGACACTCCCGAAGAATTGCTGAAGCTTGATCAGGTATAACAGAAATTATTTTCTCACCGTGGTTAATGGTTTGAACTTGAAAACTCCTTAATATATGAATGCTAACTAATTTGGGAGAAATACTTCTGAAATCTTGTAAGAAATTGTTTTATAAAAAGTTACACGAATTTCTATATTCGTTGTTGCATATAATGTTATTAGAATGATAGCTTAAACTTACTTAATGATTTTCTAAACCTGATCAGTGCTACGTATACTCATGCGGCACACTTCTTCAAAGTTATGATTCCAAAATATTTTCTACGACTTGACTATTGTGGTTATGTTTAACAATCCAACTCAGTGAGTCAAATCAAAGATTATAACACATTTATTGCCTGACGTTTATTTTTTAGAAATTCATTAATTTAATTGATGAAAAAAGTAAATAATATTACTGGAGTGCATGAAGTACATCGAAAGTAAGCCAATACTATAAGATGGAATTGAGTAAAAACCTTATTGTTTTAAAAATGTCAAACAAAAGTGGAACACAAATGAATGATTTTTCGGTGTTCGTCCTTCAGTCCTCACGTAGGCTAATGTTCGGACTTGTTTCGTCCTCTGCGGTGTGCCTGACCTAAGGAGACATAAGTTTCCAATAAGTGATAAACATGCATCACCATAATGGACCTTAAAATTCGCCGATGGCTTTCGTAGCTACTCACAAAACGTTGTTCTTCGTTGGCGCACGCCGCAAGCGGAGCATCAATTTTAAACTGTTATTGTGGTAATATTTCGCTTAATGCCACCAGTTGGGCATTTATTAAGTAACAGTAAATACTGAGCAAGAGGATTTTTAAGGTTTTCATTCCTCTAATTTGGGAAAGTAGATGCTTTCCGCAGTTCTGAATATATTATCATTATTCTCAGAGTTTCAGAATTATGCCCAATGTGAGTCTTATTCATAAAATTGGTACCTGACGAAATCGAGAAATACATATTTACATAATATCCAATCACTTTGTGAGTACGCTGAGCCGTACTTCACATTTTTCATCGGTCCTTTGGGTGATTCATCTCTAATTTACGAAACTGTCTGTTGCAGGTATTCATCAAATCTGAGTTGAAAGTGGGCGTAATTTATGTAAAAGAAGGACAATACACGGAAGAGGAAATCCTGGAAAACAACGAGAACAGTGTAATGTTCGACGAGTTCCTTCAGATTCTTGGAGATAAAGTGCGACTGAGAGGCAAGTTTTCAATGGAAGTTATATTTTACTCAATTAACTTAATTTATTTCAGCTATAATCACATCCTATTCTAATTATCTTAAGTTCGCCATAAATTAGAATAATTCGGTATTTATACCCGCGGGGAGTGAGTTGAAGATTTATTCTTTGAAATCATAGCTTGTTAGCTGAATAAAAGCGGAAATGCCACGGTGAGGACTTCTTCCTATAAATCCTATCTTATTCATATTCTTATTTTGCATTTTTAAGCAGAAGTGACAAACATCTAAATGGATGGGACGCATTAACTGAACGGGTAAAATGAAGCTTGATTGGAAAGAGAAATAATAGGCGATTGCGTAAGCTGCAATATGATTTTCACGTCTATAGTGAGGCCCATTTCTGAAGAACATTCGAAGAAAGTCTGTGAAAACATATATGAGCGCAAATATTTTTATTCATAAAAAAAGATAGCATCGTAAAGTCGTTAATATTAACTATACTATAAATTCCTCATAAATCATTAATCCAACTAGATTGCTTTTTCGCGGGAGTTTTAAGCTACAGTTACAGTAAGTTTGAGTTGATTCCTCACCTCAAGAGCAAAACAATGTAAACTAAATAATGGATAGAGGCTGACTAGTAACGAATAAATAAAGGAGGGGAAAGTTTACGCAAGGGATACTGGGCTGAATTACTCACTTGATAAATATGCCCTTCACTTGTGTATATCACCAATATATCATTGACAGTTTTCATTTGATAAATACGTGTACTTACGTACATACATACATATGTGTGTACATACATATATGCAAGTAAAAGTTGCTTACATTCCGCAAGCATATTGATAACACAAATTTCAGGTCAACATTATATCGAGAAGGTCCTGAAATGGAAAATAAAGGATTCAAAATATTCTTAAAAATCAACGCAAAGAAAGAAGAGCGCGTTTCCCGTGACACCTACGATTTTCTACTCCCTATCCAGCGGAGATGTAGCTTAAAATATTTTCGAAACTGGATCATAAATAAATTGAAATTCCCGCAATACGTATCAAATAGTAGAGATGCCTGGTGTCGAACCCAAGATCTTTTGGAAGGAGAGAATATATATAACGCCCTGATAGAAATAAAACATATTTGTATCAAATTTTGAAGTCGATATCATACCGGGAAGGTACAGACTCTGTTAACCCCATATGAAATACATAGGATAATGTAAATGGCTCTCCTGAATCGAACCAAGGCGAATCAGGCAAACCTGAAATAGCTTATATGAAGTGTATCTATGAACTCAATTCGCATGCCAAGTTTTAAGTTTCTGTGTTATCGGGAAGGGGTTAAAAAATTATCATAAAAATTGTATCTGTTACTGATTTTAGGGATGCCTTGTGTCGAACCCAGGATCTATTGGCATATGTGAATACACATAACGACTTGTTAGGACAGGATCTTATTTAATGCAAAATATGAAGTCAATATCATGCCGGGAAGTAAATAAATTTGGTTTCCATTATCTCCATAAGAAATACATAGAGGAATATAATTGGCTCTCTGGTATCGAATCAAGGAAGATCAGGGGAACCTAAAATACGTATTTGAAATGTATCTATGGTCTTTACTCGCATGCCAAGTTTTAAGTTTCTCTGTTATCGGGAAAGGGTTCAAAAAATCTTAAAAATCGTCTGCAAGCATTTTAAATGAAAGTATGTTTGCCCTGACCTAGTGTCGAACCAAGGATAATCATCGAGGATGTCTTTATGGTTTCTGTCGGATTAGCACAGCTTCCAGCGATCTCTAGAATTTCAACTCCCTGCTTCGCCGGGAAGTGACTCAAAAAATTTTTCGAAACTCCCCGCAATGTATTTATATGGGGAATATCGGGACTTAATAATAATAAAGGACTTTATTCAGGGCGAGATTGAGACTATCAAGTCTCTCCTTACACCTAACCCTTTGTCATGTTGGAACAGAAAGAAATAGATAGATTGCAAAAGTACAGAGAAGAAAACTACTATGTGGGTTTAAAAACCTAAGCTAAGAGCATAGGAAAACATTTCCACTGCAGGAAAACACCCTCAAAAGAAGGGGGTGTGAAAAACCTGCGAAACCTACTTATAGAAAACTAAATTTAAATATGGTAGTAGAAAAAGAGCTATATAAGACAAGAGAAAAGAAAGTCATTAGAGTATACAAAAAAGAGCAAGTTATAATATATTAACATAAAATTCTGACACAAAAGTAATAACATATAAGTAATAATGTACAACTAATGTACAATAATGTATAACTAATTTAGGATTGAGTTATAGAGTTCAAACTATCTTAAACTTTTGTCAATTACATGTTAAATTATATGAACATAATAGACGCACTGAACAAAAATACATTATAAACATGATTTCGATTGGTAAAAGCTCGTTAAGTATTTAGATTATAAATAAGTAAAAACGGTTCAAAAACACTGAAAAAAGACAAAGAAGAAAATACAATGAGAATTATAGAGTAATGAATAAAAGAACATATTGCAATAAAAAAACATTTGTTTGGACGGTGGATAAGATGAGGAGGTTCTGAAATTGAGGTAGGAAGGCCAAGAAATTTTGTGATCTCAATGAGTTGATGGAGTTGTTCGTTTCCGTGCGATTTAAGTTCTGCTTTGTATGATTAAGAGATGATTGTGGCATTTACTCTTGAAGCTGGAGACGGAAGATAGGTTTTTTTATCTCTTGGGGAAGTGTGTTCCAGAGGTTTGACTGTAAACGATTTATGGAACATTTCAGTTCTGTGCTGGGGAATCAAGAGTTTCTTGCAACCTCTCGTTTTGCGAAAGATGTGAATAAGGAGTTAATAATTAGGTGATCTTGTTGTTAAAAATCTATTGGTGCTGGACAAAATGTGATGCTTCCGACACAAATCTAGTTTTAGCAAGGATAGCTTGGAGTAATATTCCGAAACGTGATCGTACTTTTTTAAGTTGAAAATAAACCTCACGGCAGAGTTTTGCATGCGCTGTAATTTGATGGCTAGTTCCCCTGACAGATCCTGATAGTGAGGCATAACTAATGAGTTAACAAGTTGTAGTTTTACTGAGGGGGAGAGGAAATTTCCTGAACGTCGAAGTGAATACAGCGAGTAATTAACTGTTTTACATATTTGTATGACATGATCAGACGACGTCAGGGTTTCGTTCATGTAGAGACCGAGGTTTTTCACTGAATCTTTTAGTTGAATTTCGGTACCATTTAGCTCTATCGCCGGTAGGATAGCTCTATTTACCGAGTGTAGTAATTTAGTTTGTCCGATCAAAATCGCCTGTGATTTATTTGAGTTTAGATTGATAAAATTATTTCTACTCCAATTATGGATTAGTTGGAGATCGAAATTAATTTTAAGGATTGATTGAGGTAGTTCTGAGGGACTTAAGTCCATGTAAATCTGAAGATCATCTGCGTACAAGTGATATCTAGAGTATTTAATTACCTTTACGCAGTCATTGATATAAATTGAAAAGAGTAAGGGGCCTAAGATTGATCCTTGAGGAAGTCCTCGGTCAATTTCAATCCATTCAGACGCCGATTCATTTGAAATTACTTTCTGCTTTCGGTTGTGAAGATAAGAGTAGAACCAAGAGGCTGAATTGTCAGAGAGACCCATCATCTTAAATTTAAGCGTAAGAATATCTATATCGATCGAGTCGAACGCTTTTGTGTAATCGAGTAGTACCAACGCGGTTAGCTTTTTACAATCCATAGACCTTCGAATGTCTTCTGTAATCTTCACTAGAGCAGTTGTGGTCGAATGAAGTTTCCGAAATCCAGACTGTAATGGATGAAGGAGAGAGTTTGTTTCGATGAATTCGGTAACCTGTCCATGGACCAGCTTCTCAAGCGCTTTAGATAAAACAGAAAGAATGCTGATCGGCCGATACTCACTGTCGTTGGAATGCCCATTTTTCGGGATCGGTCGGATAAGAGCTTGTTTCCATTTCGATGGGAAATTACCTTGAATTAGGGAACTAGGGTATATGTTAGTAATAAACGGCAGTACGATAAGCATCAGCTTATTGATTATAATGATGGGAATTCCATCAGCTCCTAAAGCTTTGGATTTTACATTTTTCAACGCCCTCAGCACATCAACTTGAGAAACTGGTTTAAAGACGAATTTTACTTGATGTAGTGGAGCGCTAGTATTCGAAGCAAGGTTGGTTAACAGATTTTGCTTAAGTTCGGAATTTATTTGAGTAGGGGGAAGGGAAGATGTTTCCTTGATAGCGTTAAGACTTTCTGAAGAAAGACATGGAGATTCCTTAACTTTACCTATACCAAGAACACGTAGATCTCTCCATAATACTGCCGAGGATTTGTCTTTGGAAATAGAGCGCGAGAATCTGATTTTAGCGTTCCTTATTAGTTGCTTTGTTCGGTTTCGTAAGCGTTTATACTCACTAAAGATTGTCACATCTCTACAATGTTTGAATTGACGGAATTTTGTATCGCGATTGGCCATCATATTCTTAATGTCCTTTGTTAACCAAGGAGCAGAGGGCTTAGTTATTCTAATTTTCCTAACTGGTGCATGCAGGTCGAGTAAATTCACAAGGAGAGTGTTTAGAATTTCAACCTTATTATCTAAATTGTTGATAAAGTCTATATCATGCCACGGCAGAAGGGCCGCGTCATTTAAAAAAATTTCGTTATTAATACTTTTCAGGTCACGATAATAAATGTATTTTTGTTTGAATTTCGGTGAATTAAGAGAGTATGACAAATAGATTGTATCGTGATGAGAAATACCTGGTGTTGAAAGCTGCCCATGGATTTTTACTCGGTCTGGATTGGCAGTGGCAATGATGTCAATATAAATAGATGAATTTAAGGTGATATGCGTTGGTTGCAGCGGAAGGAGAGATAAGTTATGAGCAGAGAAAGAGTTTTTCAGAAATTTTGAGTCGTAATTATTTTCAATCTTATTAGCGTTCAAGTCACCTGCTATAATTATGTGTTCGTATTCTTGCCTGAGTTGAGCTATCGCGTCGTCGATATCTGATAGGTGTCCGAGTTTAGGCGGTCGGTATATTACTCCAAGTAATATCTTTTTAAAATTAACCATAACTTCGATGAAGAGGTATTCTGGTCTTTTGCAATAGTTTTGATCGCAATAATTTAATGTGCTTTGGCATCGAACTCAGGAGCAGCATGGTCTTATCTAATTTTTTTCCAAAATCGATTCTTAGTATACATCTTCTAGCAGAGCGAGAACTTCCTATCATTTCGATAAGTGCATAAAAAAATCATGAAAAACTGCCTCAATGTATTTTGAATGGCAGATGTTTGTATCGTCGTAGCATCGAACCCAGGATACTTTCCGTAAAACTCATTTATGTTTTCGATAGATCATGACCATATATATAGGCTCCTTGAGTTTTGATTCTCTACCTATCCGGGAAGTGTTTTTTAAAAATTCCCAAAAATCAAAGCAATGCTTTTAAATGGGAAAAAATCTGGGGTTTGGGGTTCTCTGGAATCGAGCCCATGACACTGAGGTTCAAAATCGCAATTTTTCTGGCAATTACACGTAATGGCCAATACGTCGTAGAAATTTCAAGTCAATGACGCTTGTGGTTTAGCCTGTGAATTAGTATCCTATCTATCTATGTCCTTGAATGAATCCGGAGAGGGAATTATGTATAATAGATGCATGAATGAATCAGGAGATGCATCTTTATAAAACAGATATGAAAACGGCCAAATATGTGCAGCAATTAAAAACTGTGTGAGCTTTCCCCGGTTTCCCTTACAAAAGTTTATTTTTCTTTACTGGGCACAACATGATATATAACAAATTTTCCTATAACTAATGGCCGCCTCTTAATTTAAAACGAATCATATATTGCTTTAATTATTTTTATTTTTCGTAATTTGTATGAGATTCTTTTTGAATAAAAATGTTTAATACAAAACCATAATACTTCCACCGGATGCTTTTGTACAATATTCATGAGATTCTTTTTTATGATGTCTAATTGACTGCCAAAGTACGCATTCAGGAATTCTTTTCGGTAAGCGATGGAATTTATCTTGGAGGTTTTTATTGGGCAATCGCACCATTTTGCTTTATTAATTTTTTTGCATGTTTTGGTTTAATCCTTGTTCACTCATCCACATTAAAGTTATGTTGCTGCCTTCAAACTGCGGTCTTATTGATTTTTATTTTACAAATATGCTCGATAGTCTTCTTAATGACACAATTTTATCTCTCTGTCACGGATTTTTGACTCTGGAAGGTTGTCATTTTACCCCCATCATTTAAGGTGCGAAAAGTCTTTGACCCGAGGGCCTTCACTCATGCGCATTTGAATCTGCATTGAGCGCCGTTTCCATTCCATCGATGGGCGTCTGTTTGAATGAGTGAAAAGTATAGGAAAATTGTATGAATGGAGTCGTGCGAAGATTTCGTCGCCCACGCATGCGTACCATATATCAGTAAATATAAGTTAAGTCAGCGTTACTTACAATCATATTTAATTTTGTGTTTCACCATCACGCCGCTATTTTACCCTTCTGTGTATCCTCGAAGGCATTTTTTAAAAACATCGATATCCAATTTATGTAGGAATATTTCGGAGCCATCAAATACTGCATCGCTCAATCAGTTCCCCTAATATTGGAAAGAGTGACCCTTGATTGCTAATTAATAAGTACACATTACGGAGAGCTCAAGCGACTGCAAGTCGCGATGAAAGAATTTGTATTTGGAAGTTTGTAATTATCGAGTCCTATGGGCGTCGTAAGTTGTTACATTACACTTCGCACACACTGTGAGCAATGCAATTCCGAAAATAGTCATCACCGCGGTTAAGATTTTTCGCTTTGTTTTCTGTTGTAGACAGATGACGTCGTGGAACCCGGTAGTCTTCAATAATTTTATACGGAGCAATGGAGATCCTTGTCATTTGGAGAAATTGCTATTGTAACGGATATCGACTCTTTCACATGGAAGTTCACTTCCTCAAAAATGGCGAAAGGAGTGCAAAATCGCCGATAAATCTAAACGCGCCAGTAAAATGGCTTAAGCAAAATAAGTCAATGTTACGGTGGCCTTTCGTTGAGGAGGGTTTGGCATCCTCGGACAAGAACATGCAAATAACGACTAAATTTATACAATTTTAACGCCATGCATTGGGGATAAAAGATTTGATCGCGCAATTTTCTTTTTCTCTTAAATTTCTCTATTACAGTGAGGGGTGATCGTCACTAAAAAGGAATACTGTAAATTATGCATGAGATCGTCGTTTCATCGTAGTTGGATCGTAAATAGCCATTAAAAGAAGCCAAGGAGATCCATCGGAGGGACGCATCTTTGTAGGAATGACAATCTAATTAGAGCGAATCATCTAATGGATTCAATGCGGAAGAAAAGCCGACAATAATTCTTAATTTTGGCGTTAAAATCGTTCTCATTTCTAAATAGCTTGATATTTATTGAAAGTTCGATTTGTCTACTCCTCTTACAGTATTGTCAATCATTATCTTCTCCCCCCAATCGGTCCATGTATATGTCGCCTTCCAAAGGAAATTTCGTTGGGGAATTTGCGAGGGAACCCGCGATAACAACAGACGCATTCCTGGAAGCTTTCGTAGTTCCGGGAAAGCGGCGCAGGTGTCGCTTGGTCGATCTCGTAACGTGTTAAGTTGTGGAGGAATCAATGGCCAAGTCCACCCCCTGAATGGGAGGAGCCATCCGAAGGAGGAAACTCCACGCTATGGACGCTTTTTGTAATAGCAACTGTCGTGATAAAGGAATGACGGGAACTTGCTCCCCGTTAATTGGCCTGCCCATTGCCGGTCGGCTGCACTAACTATTGAGCTATGTTACCAGAGCGTTCAAAGGTTTCATACGCCCATTCCTAGAAAATATTCCCGGGCGTCATATATGAGCATTCTGACCGGATATAAGAGGCCATTAGGGTTCCTGTTCTATCTGATCTTTTTCATGTCTTTTTCTTTACTTTTCTAGGAGCACGCCTTTATGTGGAAATCCCTTTTAACTGTTTTCCTGTTTCGCTTATTGCAGAGAGTGAAATAAATAACTCATAAGTATTTGCCTCGGTGCTCTAACGCCGTCGCCTCGGAATCCATCTCCTCTAACAGCCTATTTATGCACAGAATTTACCACACGCGGTTGAGTCATGCTTTTTCTAAATCAACTGCAGGATCTGAATATATTCTTATAATGGAAAAATCACTCTCCTTTTCCATTGCCGTCTCTACTTTCGATACAAGAGCATTTTACAGATTTCAAATCAGCACATATTCAGGAAAGATGGCAGAATATTTTAAATCGGTATTTTCTTAGCTATAGGGTCCATCAGGGACGTGTTTGAAAGAATAGCTCGTAACTGTTGGCCCTCTCGCCATTTCGGTTTTCGCTTTTTTGTCTTTGAGAGCGTTGCGTTGCCCGACATCTCTTCTTATGGGGATAGTTGAAATCAGGTCCATCTCTTCTTATGGGGATACCTTAGGAGTACATGAACAAACCACACACGAGGCCCTTTCAGATGCCATCTTGATGGATTGGTTTATGGAACCCCAATATTCGCAATCTACAGCTGTTCTCCTTGTTCTCTGATTCTACCCTCATTTTCCAAAAACAATGACGTTCCACTCTTATGGCGACGAGAGTGACTCGTTTTTCATCGGAAAATCTGAATTTTCATTTTAAAATCGTAGCCATACATCCAACCGTCATCTCGAGTTATAATATTGAACTCCGAATCAACACGATCCTCCAAATCCGTTCAAACTGGCACACGGTTTTCCTTCTGTTGGACAGTGCGCTTTGCTTCATTTGCAAAAATATCATGTTTTTGGACTTATTACTTCAAAAGGATGTAACAGCAGCGGGTGCTATATGTATTCACCGTAGCTTTTGATCAAACCTTGTAATGAGGTCAAACGAACTAAATAGGAAAGAATTACAAAACTAAATTGAGAATAAAGTAGAGGATTATGTATGTCTATGTAAGAACCATGCAAGCCGTCTTTCGGCGTGTGGCAGGGGGTGCAGACATTGCTGTGATTGCTTTCGCGTATTGTTCGCGGAAATAATGAATTTTTGAAACGATTCGTTCTAGCGTCTATTTCCCTAATCTTTCTAGCAATATCAAAAAGGCCCATAAATCAGGTCACATTATATCGGTTCTGAGAGCGTAATTTCTCTGGACTTATTCAGTGAATTTATCCTTTGAATTAGTCTTCTATCTTCTATAATGATTCCCATCTCTGTTATATATAAGTAACACTCGCTGTTTTATCGAAGCAATTCTTTACAAATCGCCTTTCGTTGTACCTTTTCTAAATCCCGAATATGACGTCGGCAATGCACAACATTCAGTAGGCGAGGCTTAACTAACGTTAAGTAGCCTCACTCCTGAACTTTTTCTTACTGGCTATTCTCTAAACGAAGCCGAGTTTCTTAAGTGCTTTTCCACATATATTTCAGATGTC